>CM071798.1:25614970-26214970 GCA_036559045.1 Platycarya longipes
AATCAAAATGGTTTAGGAATGCTCTAGTGTGTCATCCACCCCTCTTGGAGTATAAATAGAAGTTACATGTGATGGTAAGTTCCCTTCCTCACTTCGCAACTCAAGACTGACGGCCAAAATTGTTTTCTTCCTCTCCGTCTACCTCATTTTCTTATCCCTCACCTCTCTAATAAGCCTTTATCTAGAAGTCTTGGTGAATATTTTTTCTTCAAAAGCTTACAGTGGGAGCTTCTAATAAAAGATTTCCTAGCTAATATTTGGAGAAAGGGGTAAGCGTACTTCATTTCTATTAAGTTGGTGTTTGATATATATATATAATATAACTTATTGACATGTGTTGTGTGCTTATTAGATGTTTCAAAACATTTTATTTGCACTCATTATGGTTAGATGATTAAGTTATATAATTTCTGTGTTCTGGTTAATATGATATCACGAGATTTGATTTTTCCATTTGTTTATGTTTTGATGGAAATTCAAGAACATGGAAAGAATATAAGGAAGGTGTAATAGGATAATCTTTTAGGTTAAGGGTGGAGTGAGTTAAGACACGCCTATGGAAAAAAAAATAAAAATAAATATATCTGTATTGAGGAGTGTGGAGTTCGGCTATAATACAATTTTAAAAGAGATAATCGATTATGTTTTATTCATAAGATATTATTGTACGAGTTTATAAATTCCTTGACTAAGGTTTTGAAAGTTGGAACTTTACCGATAGAAAATATAATCTTTTACTTGAGAAGCTAAAAAGTAGGAAATAATTTTAGACGTTTCTAAGATTCAGTTAAATCCCTAGTAGATAAATGTTTGATTTATTTACTATAAGAGGGGTATGAATTAGTAAAATGTAGAAAGAAATGAAAAGAAATGCGGAGGGAGCATGAATTTAATATATGAATATATAGGGCTCAACCCAACTCTTGAAGATATAATTTGGTAATTCAACTATTCTTATGACTATTTATAATAATTAATTTTGAAGAAACTCTCCTAGGCGGTTTGGCACGTTACATGTAAGAATATAAATTATTAATCTTTGTGTTTTTTTAACCTTAAGAGTGATAATAATAAGAAATAAATAAATTAATGAATGATTATGTTTGCGTATGATAGTAGCAAATTCCAAATTGAATCTTTAGATTAGGATACTATTTTGTACTGTGACTCATGAGTTTTACATGCCTAGAAGAGCTTATTATATGCATGTCCATGGTAAGTAAGATGTCTCATTTCTATTGACATGACTCGGCCTGTAATTTTCCAGAGAAAATAAGTTAAGTAGAATATATTCTTTATATATATACCTTTACACCAATCCCAAAGGCTAACGGCGAACTGCCCTAGTGGCGCTTCCTCTATCCTACTCTGGAGTGAATCAAAATAGAGTAGAAAACTCTTTGAGTTGACAAAGAACCTTGACGGACCATGAATGGACTCCTTTTTAAAGGTTCTCGCCGTGGTCGAATACCCCTAACGCTGGTGGGTGAGCCAAGAACGGCAGAGGGGTGATTCATTCACCTGCCATAAGAATTAAGATTATGGTCCATATGACTTCTTCCCAATCAGTGTCTATGCGGTAGCTCTGTAACGAACATACACGGTGTAATTGGGGAGCCGTGAAGATATGATAAGAATTGTCAACTCAAAGAAGACTCATAAGAACAAAAATAGACATGATTATGGTAAGTCATAAATATACAAGAGTTTTGATCAAAGTTCTAAACAAGGTTACCAAGTATTATGTTCCGAGGCACCAATTTTCTAGGATACAAGAGCATTTTTATGGAATAGCATCAAGCAATAAATTATGTCATGAATCGTTGTCTTATTTGTAATATATGTATTTAATTAATTGTTTATGATTAATTGAGTTACTTACTGAAGCATTCTTTGTGTAATCTCACTCTCTGTCTTGTGATTAATTTGATTTAACTATCATTTATTATCTTCCTGTAAAGTGATAGAAGCATTGAGCAAAGTTTATAATGCATGTCACAACCAGACCCTGATAGGAGCACTCGATCGTGTACGCTCTCTTCACGCCTCTCATGCGCCTCCTGGTGCCCCAGAGATCTAGATCAGATGACCCCGTTAATGGGACAATGATAGCAATGTGGTTAAATTGTCTGTATTTTTTTGGACAAAGCTTTATGTTGTGCAGAAAAGAAACTTGATACATTTTGGAGGGTCATTGTAAATATTATGTTAAGAGTTCCAATATTGGACCATGTAATCATACGTGCAAAGCTAGCTTCTGTATGACATCGTCCTTAATTTAATAGGTAAGCCATTCTGCTATGAAATGCACAGCACACCTATGAGTAAATAAAAGTGCATGCATTGATTTATATAGTAAGCGAATGGGTTCAATGTGCGATAATAGTAACTATCCCGTGTTTTATTTTTTGACACCTCAGCCTGCTTTAAATTCTCAGACGTAGAAAGAGGGCGTCACAAAAACGCGTGGAGCAAGATGCTCGCTCGATTTATGGAGTTAGCAAGGGTTGTAACCCACATTTAGTAGCCACCGAGAAGATGAGTGTGACGACCTCAGATTTTCATTTTCTCCAACTATTTTTTATTAATTAAATTATTTTATTCATTAATATTAGTAATCTTAGAGACGTGAGGATGGATCTTTGCCTTAGGATTGAGAGCCTTGAAAGCATAACTTAAATTCAGTGGGCCCCTCGCCCCAAAGAGATGAATCAACAAGTCCGACCTGCCCATGAGATTGACCCATGGATCCACTAAGCCCCACACAATGGACACATTTCATCGCTTCCCTCGGTCCCCCGACCCCGCGCTCCGCCTGCCTCTCTTGAGAATCCCTAGTGAGTCATCCACGACTAAAGTAACATGAAGAGAAGATGTTGCTAGTAGTGGGGCAGTTGACCTAGTGGGCGTTGATGTGTTAGCAGGTTGTGTGAAATCTCAATGATGTGCTTCTCATCATTGGGATATCTATCTGGGAGCTGTCTTCATTGAAATCACATTATATTGTAGCTAGTCTACCTATGATATACCATATACAGATTGGTGAAACATGTAATTGAGTATAGGAAATAAAATAACAAAAGAGAGAAAGGGAGATTTCAGTGGAGGCATACGAGCCAAAAGCGCCCCCGTTGCGGTGGTGGTAGTTTTCCATGAAATAGCCCATCCCCACCTAAGCAATGATAAAAAAATAGATCTTGTAAGAGTGAGTTGACAAAGTGATTGACAAGTAAGAAGTGGTATCATTGGAGAGAAGGAAGAAAGAGGAGAGAAGAAACCAAGGGAAGGTTCGGGTATGGTATTGCTGTGAGCCTCATTTGGAGTCTTCCAAGGATTTTGACAAATCTAGGTGAAGGGACTTTTGAGATTGGTGTAAGAGTGTGAAGTACAATGTGTAGGAGTGTAAAAAGAAGTGACAAGTGAATTGATAGATGATGGAAAAGAGAGAAAACCATGGGAGAAGAAGAGAAGGTTTCGGTTGAAACCACAAGTGGCATAGCCGAACCATGCATGCCCATTTCCCAAAAGTTTGATCTTGTAATCCTTTGGATTGACACATGAGGTGATGGGAGGAAGATGTAAGAGTGATGTGAAGGGAATAGAAAGCCAAAAGTCCAAGAGGAGGGGGGGGTGCCGGCCATAGATGGAAATGGGGGAACAAAATCAACCTAGGTATGGCCTAGATTTGGTCTTGGAGTGGTCATGAGATGGAGGTCAATCAAAGAGTCATTCAACCCCTCAAATGTCACACCTAAGACTAGTGAAATGAGTACCTAGTACCCTATGGAGAGGCATGGCCGAATGGCCTTTGGCATGATCTCCTCCTTTGATTGTTTCATTTGATCTCAAAGCACACACACACACTCTCACTCTCTCTACCTCTTGGCCAACTCTCCTTCTCACTCTATTTTTCTTTTGCTTCACTTCCTTCTATCCTCTAAACATCAAAGTATCCTAAGTGTAGAGGAGCTAGAAACTAGTACATTTGAAGAGGGATTGCTATTGAAGAGGTAAGTGAAATCTCTAATTAGTTCAAACATAGAAACCTAGAGAAGATCACATACACATCATATTCTTGTGAAGAAATCTTCTCTTTAAAAATACTATGTTCTTAGATTAATCTAATGAGATGCTTAATATATTTTCAGATTTCATCTAAGCTAACTAGGAGTATTGTAAGTATTTTCTTATCTTGCCCTTAGCAATTCTAGTATACTTTTGAGAAAATTTGGGTGTATTGTTTGAATCCTTGTTTGGTTATGCTAAGATGAAATTCCTTAGTGAAAATGCCATGCTTAGTTAGGTATGAATCCATATCTAAGTTTATGATTCTTTAAGTTTGAGAATATAAAATGATGGGTGGATTTAGTCAACTTATTTTAAAGAAATCAACATGATGGGTGGATTGAAGGAATGCATGCATGATTAAGATTAACTTGTAAGATATTGGATAATGAGGTTTAGATTACTTAAATGAAATGTTTTGTTCATTTGGTGGCAAAATACATGTTTAATCTAAGTAACTTTTTAGATTAGTGATTATATTGTATCATGGATTTGGACACTTTGATATAAAGAAAGAATATAGCATGATTACTTTGATGGATGATAATGTCATGTATACATGTTAAACTTTAACTTGGAGTTAAGAAAGGCTATATTGATGAATATAGGTGTTTTGGTTGTTAAAGAGTTTTGAGTTGAGCTTTCTTTTCTACTACTATGTTATATTATGATTAAATCTTGAATATTTGGATGAAATTAGAGGTATGAGAACTAGAGGAATTTAGTGGCATGATATTTGGTTTTTACATGAGTGGTTAAGTGAGCTATCTTGATGAAAGAAAAGTGATTAAAATAATGAATGTAAGGACCCTAGGATTCGGCCAAGGCATATTTTTGGTGTTAAAAAAAAATATTCAATTATTTTATTGAGGCTACATTGGAGTATTTGGGGAAGGATAGAAAAAGAAAATACTATGAGGTAACTAGGGAGGGTCTCGGCCCAACCCTAGTGGGAGAGGGCCGAGCACCCCTAAGTATGTGCAAGGCCCATTATGTGCTTTTAGATGGAAAAAGAAGTAGAACTCTATGGTGCTTGACTTGTGAAAGAATATGACACTTAGTACACGTGTGCTCGTCTCACGTATCACATGTTAAGTGTCACAAGTTGCATGTCTCATGCATAAAGCACGAAAATCATGTTTTTGAGTCAAACATGTATTAAAAGAAAAGAAAATAATTAAAGTTTTTATAAAAACCCCAAAGGCTGGGACGGGGTAGTGCCCCAGTGGAACTTCTTGTTTACTCAGGAGTGAGTAAAGTCGAGTGAAAGCCCCTAGGTCGACAAAGACCGTCGGCAGACCATATATGACTCCAAAAGGTGTCCGGAGCGTGATCGCACCTAAAGTTAGTGGGTGCCTACAGGATGGTGCTGGCTTTTGCCTTACCTATACAGAAAAGTTTGTAGTCACTCGGTGAGTGATCAATCGCTGAGTGATGAAGAGCGTGAAAGGGCGTGAAATGTAGCCACTTAGGTTTGATATAGTCGTTGGGTGCTACGGTAACTAGCAGGAACACATGGTGAATAGGGGAACCGTGAGGTGTCCAAATAAGATGTCATGATGAAAACATTGGCTTTCGAGCCAAGATATGATATGATATGTAAATGGCGTCTAAGATAAGAAAAGATGAAAAGCATTTGAAAAGATGAATTTTGAAAAGAAGTTCAAACATGTTGTTTTATGAATTTGTAAGTAAACACATGAAAGAAGTTAAAGAAATATAAGTTGATGAAAGTGACATGAGCATAAGCATGTGCATAAATAAAGTCATGGGCATAATGCATGATGCACATATAATTGTTTGTTATTCGCTTAACTGTATGCTTGAAATGCTTTTATTGAGATATTAATGTACTTACTGAGATTTTCCCCAAAATCTCACCCCCTTTTTATATCTTTACTATCGTTCCTCTTTTCGGGACGATAGAAGTAGTTGCAGGTGATGACGACCCAATAGAGTATGATTCTCGGGATGACACCTCGGACCCCCAAGGGCCCGACTAAGTCCACTACAGTCGAGCCGGTGACTCGCGGCTTACTAGGCCGATGGGCGGCGGAGTCACTGCCCTTAGCGACGTATATTTTGGCGAACCTATGCCCTACAGGGTGTTGCTTGGTCCTTGGTGTAGATGATTCCCTCCACTTGGGACGCCTGTATGAGTCATTCTTCCGGATGAGTTACGAAGTGGGGCCTACCTTGAATTTGGACCGTTTGTGTTATGGCCTTGATTTCAAGGAGCTAAAGAAAGAGCCATTGGATTAGAAGGGAGGGCAATTAGAATCGCCTATGCGACTTTTGTATTTACTCATCTATATTTTGGGCTTCCGTTGTTTTTGAAGAAAGAACAACTATGAATGATCTTTATGTCTATATTAATAGTATTGAAATACTTTGGGATATTAAATTCGTTGAGCCATGTGATGTACGCTTAGAAAGGTTTGACCTTTTACCGCTGCAAAAAAAAAAAATATCTTTATTCATTGCCTTTATTTAGAAAATAAAAATATACATGATAGGACGAGGGATGAACTTCCTTGTGATGCTCATCCCCGACGTCTCGGCTTGCATACGATCCCAAGTGCAAGCGGGGACGTCGACAATGAGAGCACATAAATTTTAAGAAGGATTGCAGTCATGAATTCGTATTCAAGTGGCATGTTTAAGAATGGATAATTTTCAGGAATTGGTGAATATAATGGCTATAGCGAAAGCTGAACAGAGGAGTTTAATGGTGCAAACTCAAGTATCTGGAAAAAGGAGGTTTTGTCACTCCATGGGAAAAGATGTTGGGAGGAAACGAAATTTTAGACCCATGAATGGAGGAAAAGGAATGACAAATAATTCAAATGTACCGGTTTTGTTTCCACTATGTGCCAAATGTTGATGCCGACATAGGGGAGAATGTCGAGTAGATACTAGGGCTTGCTTTAGGTGTGGCCAGCCAGGACATTTGATCAAGGATTGCCCTCAGAACGTCTTCAAAGGAGTAGCTCCATTAGGAGGAAATACAAAAGCTCCCACGAAAGCTAAAGTTTATGCGATCACGTTCGGAGAAGTGGACATGGAAGTCGATGAGGCAATGGATGCCAATGTTATTACTGGTAACTTTCTAATTCCCCTCTAGTAGTTACTGAATGGATTCTTTGGAATATATGATAATAATAATAACAATAGTAGGATAACTTTTCTAGGTAAAGTTAAGTTGAAGCAATGCATGGTCTATGCTCTGTTTGATTCGAAAGCAACGAGATCTTTTATTTCATATGATTGTGTCCAAAGGTGTGAATTAGAAGTGAAATCCTTGACCCAAAAAGTTCTAGTAGTCATGCCCGATGGGAAGATAGCAGGATGTCACCGAATTGTAAGAAATTGTTCTTTGGAAGTTGGGGGTCTACAGCTAGTCGCTAACTTGATAGTATTCCATTTAATGGAATTTGACCTAATTTTAGGTATGGACTAGTTAGCCAAGTATTATGCTAAACTTGATTGTCGTAAAAAAGGAGATAATTTTTTGACTTACCAATGAAGGAGAAGCTTTATTATCAGGGGGAAATACTTAATCCTATTTTCTCCATAGTAACTATCAAGTGAATAAAGAAAAATATTAAGGAAGGGGCAAATGTGTGTTTAACAGTAATGTTAAATTCTTTAGAAGTTGTTAACAGCATCAAAGGACTTCCAGTCGTGGAAGACTTTCCCCAAGTCTTTTCTGATGATTTTCCGGGGTTACCTCCTGATCGGAAAATAGTTTACTATTGAATTGGAACTAGCCATGGCTCCTGTTCATAAGGCACCATATAGAATGGCACCAATTGAATTATAAGAGTTAAAAGCACAAATTGAGGAACTTCAGAAGAAGGGATTCATCAGGCCCAGTTCGTCTCCGTGGGGAGCACCTGTGCTGTTCGTAAAAAAGAAAGATGGAACGATGCGGATGTGTATAGATTACCGAGATCTGAATAGGGTCACGATTAAAAATAAGTATCCGTTAGACCGGATAGATGATCTTTTGGATCAATTAAGAGGAGCGTCGGTATTCTCTAAAATAGACGTTCGATCTGGTTATCATCAGTTGAAGATCAGAGAGCAAGATGTATCTAAGACGGCTTTCCGAACTCGATACGGGCATTTCAAATTTTTGGTTGTGCCATTCGGGTTGACAAATGCACCAGCGATATTCATGGATTTGATGAATTGGATATTTAGGCCCTATAACTTTGTGGTAGTTTTTATTGATGATATTCTGGTTTACTCCCGGATTGACGAGGATCATAAAGAACATTTGAGAATTGTAATGGAGATTCTACAGAAACATCAATTGTATGCCAAACTCAATAAGTGTGAGTTTTGGCTACGAGAAGTGAAATTTCTGGGTCATGTTATCTCGAGTGAAGGAATTTCCATGGATCTAGCAAAAATAGAAGTAGTGATGGATTGACAGCAACCAACTAATGCACACGAAGTACGCAGTTTTCTAGGATTAGCTGGATATTATAAAAGATTTGTGGAAGGATTTTTCAAACTTTTCGCGCCTCTGACAGTACTAACCAGGAAGAATGCTAAGTATGTGTGGAGCGAACGATGTGAGAAGAGCTTTCAAGAGCTAAAAAGGAGACTGACTACGGCGCCAATTTTAGCCTTGCCAGAAGCTCACAAACCCTATGTGATATATAGTGATGCCTCAAAATTGGGACTAGGTGTGTGTTAATGTAAGAAGGAAGAGTAGTTGCATACACATCTCGACAACGGAAGGATGCTAAGTTGGAGAAAATGAAATAGCAAATACTGGAAGAAAAAGAGTCCTCACACTTTATGATTTCAAGGGACGGGATGCTATACTTTGGAAAAAGGAAAATAGTTCCTGATAACCCAGACTTGAAAGAAAGATAGATGAAAGAAGCTCATGGTACACTGTATATAGCTCATCCTGGAAGTACTAAGATGTATCAGGATTTAAAATAAAAGTTTTTGTGGGAAGGAATGAGGAAAAATATTGCAACATTTGTAGCCAAATGTTTAGTGTGCCGGTTAGTAAAAGCTGAACACCAAAGACCAACTGGCAAGTTGCAACCCCTACCAATTCCCAAATGGAAATGGGAGGACAAATCTATGGATTTTGTGGTAGGGTTACCAAGAACATCTGCGGGGAAAAACTCGATCTGGGTGATAGTTGATCGGTTGACAAAAAGTGCCCACTTTTTGCCTATCTCAACACGGATTCTATGGAGAAATTAGCAAAAATCTATGTGAAAGAAGTAGTTCGTCTGCACGGAGTGCCCAAGACCATAGTGTCAGATAGAGATCCTAGATTTACATCTTGATTTTGGCAAAGTTTATAGAAGATGATGATTACGAGTCTAAATTTTAGCACTGCATATCATCCTCAAACCGATGGGTAGACAGAAAGAACCATTCAAACTTTAGAAGATATGTTGCGAGTTTGTGCACTAGATTTTGGTAAAGATTGGGAGAGTCTGTTACCACTAATTGAATTTGCTTATAATAACAGTTTTCAAGCTACCACTCAAATAGCACCTTATGAAGCATTTTATGGAAGGAAATGCAAGTCTCCCATATATTGGGACGAAGTTGGTGAAAGTAGCATTTTGGGACCCGAATATTTATAAGAAGTTAAGGAGTAGATTACAAAGATTATAAATCAAATAAAGAAGGCGCAAAGTCGACAAAAGAGTTACACAGATAATCGTAGAAGGGACTTAGATTTTATGGTGGGAGACTGGGTGTATTTGAAGATCTTGCCTATGAAGGGAGTTATGTGGTTTGGTAAGAAAGGACAGTTGAGTCCCCGATATATTGGACCCTATGAAAGTTTGGAAAGAGTAGGTCCAGTAGCTTACCGCCTAGCCCTAGCTGATAATCTGCAGGGACTTCATAATGTATTCACGTATCTTCTCTGAAGAAAAGTTTAGGTAATGAACCGGTGGCGGTAATGTATCACAATCATGTAAATCTATGCCCCAACTTAACTTATGAAGAATGGCTCATAAGGATCAAAGACCAAAAAGAATAGACCCTTCGGAATCGCATGATATTGTTAGTGAAAGTACTCTGGAACAATCTTGTCTTTCAGGAAGTCACATTGGAACGCGAGGATGTGATGAGGGCTAATTACCCTCATTTGTTTGAAACCTAGTTGTATTAATTTGTGTTTTATGTTTAAACTCAGATGTATGTATATAATGTTATTCGTATGATACTTGTTTTCAATTTTATGTTTATAGTCATTGATGTTTGGCCTTAATCAGGATAATGGCTCCAAAAAGAAATGCACGAATGTCAATCACTCTCGTAAATCAGTTAAAGAAAAGATCTGAAAGGACTAGAGACATATTTCCTAGGGAAAAGCTTAAACAATGGAAAGCTGATAAATTAAGGTGGCTAAATAAAAGTGAGTGGCACAGAACACATATTATGGACATAGATAGAAAGGGTAACCTAATACGTAGACAAGTTTTGCCGGGTGAGGAGAGACAACCCGCTCAAAAATGGTTACAAGCTAAAAGAGAAATATTAAAAGAAGTAGAAAAAGGAAAATCGGTCTTATTGGAGTTATCTGATAAATTGGAAGATCGAAAACGTCAATATGAAGAAGGACCAATCATAGAAGAAACGGAGTCTAAAAGAATGCGCAAACTACATGAGATTAGCGTGAATATGTATTATGACCAAAACTTAGACATGATATTTTACTACTCTCAGATTCGTTGTCCAATGAGGAAAACGTACCTACCTCTTCAGAAGAGTCTATCGCTACTAGCAATCGAGTTATAAATTTTTTGAACCTTTAATTTATGATTTAGCGATTTCAAAGACAAAATCCTTTTTAAGGAGGGGAGGATGTAATAGCCCGAAATTTCTAAGATGAAGTTTTTACTTGAGATTGTTTTTAAAGGAATTTATTGGAAATATATTTTCTAGGAAAATAGAATTGGAGATTTATGACAATGTATCAACTAGAGAAATTCAATTTGGACCTAGAAGGAGTTAAATTTTATAAATTAGGGTAGAAATGCAAGAGAAAGTGGTAGAACCAAAAATCAAACACTTGGTGCCCGAAATTAGTGTTCTCGAATTAGTCTGTCATGTTTTAGTGTAATGAGCATAAGTTATTCATATGAGGTTCAAATGAAGTTATTCCAATTCTTATAGAATCTTAAGAGACCGATCTAAAACTTTTATGTTTTTGATTTTTGAAAATTCGGACGGGATCGATGACTTAATTGGGCAAGACGTAGACAGCTCTAGATTAAGCTCAATTGGAACTCGACTTAGATGAAATGTTTCAAATTTGGACATGTGATGAAATATGTGATTGGTTTTGAGATTTTTAGGTATTTTGACATGTGTAAGAATAGGTGGCAAGGGATGAGGAGTTGATCTAGAAGCTTAGTTAGCCCAAAAATGTGAAGGAAACACAAAGGGGTAAAATCTGTTGAAGGGTAACTATGTGAGCCAAAATCAGACTTGATCCTAACTAAACCTGAAAGCTACCTTCTAGAACTTGTCAAATGGTGTCTTAAGAAGATTAAAATGCAACCAATTGGATAAGAAAGAGGCTGGGAGGCGTTGGACACCAAGAGATCTGGAGAATGAGTAGGTGCATGCATGGTTAGGTGAGTGCCACCTCATGCCTATGTAATCAGACCCCTCCTCAACCATTGATCAATTTTGGCTACAAAAATATCTCAAATATTAGCCATTGGATGATAATTTTAGGTGCAAAGCCTGGGATCTTGGAGGATTAAAATTAATCATTAGAGTTTTGAGGTTGGACACCTCATCCTTCACAGAAATAGGTATCCTGTTACCCCTTAGCTACCTTCATCTCTTCTTTCCTTCATATGGGTTGAACCCTTCCCTATAAATAGGTGTTGGAGAGTCTTCTACTCTCTTTGGAAGCATAGCACATGTTCCATTTGAAGGAAGACAAAGAAAAACCCTCCTTAAACCTTTGAACTTCCAATATCACCTAAGTGAGCTAAGTAAGTGGTCTTGAGGAGAAATCTTGCAAGGACTGTTTTGATTATTTCTAGCAAGCTTTGGAGAACTAGTAAGTCCACATTTTAGCTTAACTTTAGCATGGAAATGACCTATTTCAGTGATTGAACTATGCATGCTAGTATTGGACTCTTAAAGCCATGTTTATATGATGAAATGAAATCTAAATATGTTTTGATTGGTTTTGTTGTGGAAAAATGTTGAGTAAAATTAGAAGAACTTAGAATTATATTCTACTAAGTAAGGTGAAGGCTTGTGTAGAAAAGTAGCTTGTTTTAGGTTGGAAAAATACCTAATCTGAGACTTCGCTCGACTCTCGCTTGACTTCTGGCTCGAGAGAGATACAAGTTGAGATTTGATACATTTTAGTAAATTGGACATAAATTATTCTTTTGATGTTGGATTTAAATAATTCAAGATGCTATGGAAAGCTAAGAGAAATATCTACAACTTTTATGTTTCAAGTGTTAAGAGATAAGGACTCAATAATGGATGAAGTTGAGATTGAAGTGGTAGAACCTAGTTTTAGGCAGAAATCTAGCTCGACACTCGCTCGACGTTCGGCTCAAGTGAGATTTAGCCAAAAACTTGGCTCGACCCTTGCTAGGCATCTGGCTCGAGCGAGATTCTCTTGTTATTTAAATCCAAGATTTTCTTGTGTCTAATGCATGAGATTTAATATAAGGATTATATGTTCAATGCAAATGTATGCTTTATATGTTATATATCCCATGAGACATGCATTCAAAAGTCTAAGGTTATGATCATGTTTCATTTTATCTCATACGTGTCATCATAAGTCGTGAGGTCCGTTTTAAAAAAAGTCCATGTTATGTGTCGTCAGAAATCATGTCAAGCATTTAAGAAAACTTAATAAGAAACATTCATAAGAATAATAAAAAAATAACTAAGAATAAGAACTATGGATAAGTTAGTCACGTCATAACGAGGATGGCGATACGTAACACCCGAAAGATTTATGTGATTTGATAAGTTAAGAGTTGTGTCGTGACGGGGATGATGATACGTAACGCCCGTATGACTGACATGACAAGTAAGGCTGGCGATACGTAACCCCCTCTATGTTAAGTATTTTCCGTGTCATGATGGGGACGGCGATACATAATGCCCGTATGACTGATATAATAAGCAGGGACGGGGATATGTAACACTCACGATGCTAAGTATGTTCTGTGTCAAGACAGAAATGGCGATACATAATGCCCCAAAGACTGACACGAGACTCATCATAATGGAGACGACGATACGTAACGCCTGGACGACTGATGAGTTATATGCGATGGGGACGACGATATGTAATGCCTATCGAGGATAAGAATTGTGATAACCTGGATTTTTAAGTATCCATTTAATTTTCATATGTGGCATGATTATGTTTCTTTAAAATCATTTTAAAGGGACCTTTGGAAAAAAAATAGGTATGCTTATGTACTGAGTTGGAGGATTGGAAATTGATGTATGATCTTGGAGGTTGATCAAATAAGGAATAAGTATAACAAAGAAAAGAAAAGACTTATAAATGTATGTTGGAAGGTTAGGAGTAGGGTTGAGTACAAAGGTGGCTTGTTTTAAGGTGAAAAAGCGCCTAACTCGAGATCTCGCTCGACTCTCGTTTGATGTCTGGCTTGAGCGAGATATAGAGAGATATTTGATGTCTTTTGATAGAATGGCCATAACTTGCTCATTTGATATCGGATTTGAATGATTCAAGAGGATATGGAAATCTAAGAGGAATATCTACAACTATTATATTTTGAGTTTTAAGAGATATGGACTTAATCAAATATGAAATAGAGATTAAAGTGGCAGATCTGAATTAGAGATAGATAGGCATTGATTTTGAAGTTGACTAAGGACTTTGAATAAGATTGAGTCTGTGACGACCCGAGATTTTTATTTTGTATTATTTAATTGAATAATTATTTTGATCAGGTGGTTAATTAATTTAATTTAATAATATTGAGAGGAGAGGGGTAAAAGGGCTTGGGCTTAAGATTAGAGCTTTGAAAGTTTAGGATGAATTGTTGGGCCTAGGAAGGAATAGCAAGCCCGCAAGCCCACAAGCCCATAAGATTGACCCATGACCCACCAAGCCCACACATGGGACACTTGTCACCCATAGAGAAACCCTAGTGAGTCACCTAAGACTAGTGGGTGAAAATGGAAAAGTACTAGTAGGTAGAAGTTGACTAGTGGGTGGATGGTAGGGTTGAGTGTGAGATCTTGTGAAAGGATTTTCCCATCATTGGGATATCTTTGGAAAATACTAAGATAATGTCTATTTTAGAGGAGTGACACTTGTAGATTGGAATAGGAAGTGGAAGAGAAGAAAAGAGAGGGCATTCGGTTAGCTTGTAGCCGAAACCCCTTAGGGGTTTTTCCTATGCAATCCTCTCTAATCTAAGCCAATGATCACATGTAGGATCATGTAATAAAGAAATGACAAGTGATTGACAAGTGAAGAGAGGTGTTATGAGGAAGAGGAAAGGAAAAAGGAAGAAGAAAAGCTAGGAGGAATCTGGATGAGGTGCCGTGTGCATCCTTTGAGACTTCCTAGGAGTACTTGCAAATCTAGTGGAAGGAACATCTTAGACTTGTGTGAAAAGATGAAGTACAAGGTGTAAGGTGTGTAAGAGGTATGGTGGTGTAAGGAAATGATTGGGGATTGCTTGTAATGGAAGGAAACTAGAAATGGAGGGGGAGAGAGTTTCGGATGACACATGGATCCAAAGCATGGCCGGACCATGCATACTCTCTTTCCCAAAAGCATGGCCTTAGAATCTTGTGGATTGACTTGAGAGGGGTTAGATGAGTGTGTTATAGGGTTGAAATGACAAGAGAATGAGGAAGGAAGGGAGGGATGTTTCGGTGGAGACCTTGGGGAGGCAAAGGAACCTGGATTCTCACTTCCTCCCATTTGTTATCATTTTCTTTCTTTTCCCATGCAACCACCCTTATCTAGTCATATGTTTTTCAAATCAAGGTATGGTGGAGTGTCCTTGAGCCCTAGGAAAAGGAGCATCGCCGAATACCCTTGAGATGGCTCACATCTCACTTGGCTAACTCACAATCCCACAAGATTTCTTTCTCCCTACCTCGATGCCAACCCCACTTCTCCCTCAACTCCTTTTGTTTTAGTTTCTTCTAACCTCTAAACATCACCTTATCCTTAGAAGAAAAGAGCTAGAACAAATAATTTTGAAGAAGAGTTGCTCTTGAAGAGGTAAGTGCATTCTTATCCTACCTTTAGCAATTTTAGTATACTCTTGGATGAATTTGGGTGTTTTGTTTGAATCTTTGTGTATGTATGTTAACATGAAACCCTCTAGAGAAAAAAAATTGCCATGCTTAGTTTAGTAGAAATTCATGCTTAAGTTATAATATTTTCTAAGTTGAGAATTTAAAATGGTATGTGGTTTAGTTAGTTACTCAACATGAGGTGGAATGAAGGAAATGCATGCATGATTGTAGGTCTACTAGTATGATGTTGGATGATGCCTCTAGTGTTGTTTATTTAGTGGTAGAAATCCATGTCTAAGTTATATACCTTGCTAAGAGTAAAGATTATTTCACGTGGTAAATTTGAATATTTTACATGAAGGGAGAATATGGTGTGATCAACATAATGAGTAAAGATGAAAATATGGTTGTTAGATTTTGACTTGGAGATAAAAATATTAGGTTTGTGCATGCATGTATTTTGGACTTAAGGTTTTCTTTGGGTTGATTATTGATTTGATTATTGTGCTTTGTTATGATGATATACTCAAATATTTGGAGACATTAGATGCATATGAATAAAATGGTTGCACTAGTATGATTGGTAGATTTCACCTAAATCATTGGGTGAGTTATCTTGGAAAAAAAAAAAGGAAAAAGTGAATAAAATAATAAATTAAAGGACATAGAGTTTCGGCCAGGTTATGTTTTTAGGGTTAGAAAAATATATTTGAGTAGGTGAAGTTGAATTGGAGTGCTTGGAGAAGAATAGGAAGACGAAAAGTTAGGAATTTACAAAGGGAGGGTCTCGGCCCAACCCTAGTGGGAAGGGGCCGAGCACCTCTAAATGTATAAGAGGCCCATTAAGTATTTTTGGGTAGGAAATGAGTGGAATTATGAAGTGCGAAAATTGTGAAAGAGCCTGACGTAGAGTAAGCGTTATGTTCGTCACACATTTTATATGTTCAGTGACATGAGTCTCACGTCTCAGGCATACAGCACGAAAATCATGTTTTAAACATGTTTTTAAAAGAAAATAAATTAATTAAAGTCTTATAACAACCCCAAAGGCTGGGACGGGGTAGTGCCCCAATGGAACTCCCTGTTCAATCAAGAGTGATTAAAGTCGAGTGAAAGCCCCTAGGTCAACAAAGAACCGTTAGCAGACCATGTATGGCTCCAAAAGGTGTCCGAAGCGTGGTCGCACCGAAAGCTAGTGGGTGCATACAGGACGGTGTTGGCTTCGGCCTCATCGATATAGAAAAGTTTGTAGTCGCTCCGTGAGTGATCAATCGTCGAGTGATGAAGAGCGTGAAAGGGCGCGAGACGTAGCTACTTAGGTTTGATACGATCGTCGGGTGCTACGGTGACTAGCAAGAACACACGGTGCGTAGGGGAACCATGAGGTGTCCAACAGAGGTCATGACAAAAAGAGGGGATTTCAGGCCATATATGATATGATAAGTGGCGCCTAAGATAAGAAAAATGAAAAGCATTTGCGAAAAGATGAATTTTGAAAGAAAACTCCAATGTTTTGATTTTTGAGATTACGAGCAAACATATGAAAAGAATAAGAAAAGAAAAAAAAAGGAGAAATTTCAAGACATGGCATGAGCATGAGCTTGTGTATAACATAAAGTCATGAGTCTCATAATACATAAAGTATGACTGCTTGTTTGCTATTCATTTATCAGTATGCTTAAAATGCTTTTGTTATGATATAAATGTACTTACTGAGATTTCTCTTGAAATCTCACCTTTGTTTATTTCTTCACTATCTCTTTTTTGGGATGATAGAAGTAGTTGCAGGTAATAACGACTTTGAAAAGTATGACCCCAGGGACGGTGCCTCGGACCCCCACAGACCCGACTGAGTCCGTCACCTCCGAGCTAGTGACTCTTGACTACCTGAGCCGTTGGGCGGCGGAGTCACTACCCCTAGCTGCGTACGTTTTGGGTAATATACGCCCTACCGGGTGTTATATAGTTCTTGGCATAGACGATTCCCTCCACATGAGTCGCCTATATGAGTCATCCTCCGAGATGAGTTGTGAGGTGGGACCGACCTTGGATTTGGACCGCCTCCGTTATGGCCCAAACTTCAAGGAGATTAAGAAGGAACCGTCGGATTAAAGTGATGGCTGGGGATCCTCTATGCAGCTTTTGTATTTATATGCATATATTTTGGTATTCCGTTGTTTTGGAAGAATGAACACTTATAAAGGATCCTTATGTTTATATTAATGGTAATGTAATATTTTGGGATATTATTGTATTAAGCCATGTGATATAAGCATAGAAAGATTTGACCTTTTTCAGTGCGACAACCTTTCAAAAAAAAAAAAAAAATCCAGTACACGATAAGACGAGGGGTGAACTTCCCTGTGACGCTCATCTCCAACGTCACGGTTTGTGAACGATCCCAAGCGTAAGCCGGTGCGCTGACAGAGTCTTTGGATTATTTTCTTAATTATCCTAAGATCTTGAAAAGTGTGTAGAAATATTTCAAATAAGAAGATTTTATTTAGTAAATTTTATATGAAACAAGAAGGAATATTTATTAAACACTTGGTGTGCCCGAATTGGTACTCTCGGACTTATCTATCGACTTTGAGTAGAAAAATCATAACTTGACCATATGAGCTCCGACTGAAGTGATTCTAGTTCCTATAGAACCTTAAGAAGTATATATAGAACTTTTATATTTTGATTTTTGAAGATAAGGAATGGATCAAGGTCGAAATCTGGTGTGAAATGAACGGCTCTGGGTTGAGTCCAATTGGTAGCCGACTTTGAGGAATTGTATTATATTCAGCCATGTGATGAAAATTATGATTGGCAATCAAACTTTCTGAAGTCGTGACACATATGGGAACATATGGCAAGTTGATAAGAATTAATCTAGAAGCTCTAGTTGGCCCAAAGACATGAAGTAACATAAGAGGCAGAAATCTGTCTGAATATGTCCAAGTCTAACTAAATGACTTACAAACTAAAGTCTATCCCAACCAAATCTCGAAATGGCCTTTTAGAACATGTCAAGTGGTGTCTTCGAAACTGTAACAAGTGACCAAATGGATAAGAGAAGGGGCTAGGAGACGTTAGATACAAGAAAAGACTGGAATGGCTTGATACATGCATGGTTAGGTGAAATACCAGATCAAGCTTATGTCATTTGATATCTCTTCAACCATTGATCAATTTTGGCTGACTAAAATGACTTAATATTAGCCATTGGGTGATAATATCTACTGCAAACCTAAGATCTTGGACAATTAGATCTAATCATTTGATCTTCAGGCATGATACTTTATCCTCCAAAGCCTTTGGGTAACTGGTAGCCTTTAGCTGCCTCTTCTTCTCCCTTTCTTCTAAAGGGTCGACCACCCTCCTATATATATATATGTGTGTGTGTGTGTTGGAAAGTATTATAACCCTCTTGGGGAAAGTAGAACACATGCCCAATTGGAGAGAAAAAAAAAATGAATCCTCTCTAAACTATTGAACCTCCAAACATCATCTAAGTAAGCTAAGTGAGTGACCTGGAGGGAAATATTGCAAGGGCGGGTCTAATCATTTCGAGCAAGCCTTGGAGAACTGGTAAGTATACAATTTAACCTAATCTTGGCATAGAATAAGTAAATTGATGATTAAATCATGTTTGTTGTTGGTTGGAGCTTAAACCTTGCTTATATGATGTAATTGAAATCCATTGTGTCTTGGATGGGATTTTGTTATGGTAAAATACTAAGAAAATTATAAGAACATAGATTTATGTTTTAATAAGTAAAAATAAGGTTTATGTGAAAAGATTGCATGTTCTAGATTGAAAAATTCTATAAACCGTGACTTTGCTCGACCCTCGCTCGACCTATGGATCGAGCGAAGAACAATCTGAACCCTTCGCTTAACCTCGCTCGATATCCTGCTCGAGCGAGTTACAACTTGAGACTTCGCTCGACTCTCGCTCGATACCATGCTCGAGCCAGAGACAACCCAAGACTTCGGTCGACTCTCGCTCGATACCTTGCTCGAGCGAGATGCCCTGTTTGTTTAAATTTAGGACTTTTCCTTGGATAAAAGTTGATGATTCAATAAAGAAGAATTATATGTGTAATATAAGTATATGATAATTGTATGATTTGCATGATAAGTGTTGCATTGGGTACATAGCATAAGGTTTAAGAGTATATGCATGTTCCATCCTATGGTAGGTTTTTAAAAAAAAGGGGCATGGCATGTATTTAAGAGAATAAGAATAAGAAATGAATAACTAAAAATAAGAGTTATGAATAAGTTAGTCATGAGGACAGCAATACATAACGCCGTATGACTGATGTGCCGATGGGGGCGGTGATACGTAATGTGACGACCCGAGACCTTCTTTTCGTATTATTTAATTTAATATTTATTTTGATTGAGTGGTTAATTGAGAAATTAGATTAATTATATTGAAAGGTGGAAAAAGGGGAATGGGCTTAAGATTAGGACTTTGAAACTTAGGATGAGCTATTGGGCCTAGGAAGGAATGGTAAGCCCACAAGCCCATGAGGATGACCCATGACCCACCAAACCCTACCCATGGGACACTTGTCACCCATAGGAAAACCCTAGTAAGTCCACTACAACTAGTAGGTGGAAATGAGAAATTACCATTAGGTGAGAGTTGACTAGTGGGTGAATGGTGAGGTTGAGTGAAGAATCTTGTGAAAGGATTTTTCCTATCATTGGAATACTTTTGGAAAGTACTAAGGTATGGCCTATTTTACCTTGACTAGTGCATGACATGCTTAGTGGAGTGACACTTGTGCAATGGAGTGGAAAGTGGAGGAGAAGGAATGGGGAAGGCATTCGGACTAGGTAGTTGCCGAAACCCCTAAGGGTTTTTCCCATGCTATTCTCTCCAATCTAGGTAAATGATCATCATGGGATCATGTAAGAGGGAAGTGACAAGGTGATGGACAAGTGAGGAGAGGTGTCATGAGGAAAAAGGAAAAGAAAAAGAAAGAAGAAAGGCAAGAAGGATCCAGGTAGGTTGCCGTGTGCACCAGTTGGGAGTTTCCTAAGATTGCTTGCAAATCTAGTGAAAAGAGTACCTTAGACTTGTGTAAGGAATAAAGGACATGAGGTAAGGTGTGTAAGAGGTATGGTGGTGTAAGAGGAATGAGTGGAGATTGCTTGAAATAGAAGCAAACTAGGAATGGAGGGAGGGAGCATTTCGGATGCCATGTGGAACCAAGGCATGGCCGGTTCATGCAAGCTCTTGTTCCAAGAGGTAAGGCCATGGAATCTTATGGATTGACTTGAGAGTGGATGGTTGAGTGTGTCATAGGGTTGAAATGACAAGAGAATGAGGCATGAGAGGGGAGGAGGTTTCGGTGGAAGCTTTGGAAGGCAAAGGGGTCCAGTTTCCTACTTCCCCCATTTCCCATCATTGTTTTCTTTTCCCATGCAACCACCCATGCCTAGTCTTGTATCTTTCAAATCAAGGTATGGTGAGATGTCCTTGACCCCTAGAAAGAAGTGTATGGCCAAAACTCTTGAGGAGACCACCCCTCACTTAGCTAACTCACAAACACACACACAAGTCCTTTCTCTCTACCTCTCGGCCAAGCACCACTTCTCCCTCAACTTTCATTTGTTCTACTTTCTTCTAACTTCTAAACCTCACTATATCCTTAGAAGAAAAGAGCTAGAACAATTATTTTGAGAAGGAATTGCTTTTGAAGAGGTAAGTGCATTCTTATCCTACCTTTAGCAATCTTAGTATACCTTTGAGTGAATTTGGTTGCTTTGTTTGTTTCTTTTGTATGTATGCTGAAAATGAAACCTTTTAGAGGAGAACTTGCCATGTTTAGTTTAGTAAGAATCCATGTTTAACTTATGTTAGTTTCCTAAGTTGAGAAGTTAAAATGATATGTGGTTTAGTTAGTTATTTGACATGAAGTGGAATGAAGAAAATGCATGCATGATTAAAGGTTTACTAGCATAAAGTTGGATAATGCCTTAGTGTTATTTATTTAGTAGTAAAAATCTATGTCTAAGTTTGAATACCTTGTTAAGATTAAAGATTATTTCATGTGGAGAATTAGAATATTTGATATGAAAGGAGAATACAGTATGATCAACAAGTTGAGTAAAGGTGAAAATATATGTTTAAAATTTTGGAGATGAAAATGTTGAGTTATGCATGCATATATTTTGGATTTAAGAACTTCTTTGGTGGAAATCATTGATTTAATTATTATACTATGATATGGTGATATGTTTAAAATTTTGGAGACATTAGATACATATGAATGAAATGGTTACATTATCATGATTGAAGGTTTTCACTAAAATTATTGAGCGAATTATCTTAGAAGAAAAAGTGAATAAAATAACACATTAAGAAACCTAGAACTTTCGGCCAAACCTTGTTTTAGGGTTAGGATAATACATTTAAAAGACTGGAGTTGAACTAGAGTGCTTGGAGGAAATTAGAAGACAAAAAGCTAGGAGAGTGTAAAGGGAGGGTCTCGGCCCCCTAGTGGGAAGGGGCCGAGTACCCCTAAGTGCATTGGAAGCCCATTATAGCATTTTGGGAAAAAAAGGAGTAGGATTATGAGGTGCGAAAAGTTTAAAAGAGCTTAATGTAGGGTAAGCATCATGTTCGTCACCTATTGCATATGTTCCGTGACATGAGTCTCACGTCTCATGCATATAGCACGAAAATCATGTTTTCAACATGTTTTTAAAAGAGAAGAAACTAATTAAAATTTTATAAAAACCCCAAAGGCTGGGACGGGTATTGTCCCAGTGGAACTCCCTGTTCACTCATGAGTAACTAAAGTCGAGTGAAAGCCCCTAGGTCGATAAAGAACTGTCGGCAGATCATGTATGGCTCCAAAAGAATATCCGGAGCGTGGTCGCACCTAAAGCTAGTGGGTGCCTATAGAACGGTGTGGGCCTCGGCCTCACCGATACATAAAAGTTTGTAGTCGCTCGGTGAGTGATCAATCGCTGAGTGATGAAGAGCGCGAAAGGGCGCGAAACGTAGCTACTTAGGTTTGATACAGTCGCCGGGTGCTACGGTAACTAGTAGGAACACACGGTGCGTTGGGGAACCATGAGGTGTCCAACAGAGGTCATGACAAGAGATGGGCTTTTGGGCCATATATGATATGATAAGTGGCGCCTAAGATAAGAAAGAATGAAAAGTATTTGTGGAAAGAGGAAATTTGAAAGAAAACTCCATTGTTTTGTATTCTGAGAGTACAAACAAGTATATGAACAGAGTACAAATGGAAAAAAAGAGAAATTTTAAGATATAAGCATGAGCATGAGCATGTGCATATCGTGAAGTCATGAGTCTCATATTTTATTAAGTATGATTGACTGTCTGTTATTCATTTAACTGTATGCTTAAATTGCTTTTGTTATGATATAAATGCGCTTACTAAGATTTCTCCCGAAATCTCACCCCTTGTTTATTTCTCTACTATCACCCTTTTAGGATGATAGAAGTAGTCGCAAGTGATGACAACCATGACGAATACGACCCCACAGATGATGCCTCAGACCCCCACGGGCTTGACTGAGCCCATTACTTCCGAGCTAGTGACTCTAGACTATCTGAGCCGCTGGGCAGCGGAGTCACTACCTCTGGCTACGTATATATGTGGCGTACGCCCTATCGGGTGTTGTATAGTTCTGAGCATGGATAATTCCCTCCACATGGGTCGCCTTACGAGTCATCCTCCAAGATGAGTTGTGAGGTGGGACCGGCCTTAGAGTTGGACCGTCTCCGTTACGGCCCAAACTTCAAGAAGATTAAGAATGAACCGTTGTACTAGGAAGTGACAGCTGGGGATCTTCCATGCAGCTTTTGTATTTAATTGCATGTATTTTGGTCTTCTGTTGTTTTGGAAGAATGAACACTTGTAAAGGATCCTCATGTTTATATTAATTGTCGGCGCCCTAGCTTGCGCTTGGGTTCGTACGCAAATTACGACTCCGGGGACGAACGTCACAAGGAAGTCATCCCTCATCTTTATGTGTGAGAGCATTATTTAATATTATATTTTTTTTTTAATTATCTCGCAGCGGAAAAAAGTTCAAGCCAAAAACATTCGACAAAACGTTTATGCTTGCCGCACATCACATGGTTAACGAAATAAAACCCAAACTAAGCATCATATACATATACACCAAAGTTAAGATCACCAATGTAAACAGTTTATACAAAAGCACTTCCCAAAACAATGGGAAGATTTTTCCTCAAAATACATCGGTGGTACAAAATAAAGATATTAACGATCCCCTCCCCCTTCCGCCAAACATACTAATAGGCGGGTTCTTCTTTTATCTTCTTAAAGTTCGGACCGTAACGAAGACCGTTCAAACTCAGTCTTGGGCCTACATCGCACATCATCCCAGTGGATGATGTAAACAGGCGTCCCATGTGAAGGAGCCCATCCACTCCTAGCACCAAACAACACCCCGTAGGGCGTAGGTTGTCAAAAAAGTACATCGCCATAGGAAGCGACTCCGCCGCCCACTGACCCAACAGGTCTAGGGTCACTGGCCCAGTAGTATTAGTCTTAGTCGGGCCCATGAGGGTCCGACCCATCTTCTCGAGAGTCATAATCCGGGGATCCATCATTTCCTGCAATAACTTCTATCATTCCCAAGGGAGCGATAGTAGAGATAATAGAAAGGGGGTGAGATTTCGGGAGAAATCTCAGCAAGTATACTAGCACTTAAACCAAAACATTTCAAATATACAGATAAGTGAACAAAACATTCGTAACTAATGCATATGCAATGAATGACTGACTTATACACATGCTCATGAAAACTTTCATACGGATTTGCTTCTTTCAGATTTCTTTTCATGAAAACTTTCATACGGACTTGCTTCTTTCAGACTTCTTTTCATGTCATTGCTTTTCAAATCATTTCTTTAAAAAATTTCGTATCTTTTATTCTTTCTTAGGCGCCACTTATCGTAGACAGATCTTTTCTTATGGCTCGAAAGCCCATCTTGTCATGACTTATCACTTAGCATATATGAGACACAACACGGTTCCCCTAAGCACCGCGTGTTCCCTGCTGGTTACCGCATCACCTTAAAGTGAGTGCGTCATATAACTTATAAAACGGCAAGTCCTTACACCTTATCCGTCCTTGGCACCCACCAGCGTTAGGTGCTACCGCGCTCCGGACACCTTTTGGAGCCATACACGGTCTGTCGACTGTTCTTCGTCGACCCAGGGGCTTCCACTCGACTTTAAACACTCTTGAGTGAACAGGGAGTTCCACTGGGGCACTTCCCCGTCCCAGCCTTTGGGGTTCTTATAAAACTTTACTTCTTTTCTTTTCTTTCAAAAACTCAATCTTTTCTTTTCTTTTCTTAAAAACATATTGGACTTTAAAAGCATGCTATTCATGACTTATGCATGAGACATGCAACACTTATTTTCATGCAAAACCTGAGACGAGCTCGAGTGCATTCATATTTCATTTTCTTTCCTTCCTCATTGGGATAATTTTACAACTTCCTACTTAGTCATCATGCTCTAACATCCAAAATTTGGGCCTAGGATTGAAGTGGGGTACTTGGCCCATCTCCAACCCATCATGGTCGAACCCTCCTAGGGAAATTCCTAGGGCTTTCCTTCATCACTTGACTCCAATTATCCTCCAACAATTAAAAGTGTCAAATTAAAAACATATACCATCCTTAGAAAGGGGTAACCGAAACTCTAGTATCCCCCAAGTAGACATTTTTATTTCCAAACTTAATTATTTCCAACGTCCTTCCTTCACCTTTTAACTTGGGGAAATTCCTTCCATTAATTTATTCAAAGTTTCCTTTTCTATAAGTTTCTTCTATAAGTTTAAACTAAATAATTCCACCACAAAGCAATATAATTCAATCTTCTAACCTCAACCTTAAATATCATAAAATTCCAATTAAACATTACTAGTTATCATACACAAGTGGTTACTTCTTTCCATTTGCAAGTATACACCATTTCAATTCATATCAATCATGTATTCTATTCCCATGTCCATTTTCATTTCCTCAAGACAATATTTTCCTTGAATAAATCAATTTCATTACTAGTTTCCTCAAATAAATTCTATCTTAGCAACACCAAAATTATAAACTTAACACTAAAATCCATCATGCATCAACTTCATCATTTCATATAATAATCATGCTTTTCATTTCTTTTTGCAACTAATACTTGATCCATCATCTATACTCACATTCTAAGCTTATTTCATCATAGAGATTTACACAAGAATATTCATATCAAAGACAAGTATAATCAATTTAATCCAAACATGGCAATACAATCATTAATCCAACAAGCATGATCACCTAACTATATACAAGAATTGTTAAGGAAAAGGTGGAAGTATACTTACAATATTCCTATTAGATTTTTGATTAAAATCTGAAAATATACACATAGAATCTCTTGTTAGACTAGCTATAAACACAAAGATTTAAAGGAAACCTTATTTCCTTCTAACCAAAACAAAGGTGTTACATGTGTGTGTGTGTTCTTCCTAAGCTTGCATGAATTTAGGCACTAACCTTCTCCAATGTATTGTCCACCTCAACACTCTTGATTTTAGCTCCACTAATTTAGGATTCTTCAAATTGTGTGGTGAAAGAAGAAGAAACAAAGGTAGAGGTGGCTTAAGTGGTTTTGGCCGAGAGGTGAAGAGAGAATGAGATAGGAAGATGCTTGCATGTATCCAAGTGAAGTGAGCTAAGGGAAATGGATATGGGGTCACACGGCCAATCCCTTTCTCTAGGGTCTTTGGTACACTTTTTACCATACTTAGGTATGGCCAATGATGGATGGGGTGATTGACAACACTAGGCCATTCCAAGATCAAATCTTGGCCATGCCTTGGAGGATTTGTTTTTCTCCTCCCTCACTTGCTATGGCCGGCGCCTCCCTTGAGTGCTTAGCACTCATTTTCTTGCTTTTCACTCAATCATCATCCCTACATCCTCTCATGTGTCCATCCAAGTGATCTCAAGGCCATGCTTTTTGGGAATTGAGCAATGTATGATCCGGCCAAGCTTGCCTCCACCGAAACCCACTTTGCTCCTTCTCCTTGCTTTTGTCATTTCCATCACCTACACCCACACCATACCTCTCTTCACATCACCATACTCTCTTACACATTGTACCTTATTCACTTACACACTCCTCCCTTGTCCTATCAACTTGTTGGTGGCCATACCTATGAAATTCTCCCAAGGTACCTCACAGATTGCATCCATCGAATCCCTCCTTGCTCCTTCCTTCCATACTTCTCTTCATGCCATTTGTCACATTCCTATACACTATGACCTCTAATGGAAAGTCAAGGAATGGTGTCTTGTACCTCCACGATTCCATGGTAGGAAAATCACTCCATTATATTCTACACTCAATCCCACATGGCATATGTTTACCTACTAGTCAATCTCCACCAACTAGAATTTTCCTACAAGCCTTGGATAATTTTCTAAGGTTTTTCTCCGAGTGACATGTGTCTCTACTATGGGCTTGATGGGTCATGGGCTCACTCTATGGGCTTATGGGCTCACCACTACTCTCTTGGTCCATTCACTTGATCCATTCCTCAAAAGTTTCATTCCCAAGCCCATCTCTTTAGAGCTTATTTTTACAAAATACCACTAACCTTGTATATTAGCATTTAATTAAATAATTAAATTAAGATGAATATTTTAGGGCTATTACATTAATAGTAATGTAATATTTTGGGATGAATATTGTATTAAGCCATGTGATACACGCTTAGAAAATGTTTGACCTTTATCCGCTGCGAAAGAAAGAAAAAATCCAGTACACGATTAGACGAAGGGTGAACTTCCTTGTGATGCTCATCGCTGACGTCATAGTTTGCGTACGATCTCAAGCGCAAGCTGGGGTGCCGACACGTTACGCCTGTCGATGATAATTAAGAATCATGTCACGACGGAGACGGTGATACGTAACGCCCAAACGACTGACATGACTAGCGGGGACGGCGATACATAAGACTGGCTATATTAAGTATGTTCCGTGTCCTGACGGGGTTGACGATACATAACGCCCGAAAAATTGACACGAAGCTCATCACAACGGGGACGGCGAGATGTAACGCCCGGATGACTAATGAGTTATATATGATGGGGATGGTGATACATAACACCCATCGAAGATAAGAGATAAGTAAGACCCGACAGGGACGGTGATACGTAACGCCGGTCAAGGATATGAAATAAATAAGACCCCGATGGGAACGGCGATACGTAACGCCTATCGAGGATAAAAAATAATTAAGGCCCACAAGATTAAGAAATAAGATGAAAAGTATAAGTTGTATGGGAATGATGGTTATCTACATGCATAAGTCTCATAAAGCATTTTTATAAGTTGTATGTCGTTGATCATTACTATTTTTGATCTTATCAATGCATTATTTCGTTAATTGTGTACTTATTGAAATTTCTTGGAAGTCTCACTCTTTTAAGGTTTATCTATTATTCCTTATGGAATAATAGATGTTGTGCAGGATTAGATAAATTGCATTGAGATCTAGACATCATAAGAGATTTTGAGGTACCTTGAGGGTCCTACAGAATACTCCTCTCCAAAGGGAGTGATCTTTCATGTACGTGATCAAGTGAAATAGTAAGATTACCGGACGACGGTGTGATACGATAATTGTTTTAAGAAAACTAACCGGGTTTGTAAGTCTTGGATACAATACAATTTTATAAATATGATGTTATAAAGGTTATAGTTTTACTATGTCATGTGCTCTATTTATGCAGGAGTTAGATTTCTTGCATATATTAGATATTTACCTCTTTCTACTGTGATTTGCATTACATTTAATTAATAAGTTTAGAGGCATGTATGCTACTCCTTACGTTTATGTAGGATAAGTAGCCTTTGTTACTTGTCCATATGCTTCGATTTACATTTTAATCAAGGCAAAAAATTGGGGCGTTACAAGAATTAAGTAAGATTCTAAGTTAATAAGAATTTAAGGAAAAATGTGATAAGTCCTCATAAGTCATGCATAAGTCGCATGGAGTATATTTTAAGTTATGTGCTGTTATTGTTTTCCATAAATATAAGTGTTTGCCTTTGTCTATGTTTTATTAAGTTGATTGTGTACTTACTGAGATTTCTAAGAAAATCTCACTATTTTGTGTTTCTATATTTTTCCTCGGGAATATAAATTATGCTACAGGATTTAATGGCCAACAAGGGGAAAGCCCCAATGCTGCAGGAGACTCCGAGGAGTCCTAAGAGACTTTCTGATTATAGTCCCTATGTTGACTTTTCTCTGCTTCTTTTGGACTTCCATCTATGACCAGCCGATGGGATTTTGAAGCAACAATGCATCCACTTTTTCTGAGGAGGAACGACGTACGGAATGTTGTTTGACTTTAGAATTAGATGGTTCCCTATCCGTATGTGGAGTTTACACAACACCACAGGAACAATATCTCCAACGACACTTTTTTCTTAGTCTAGATATGTTTCGCTATGGGAGGAAATTTCCTAAAGTTAAGAAGGAATCTAAGTTGTAATAGCCCTAAAATCTTCATCTTAATTTAATTATTCAATTAAGTGCTAATATACAAGATTAGTAGTAATTTGTAAAAATAAGCTTTAAAGAGATGGGCTTGGGAATGAGACTATTGAGGAATGGATCAAGTGAATGGGCCAAGAGAGTAGTGGTGAGCCCAAAAGCCCATAGAGTGAGCCCATGGCTCATCAAGCCCATAGTAGAGACACATGTCACTTGGAGAAAAACCCTAGAAAATTATCCAAATACTTGTAGGAAAATTCTAGTTGGTGGAGATTGACTAGTAGGTGAACATATGCCATGTAGGATTGAGTGTAGAATCTAATGGAGTGATTTTCCTACCATGGAATCTTGGAGGTACAAGACACCATTCCTTGACTTTCCATTAGAGATCATAGTGTGTAGGAAAGTGACAAATGGCATGAAGAGATGCATGGAAGGAAGGAACAAGGAGGGTTTCGGTGGATGCAATCCGTGGGGTATCTTGGGAGGATTTCATGGGGAATGGCCACCAACAAGTTGATAGGACAAGGGAGGAGTGTGTAAGTGAATAAGGTACAATGTGTAAGAGAGTATGGTGATGTGAAGAGAGGTATGGTGTGGGTGTAGGTGATGGAAATGACAAAAGCAAGGAGAATGAGCAAAGTGGGTTTCGGTGGAGGCATAGCTTGGCCGGATCATGCTTTGCTCAATTTCCAAAAAGCATGGCTTTGAGATCACTTGGATGGACACATGAGAGGATGGAGGAATGATGATTGAGTGAAAAGCAAGAAAATGAGTGCTAAACACTCAAAGAAGCCGCCGGCCATAGCAAGTGAGAAGGGAGAAAAGAAAATCCTTCAAGGCATGGCCAAGATTTGATCTTGGAATGGCCTAGAGTTGTCAATCACTCAATCTATCATTGGCCATACCTAAGTATGGTAAAACGTGTACCAAAGACCCTAGGGAAAGGGTTTGGCCTGTGACCCCATATCCATTTCCCTTAGCTCATTTCACTTGGACACATGCAAGCACCCCCCCTATCTCATTCTCTCTTCACCTCTCGGCCAAAACCACTTAAGCCACCTCTACCTTTGTTTCTTCTTCTTTCACCACATAATTTGAAGAATCCTAGATTAGTGAAGCCAAAATCAAAAGTGTTGAGGTGATCAATACATTGGAGAAGGTTAGTGCCTAAATTCATGCAAGCTTAGGAAGAACACACACACACATGTAACACTTTTGTTTTGGTTAAAAGGAAATAAGGTTTCCTTTAAATCTTTGTGTTTATAGCTAGTCTAATAAGAGATTCCATATGTGTATTTTCAGATTTTAATCAAAAATCTACTAGGAATATTGTAAGTATACTTTCACCTTTTCCTTAACAATTCTTGTATATAGTGAGGTGATCATGCTTGTTGGATTAATGATTGTATTGCCATGTTTGGATTAAATTGATTATACTTGTCTTTGATGTGAATATTCTTGTATAAATCTCTATGATGAAATAAGCTTAGAATGTGAGTATAGATGATTGATCAAGTATTAGTTGCAAAAAGAAATGAAAAGCATGATTATTACATGAAATGATGAAGTTGATGCATGATGGATTTTAGTGTTAAGTATTAAATTTGGTGTTGCTAAGATGGAATTTATTTGAGGAAATTAGTAATGAAATTGATTTATTCAAGGAAAATATTGTCTTGAGGAAATGAAAATGGACATGGGAATAAAATACATGATTGATATGAATTGAAATGGTGTATACTTGCATATGGAAAGAAGTAACCACTTGTGTATGATGACTAGTGATGTTTTATTGGAATTTTATGATATTTAAGGTTGAGATTAAAAGATTGAATTATATTGCTTTGTGGTGGAAATATTTAGTTCAAGCTTATAGAAGAAACTTATAGAAAAGGAAACTTTGAATAAATTAATGGAAGGAATTTCCCCAAATTAGTGAAGGAAGGAAGTTGGAATAAATTAAGTTTGGAGATGAAAAAGTCTACTTGGTGGATTAGAGGGTTTCGGTTACCCCTTTTTCTAAGGATGGTAAATGTTTTAATTTAACACTTTTAAATTGTTGGAGGATAATTGGAGTCAAGCGATGAAGGAAAGCCCTAGGAATTTTCCTAGGAGGGTTCGGCCATGATGGGTTGGAGATGGGCCGAGTACCCCACTTCAATCCTAGGCCCAAATTTTGGATGTAAAGTATGATGACTAAGTAGGAAGTTGTAAAGTTATCCCAATGAGGAAGAAAAGAAAATAAAGTATGAATGCACTCGAGCTCGTCTCGGGTTTTGCATGAGAATAAGTAAGTGTTGCATGTCTCATGCATAAGTCATGAAAAGCATGTTTTTAAAGTCCAATATGTTTTTAAGAAAAGAAAAGAAAAGATTGAGTTTTTGAAAGAAAAGAAAGGAAGTAAAGTTTTATAAGAACCCCAAAGGCTGGGACGGGGAAGTGCCCCAGTGGAACTCCCTGTCCACTCAGGAGTGTTTAAAGTCGAGTGGAAGCCCCTAGGTCGACAAAGAACAGTCGGCGGACCGTGTATGGCTCCAAAAGGTGTCCGGAGCGCGGTAGCACCTAACACTGGTGGGTGCCAAGGACGGATAAGGTGTAAGGACCTGCCGTTTTATAAGTTATATGACGCACTCACTTTAAGGTGATGCGGTAACCAGCAGGGAACACGCGGTGCTTAGGGGAACCGTGTTGTGTCTCATATATGTTAAGTGATAAGTCATGACAAGATGGGCTTTCGAGCCATAAGAAAAGATCTGTTTAAGATAAGTGGTACCTAAGAAGGAATAAAAGATACGAAAGGTTTTAAAGAAATGATTTGAAAAGCAATGACATGAAAAGAAGTTTGAAAGAAGTAATCCGTATGAAAGTTTTATGAAAAGAAGTCTGAAAGAAGCAAGTCTGTTTGAAAGTTTTCATGAGCATGTGCATGAGTTAGTCATTCATTGCATATGCATTAGTTACGAATGTTTTGTTCACTTATCTGTATATTCGAAATGTTTTGGTTTAAGTGCTAGTATACTTGCTGAGATTTCTCCCGAAATCTCACCCCCTTTTTATTATCTCTACTATCGCTCCCTTGGGAACGATAGAAGTTATTGCAGGACATGATGGATCCCCGGATTACGACTCTCGAGAAGATGGGTCGGACCCTCATGGGCCCGACTAAGACCGATACTGCTGGGCCAGTGACCCTAGACCTGTTGGGTCAGTGGGCGGCAGAGTCGCTTCCTATGGCGACGTATTTTTTTGACGACCTCCGCCCTACGGGGTGTTGTTTGGTGCTAGGAGTGGATGGGCTCCTCCACATGGGACGCCTGTTTACGTCATCCTCTGGGATGATGTGTGATGTAGGCCCAGGATTGAGTTTGGACAGTCTTCGTTATGGTCCGGACTTTAAGAAGATAAAAGAGGAACCCGCCTATTAGTATGTTTGGCGGAAGGGGGAGGGGATCGTTATTATCTTATTTTGTATCACCGATGTATTTTGAGGAAAAATCTTCCCGTTGTTTTGGGAAGTGCTTTTGTATAAAACTGTTTACATTGGTGACCTTAACTTTGATGTATATGTATATGATGCTTAATTTGGGTTCTATTTCGTTAACCATGTGATGTGCGACAAGCGTAATGTTTTGTCGATTGTTTTTGGCTTGACCTTTTCCGCTGCAAGATAGAAAAAAAAAATTATAACATAAAATAAGGCTCTCACACGTAAGGATGAGGGATGACTTCCTTGTGACGTTCGTCCCCGGCGTCGCAATTTGCGTGCGAACCCAAGCGCAAGCTAGGGCGCCGACATAAGTGGCTTTAAAGATGACCTATTGTAATGCTACAAGTATTTTGATGACTGTGATAACTTTTCGGATTTTGTATATATATAACTGTACAATGATAAGCTATGAATGAATGATGTGGATGTTGTAAGTATGTTTTCTCCATGTGATCTTTCGAAATTTTTATAATTTAGACCTGATCCCCTGTGAATCATATGGCACATGACAGTAGGTGTAGATGCATGCATTAAATCCTTCTTACGTATGGGGGTGAGTAGCCTAGTATTACTTATCCTGACACTTTGATTTACATTAAATCCCAAATGTAAATTGGGGGAGTCACAATCAGACAACTTTTTTCTATCCTGAAATTATCTTGCACTAAGAGATTTCTTAGCCCTCATCACTTAAGTCACTTGATAGAAACTAGCCACTACTTGACAATCACCAACCACTCAAACTCATACACCCTCATTCATCACCTTCTCCTAATGACTCACGACATGCCAATCCTCCTAAAAGTTCAGATCGAGTTAGACAACAACCCACCTACCTACAAGACTATAACTATCAACTTGTCACCACCATTAATCCTTTCCCACCTCATCCTGCATCAATTGCTCATCCCTCCCATCAACACCTAACCTACAAAAAACTATCACCCACTCACAAGTCCTATGCCCTTTCCCTATCTCATTTGCAAGAACCAAAATATTACCAAGAGGTTGTGAAATTTCCACATTGGCAAGAGGCAATGAACTTAGAATTATAGCTTTAGAAAACAATGGAACATGGATTGTCACCATTGTGACAACCCGAATTTTTCATTCTCCTACTTGGATTCTTGGGTATGTTTAGAGTGAAGATTATATTTTATTTTATTTTAGTATAGATGTTTGGATCAACCTAGGCCTTTTCTTGGAGGAAGGACATTGGAGTAGGCCCAAGATGTTAGAACAAGGCCCAAAAGCCTAAGAAGAATGGTAGATCTTCTTTGCCCTTCCAAGAATTGTAGGTTTTCTAATAAGTGATCTTTGGTCTTCCAAGAATGGTAGGTTTTTGGGGAAAAGAGAAAACATGGAGTGAAAGATTGTGTGTAAGAATATTCCTTGAAAAATGTGTGACAAGTGACATGTGAAGATTTGTTGGGATTTGAGGGAGGGAGGTTTCGGATGGAGAAAAGCAAGAGGAAGCCAACCTTGCCTCACTTTGAGTTTCCCTATGCAAAGCCCCACTCTTTGACATGATAAAAAGAAGATTTTGTGTAAGAAGATCCTTTAGGAAATGATAGATTAGTGAGGGTGTGATTGACTTGTAAGGATGTGATGGTGACAAGAGAAATATGCTATTTTTGGATGGAGAAAGGCAAGAGGGAGCCGAACCCCACTTTGTTGTTCCCAATGTATTTTCCATATCTGGATGAGTGACAAGTAACATTTGTATAAGAGTGATTGACAAGTGTGTAAGAATGATTGACAAATGAATGGATTGGTGACTTGCAAAAGAGAAAAACATCTTTGGAGGGAGAGAGTTTCGAATGAGAGAAAGAAAAGGAAGAGCCAACTTGTGCATTTTGAATCTCCCAGAAAAGGTTTCATATCTTGGTGAATGACAAGTGGTGGAGTGTGACGTCCCCAATTTACGTTTGGATTTTAACCTAATCTAAAGCGTCAGGATAGGTAGCACTAGGCTATATAACCCCGTACGTGTCAAAAATTTTATGAGCTTATTATCATATGTGATGCAATTCACAGCGGAATAGATTCTATATATCCATGGTTATGCAAAGAGTTCTAACTCTTGCATAAATAAATCACATGGCAGAAGTAAAACTATAACCTTCATACCTTCATATTTATAGTAACATTTTGTATCAAATATTTACATAACCAAATTAATCTTCTTAACACATATAACATATCCAACTGCCATCTTGTAATCTTACTACTCCACTTGGTCACGTTCATGAGAGATCATTCCATTAAAAGATGAGCATTCTGTAGGACCCTCAAAGTACCTCAGAATCTCTTGTGACGTCTGAGTCATATGGCAATTTATCTATTCCTACAACAACGTATATCATTCTGTAAGGAATGATAGATAAAAACCAAAGAGTGAGATTTCTAAAAAATCTTAGTTAGTATACAAATAACTTAACAAATGCATTATCAGTTTGTTTCAATAAAATGAAATAGGAGATATCATAGTGAATTAACATAACACATGACTCCTGAATGCCTGATGCATATCTTATGCATGATTTATGTACCCTTTCTACACAGACTTATACATTTTCATAAAAAACTTATATGCACATGGGTACAAAACTTTTCGTGACGTGCAACGACTTTTCTTAAAATGCTTATCTTATCCATATATTTTCTTAATCTGCTTAAACATATGACTTTATGCATGACTTATGCTTGGCACATGCACCCCTTCAAAACTTACATATTTTCATAAGAAAACTTTTCATGGGAAATGGGTGCCAAACTTTTCATAATGTAATAAAATCTTTTTCATAATGGGTGCCAATTATTATCCGTGGTTGAGCCATATACACTTAGTATTCCTAAATTATTTCCTCCCAAGTGGAAAAGGAATGACTTGTAGCTTGAGAAGATTCAAGGTCTATCCACAGGAACGAATATTGTCTACTGTTTTACCACCAAGTGTTCATCCAAATTTAAGTTACGGAAAATGCAAAGGATTTAAGCATCAGAGTTTTAAGTAAGAAAGCTTGTATAAGAACTTGAAATTTAAATGATCAAATTGATGTGAGCCGTGAGTGCAATTTGTAACTAGTCTGACATTCGAGAGCTGAAATAATTTTTTAAACAAATCTAATGAAAACAGAGTAGATCTAGATCTCGGGTTTCATTCCCTGATGCTAAGTTGATCAATTCTTTCAATTTCTTAAGCATAATATAACTCAAATACTTATTTAGTTAAGAACAAGTATTCGGCAAATCCAATAGTAAGCACAATTGGAAAATCCTTTAAATAATTTCCATTTCCTAAATCAATCATACATTCAATCAGGATGCACAGGTTCAAGGTAAACTTAATCCAAGCATCCGCTATACAGAATTGAAATCAACAACAAATCAAGGAAAAGAGTACACCTTTCACCGAAACAACTAAAATAGGTTGATGAAAGAAAAGAAAATCAATGCTAGCTCTCAACTTAAGAAATGAAAACCCTAACCACTTTCGCATCAAGTGAACCCTTGACCTAGAACTTAGGAGTTTACTCTTCCATCTTCAATAAAAACCCTAACAGAGAGTATGAAGATGAAAATTGCACCCCAAAAACAGAAAAATAACCAGTAGATCCCCAAAACCCTACCGCCTCCTTCCCGAGCCAAAGTCTCCCTTTATTCCCTTCCAAAAGTTCCTTCAACCATTTTCTCTCTGGTTCTCCTTCTAATCTCTACATGCTCTCTGCAGTACCTGAGGCAGCAAGCACACAACAGAAGATTTTCGAAAATGGCTAAGTGTTTGCGTGCGTGTTTCTTCCATTAGTAATTGAAGCTCCTGGTTGGGCTTCGCTTGAGTAATGGGCTTGACTTGGCTTTTAATTTCTGCACCAGATTTTATGAAATACGTGGGCTTGAGGCAAGTGTCTTCACAAGTCAACTTACTTCCATTTCTTTCACCAAGCTTAATCTCCACATGGGCATCAATTATGTCACGGGCAGGCTTCAATAGTTATGGGCCTCAATTCACTTCAAAATTAGCTAGCCAGCCCACTGCAATGACTAGTTAATCTTCATGGATTTATTTCTTAAATTAATCAATTGTTGGCTTAACCTGCAATAGGCCAAAATGAAAAAATGTAAGTTTACTTAAATGCTATCAATCCCACAACATAAGCCCATATATATTTAATTAGGGGTAAAATGTCATTCCACATTACAAAACTAATTAATTCATATTGTTTAATTAATACTCTTTTATTTAGCATGTAAAGCTCACTTAACCCACAATACTAAGAGTACTAAAACAACATAAATATCCATTTGTCACTATTATTACTCATGGTTGGACCATATCCACTATTATTACTCGTAGTTGGACCATATCCATTATCATTACCCGTGGTTGGGCCATATCACTATTTCTGAACCTTGACAGGCGTTACATATCGTTGTCCCCGTCGGGTTCATATTCTCACCAATTGCGCAGGCGTTACGTATCGCCGTCCCCATCGCGATGAGTTTTATCATATTCGTATCAGTCATACGGGTGTTACGTATCGCCGTCCCCGTTATGACATAAACATTTTTATCGTAGCAGGCGTTGCGTATCGCTATCCCCGCTAGTCAAGTCAAACCCAAATTTTTAAGTGTCCTTTTAAATTTCATATTTGGTATAATTAGGTTTCTTTAAGATTCTTTTAATAAACCTTTAGAACTTTTTGGAATTATATATATATTTCCTATGAACTTTTTATTGGCATTAAGCCTATATGTATTGAAGAAAAAAAATATTTGGGAAACCATTGTAAGATGATTGAAAAATCATTGGAGACATTAGGTATGATGAGAATATATGGCTTTTGAATATTCAAGGAGATATTGTATAGAAATCGTAGGAAAATTTTCAAAGGAAATCAAATGGCACGAGTAAGAAATATATCACATGATGCACTCAGCTTGGCCAATCTCAGGCATTCTCAACGTATTTTAGTAATTTGGACATAACATTCCCATATCATCTCCGAATTAGGTGATTCAAGATACTATAGAAATCTAAGATAAATATATATAACTCTTATGTTTTGAGTGTTTAGATATACGGGTTTGATCATGGACAAAACTGGATGTTAAGTGGACGTATCTAGAATGGACCTAAGTGGAAACTGACTTAGTGTTTTATTCTTTTGAAATATCTAGGTGACATGCATGATAATTTAACAAGTGTAGGGGACATTTGGCAAGATAGGAACACTTGGCCTTTGGAAGATCAAGGAGATCATGCATGAGAATGAGAGTTAGGTAAAGAAGCAAACTAGAAAGAAGAAGCCATTTGAAGCCATATGATTGGCTAAGGAAGAAGACTAGCATTGACTTGGGTAAGGGGGTTTCTTTGCCCTTCAATTCTCATGTGACTCATGGGAATAATAAGAAGTGACTTCAGATTCAACTTAGGAAGATGTTATTTTGGAAGATTAAGCAGAAAATTTTAACAATTCGAAATTGGAAGAATGGAACACATGGAGAGCTCGGATTGGGTGTTCTCGGGTTACTCCAACCGATTTTGGTAAAATAAGCATATCTCTCTAATTTGATCTCAGAATGAGGTGATTCAAACTTCTATAGATAAATAAGAGGAAGATATAAAAATTTTCTAGAAGGTTAGTTAGCCAAGAACCATGGAGAAACTAAGTATAGCAAAGGATAGGTTTAGAACTAACTAAATCATCCAATTACCTAATTGTTGCTAACCAATACCCAACCAAGCCCTAGGCAAAATCTTCTAAACTATCCCAAGTGTACCAATGGGGGTTTAAACAGGTGGCAAATGGGGATAAACACCTAGAGATGGTCGTGTGACCTTTGGAAGGCCTAATGGGATTGCACCCCTTGGAGACTACTCATGATGCTCTTTTGTTTTTACCTCCATGTGTTGGGATCCTTTGAGCCCTTGATAAAGATAAGCTTGTAGGTGGATCAAGCTTGACTATTAGATGAGATATTAGTAAATAAACCTAAGAATTAGAGGTAATCATGAGACACAAATGGGTAGGACACCTCACCATTCTCGTCTAAGGGGATTGCTGAATACCCCAAGTGTTTTCACCCTTAAGCCATTGTATGTAACACCTCCTATGCCTATATATATATCTAAACTTATCTTGTCTTCCATTTAGAGAGAACATTTGACCATAGTGGAAAAAGAAGCAAGAAAACTAACTCAAACACACTTATTTCACCAAAACATCAAAAGAGCGTAAATTAGGGGCCTTGGAGGAGAACTTGCACAAAACCTACTCCAATCATCAAACCAAGCTTTGGAAAAATTTGAAGTGCACAATATAACCTAGTCGTGGCATAGAATAAGTGATTTGATGATTAGATCATGTTTGTTACTTGTTTGAACTTAAACTTTGCTTATGTGTTGAAATGAAATCTATTAAGTTTTGGATTAGTCTTTGTTATGGAAAAATGCTAAGAAAAATTGTAAAAACTTAGATGTCGACGCCCCAACCCACGCTTGGGATGGCACGTGAATAGAAGCGTCGGGGACGAACAACACAAGGAAGTTCACCCCTCGTCGTAACATACATTTACGTTTTTTTTTTTTTTTGAAACGTCAAGTGAAGATTATCGCAGCGGAATAAAAAGGCCAAGCCTTCTATAACATACATCACATGGTTAGACTACGGATCCCAAACATAATATAAAACATAGACAGGATTTAATAATTACATAACTTGTCCAAGAAACCAAAATAGTGCTTCCCACATGCGGGAAGACTTTACCAAAAGCAATAATACAGGGCATCAAAATACAGTACGGGTCTTAACATTGCCCATATGTTCATCCGACGGGTTCCTTCTTCACTTTCTTAAGGTTCGGGCCCCAGCGAAGCCGATCCAAATCCAAGCTAGGCCCTACCTCACATATCGCCCTAGAAGGCATCCCAAAAATACGCCACAAGTGAAGGGACTCGTCTACTCCTAGTACTAAACAACACCCCGAAGGGTGTAGCCCAACATAACTGTACATAGTCACCTTCAGTGACTCCATCTCCCACTAACCCGGGCGGTCGAGAGGTACTGGCCCTTTAAGGGCGGCCTCAATCGGACCCTCGAGGGTCCGAGGCGTCATCTCCGGGGTCGTACCCTTCTGATCCATCCTCACCTGCAAGTACTTCTATCGTTCCCAAGAGGGGACGATAGTAGGGATACAAAGAGTGGGGTGAGATTTCGGGAGAAATCTCAGCAAGTACAGCTATACTTTAACAGAAGCAATTTAGGCATATAGTTAAGCGAATAACAAGCAAATTTTCTTACGTATACATTAACATGGGACTTATGCTTAGACTGATGCACATGCTCGTGACGAAAATTCATCTTTCTTTCTTATTCTCAATTTCCAAAATATACTTGTTCAAAACGCATAGCAAAACTTCTTTAATGCATATTCTTTCAGAAAAACTCTTGTTCAAAAACTTTTCATCTTTTTCTTATCTTAGGCGCCACTTATCACATCATATCATTTATGGCTCGAAGGCCCTTTTTCCTTTCATCATGACTTCTTATTTTGGACACCTTACGGTTCCCCTATGCACTGTGTGCTCCCCGCTAGTTACCGTCACACCCGGCAACCAAGTCGACCTAAGTGAATACGTTTCGCGCCCTTTCGCGCTATTCGTCACTCGGGGATTTCTCTCTGAGTGACTACAAACTTATCAAATGGCGAGGCCGAGGCCAACACCGCTTATAGGGCACCCACTAGCATTAGGTGAGACCACGCTCCGGACACCTATGTGGAGCCATACATGGTCTGCCAACTGTTCTTCGTCGACCTAGGGGTTTTCACTCAATTTAAACACTCCTGAGTGAACAGAGAGTTCCACTAGGACACTTCCCCGTCCCAGCCTTTGGAGTTCTTCTAAAACTTTATTTTACTTCTTTCGAAAACATACTTTACTAAAAACATAGGTTTTCGTGCTTATGCATGGGACATGCAACTTTTGACTTTGTGAATGCAATAACTCGAGGCGAACCCGAGTACACACATTTAGTCGTACTTCTTTCAAATCCTTATACCATAGACTCATACTTATGAGAAAATATCTAAACAAAAGCATTAGGGGGAGGTGGGGTGCTCGGCATTCACTCCTAGGGTTTGGGCCGAGACCCTACTTTGTTTCCTATTGATGTTCTCTTCTTCCATTGATCTCCCTAACACCATCTAGCCTTAAATCAAATTTTTTAAAACAATTTCCTAGCCTTGATAGGGTCAAACCCGAAACCTATAAGGTCCTCAAGCTTTGTGTTTTCTTCTCTTAGCCTTTCCACTAAGGTCCTACTTGAACACTCTAGGTGAAACCGAACCCATACATGTCATTCTCCCAATATACATACTTCTATTTCTCTAAAATATCCAAACATGAATATCAAATAAAATAAGGAATTAAAAACTTCATAATCTTTCTCTTTAAGAGATTCTCCAGAAATATAACTCCACAAGCATGCATTATTATATTCATCAAGCAATAATAACACCAACATCTTCCAAAAATCAATATGACTATTTTCCATCAATGCTTCATATATTTTTCATCCTAGCATGGCATTTCTATATGCACAATATTTACAAGATGCTTCTCCAATATCACGTATGCATATATCCTATATTCACCAACATTCATCTAACTCAATATCTCCATGCATACATACTTTTTCTCATCAAACCATCAAAATCATCATCATCTCCAAATCCTTTAACCAATAAGATTATAGGTTCTACACATGGATCTTAACCAAGATAAAATTTCTACTTTCAAATTTTTATCATAGCATTTCTGAACAAGTAACCAAACAATACGAACATGTTCAAACGTATACACACATTCAAGCACATTCACTTTAAAATATACAGAAATTGCTAAAGGCAAAGTAGGGAGATACTTACCAGGCTTCCTAGCTAGCTTATACAACTTCTGAAAATAAAAGAAATACTTAGTTAGATCATGCTAAAATTTTATCATTTTCAAAAGAAAGGTTTCCTTTTTAAAAAAGGTATGAACATAAGGTTCTCCTTCATGCTTCTAGGTTTCAATTCAAGTAGCTAGGTTGCTTACCTCTTCTAGGCTTCTTCTTCTTCCACAAACACTATCTCTTTCCCCTTCTTAGCTTGGAGTGTTTAGGTGTCTAAAGTGGTGAAAGAAGTGAAACTAAGTGGAGGGAAATGGGAGAGTGCCGTGAGATGCAAAAATGGGAGATGTGTGTGTGTGTATCCGAAATGTGCAAGCCAAAAGGTGAGGGAAACTAGGCCATTCGGCCAAGGCATTTTTGCTAGCCCCTAGGCCACTCACTCCCCTATGTTTGAGTGACTTGTGATGGGCTTGAGAGACCCTTGAGTGACTCCCATCACTTGGTCACTTCAACCCCCAATCTATCCTATCCTAGGTTTGGAGATTGTGTTCTTTCTTCTCCTTCTCATGGCCGGCCACACATCCTAGGGTTCCAACCCCTCTCCATCACTTCACATCCTCTCTTGTCTCCCCAACTATCCCCTCACATGTCCTTCAAATGGATTTGAGAATCCATTTTTGGGAAAACACCCAAAGGAGGTTTCGGATTCCTCCATCCCTCATCCGAATCCTTTCCTCATGTCACTCTCCTTCTACTTTTGTCACATGCTTCCTCCATCAACCAATCACCTCACACCTCACACAAGCTTGTCATATCATTCTTACACAAATCTTCATCTAGATTTGGTGGCAAAAGCAAGTCAAACAAGGAGGGGAAAGGTTCGGCTAAGGCATGTCGAAACCCTCACCCCTTTCTTTCCACTTTTGCTCCATCATTTCCCATCTCATGTCACTTCTCTTACACACCATGTCTCATCCAATCCTCAATCACATCCTCAGCTAGCTCAAGAGATTTCTTAGCTAGAGAGTGAGCAAAACATTGTTTTAGTGTCATGTAAGACCACTCCCAAACTATCCCCACGATCAATCTTTTGAGTAAGACCTTTAACTACTTGCAGAGCATCAACATCCAAAATCATTGAGATTAGTCCCAAATCCTCGGCCATAACAGCAGCTTGCAGAGCCATTATTTCTTCAACAAGTAGAGGATCCATAAACCCAGTTTTAGACAATTTCTTTGTAGCCAAAATGGTATCCTCATGGCCACGAGCCACAAACCCAATTCCAATTCTATCCTTAGTTGCACTTAGGGCTACATCCCAATTGATTTTAATGAAGCCTGTAGGTGGGGGAACAACACAGGGTGTTTGTTTGGATCCCCTGAACACTTTTCTTGGAGCCAACCTGTGTTGCCTGGAATTCTTCCAATGATTTGACTGCCTGCTTAGCTACCTGAGTGGGATAAATAAAGAAATTCTCAAATAACAGTTTATTCCTTAACCATATGCCTCGAGCTGTCGAAGAGAATATCTCCATCAATTTCTGGTCAGATAGTGAACTTAGCTTTTTTAAGAGTTCCTTCAAAATTCCTGCTCTATTGGATCTTTTTTGAAAAACCATAGGCCCTTGGCTCCATACATCCATGGCTGAGCTGTAGCCCTACAGAGTATGAGTAGTAGACTCCTCTTCCCTATAGCAAATAGGATACAAAGGGGAATCTACTATTTCTTGGACAAGTTCAGCTTTGTAAGTAATGACTCAAGGCATGCTCTCCACATGAACAATTTAGTGACATTTGGAATCTGAAAATTCCAATGAGTCCAATCCTTGATCCTTTGAGCTCCAAGGGAAGCCTAACCCTCTTCTATTTCCAACAACTCCTGTTTGTGATAAACACTCTTCACTGTGAATAATCCATCCTTTGTCCCTAGCCACATAAGTCTGTCTTTAACACTAGAGATATTGATAGGGATCTTTTGTACAATGTAATAAACCTTACCCCCAAAGACTACAAAAAACCAGGTCTCAATTCCATTGCTTAGTCTCCATATTAATCAATTCAACAACCCAAGCTTCATGATGCATGAGATTGGACCTTATAGCTTGAAGGTTGAGTCAGCCATCTGCAATTCCAGATTTTAATGTCCTGACCATTCCTACTCTCCGTACGGAACCTTGCTCAAGCAACCCCTAGTAGCACACATTCTACTTCAATGTACTCTCCCGTGTTGCAAGCACCGCCCTTAAGCAAATGTTCTTTCCTCGAATCATATGCCATCACTTATGCTCGCCGAGCTTGATATCTTTCTTTCTTCTGAGAAAGCATTTTCTTTTTTACTCTTTGGAAGAGCTTCACACTCTTGCATTTCTCACTTTAGAGTAAGCGTTATTACTTTTGTGGTACTCACCCGAATTGTGGGAGCTCTTCGATTAGCTTGTAGCTAGATACTTTAGCTTTGTACAAGCACTCTATGCATTATAATTCATAAAAATGTTATGCACTGTAATTCATAAAAATGTTATTACAATTCTCATATGATATTAGAAATCAGACCCACAATTGGTTTAGTGAAACTAAGTAAATGAAAGGGATAAAAATGGCTTTATGCTTAATGTCACACTCTCTCTCCCCAAGTTTTCTCTCTTGCCAAAATTGCCACACATCTTAAATCTCTTTCCAATTTTCTCACTAGAGAGGAAAGAGGAGCCAAGTCATCCTTTCTTCTCTTCATTCCCTACTAATCGGTCATGAGTAATACGTTTGGTCAGAACAATTTCAGTGAAAACTGAAGGTGGCCGGCCGCAGTTGTAGATTTTGCCATCGATCTTTCCCATAGCAAAATCATTGGAGAGCTAGGGTTTGAAGGGAAATTTCGGCTGGTACATCGTCGAAAATCAGGGTAATTTTCGGCCAATTTTTGGGGCACCGACTTGCAACTCTCGATGAGTTTGGGGGCAACAAAATTGCCCAAGATGTTGCCGCCGACATCTCCCGCAGCAATACATCGAGCCTAATTTTTTTAAAGGCAATTTTCACTAGATATTAGGATGCTGCCATTGTGGACATACGGAGAGTTTGGGTTACCGCAACCAGGACTACTGAAATAAACCCATCTCCAATTACGGTGATTTTGCTTTCGATGGAATTCGCGGTGAGTGCATGTGGGAAGGGGATGAATCTGCCGGAAATGCGAAAATCACCAAATATTCGTGGGTGTTTGCAGTGAATAATATCTTAGTAGTGGCTTGAAATCAATGCAAAAACTGGTTGCTGGATTTTTTTGAATTCATTAGCGACGTTATTATGGCTGGAATTGAACCCAGGTAAGTGTTCCTCAATCTCCCCAGATAATTGTTCCTCAATCTCAACTGTCACCCATTTGCATTTTATACAATAAATCTATGATTTTTTTACAGATCTGTACAATATAGATCCTTTCGCAATAAACCCTTTTTTACAATATCTATCAATGGATACTTGTAAAAAGATTGCAACTCATTTGTCAATAGCAGATTGCAATTCTGTTTTTGAGGACTTTTTGTTTTATGTTTAATGTAGGAAATTGACATGTTTGGCAAAATAGAACACCATATATTTTACTTGAATTTTCATGTTCACTGGCATCCGCTTTTCATACAAGCTTGAATGAACATCTCATTTACTTTCACATCATACATTTAGCACGTAGAAAGATCAAATGTCATGCAAAATCAAGCTTAAATTCCTAAATACATACTGCCATTAAACACAGAATTATCATGTGCCACTCATCATTGGAATTGTTGTCAACATGGCTATACATTAACAATTACAATCAAAACAAGTGTAGAGCCTACATGACAAATTAATTACACGCATAGTGAACCCATGGGTTCATCACATATGCTCCATGACAAAATACCTAGAGAAAATATAATTTCCATATAGTAATGTTGAGGACGTGTCTCGCCGGCCTCCTGTTCCCAAAACCTGCAAGAAGAATCAAGAGAAGATGGTGGTTTTCCACCCGAGAAAACTCCGATGCTTAAGTTAGTGGTCACGTATTTACAGGGAAAAATTATGAATGCCCATAGTTGAGGTTTACCTGGTATATTTATAAGTCTCTGGGGCGGTACATATCCTTTATAACGCCTTCCGTAATCATCGTGATCGCGTATCTGCATGAGATATCTTTCTGAGTTTGGCGATATTTCGTATCTGCATAAGATCCCATGAAAGGTGGCAACGGGTTGATATGTATTTTGGACTCTGCAGAGTTGGGCCCACTGTGTACTTTTCCTTTCTGGTGGGCTTTTATCGCTGTTGAGCCTTTGGGCCAAAACTGATCCCACAATTACCCCTCAAATTTCCTTCGCCTTGAGGCGTAGGGAATTTAATTCTTCTTCTTTTTTTTTTTGGTTTTGATTTCCTGCGAAGGCAAACTTGGGAGTTCATTCCTTTCCACTGACCATCAGGTGCGTGCTGTCTTCCCGTCTTCTCATCTAACGGTTACACCTCTGTATTTATGTCAGGTCATCATATCTCCGTCTGTTGGCATGCCGCATTTGATTTCTTTAAATACCTTTTCTCTTTATCTCTTCATTTTGCTTTTCTGTATTCTCTTGTTATTAGGCTCTTTCCGTCTCTACTTCTTTCCTTTTTCTTGCTTCTTGCTTTCCTCTTCTTCTTTCTTCACTACTCCTATGGCAGACCAAGGCAGCGGATCGGCTCAACCTTTTGACATCCTTGAAGGCACGACCTTCGATGGTTACTTGTGGCGTTCCAGTGTTCGCGAGAAACACTTGGCCGGGATCAGGGAAGAATTTAAAATCCCGAGCTCGGTTGTGATGAAAGCCCCTGATTCAGGGTGCTGTGATGACGAGGGGTTTTCTGGTTGGGTGGCTATCTCTGTCGCCCTGTTATCGCATGGTTTGAAACTCCCATTCTGTCGCCCCCTTCGAGATATTCTCGACCTTCTTGAACTTGCTCCTATTCAACTTCACCCTTTCGCCTTGAGGGTGTTCTTGTGTGCTTGCATCGTCTTCCGGATGGTGCTGGAACCTCTGCATGATCCTTATCCTGATCTCACTGCGTGTGAGTTCTTGGCTTTCTATGACGTGAGGGCGGCCACTAAGGGGTGCGTGGCTTGTTTTCGCAAGAAGGAGAAAGGCCAATCCTTGGCGAGATTTGAGGGAAGGTATTCTAACGCCAAGGCGTGGACCGCCAAGTTCTTTTTCATTAGTGGCCAAGGATGGGAGTTTCCTGGTCAAGAGGAGGTCTTTAGGGATTTCCCTGTCAGGGCTACTGGCGCCCACTTCTTGATGGTCGACGCCTATGGGCAACCATGCCTCCTTTGTCGCGTCGAGAACTTGCCTGGATTGATGCTGTCAATGCCTGGGCCGCGGATCATCCGGATGACCTTTGGACTGACAAGCTGCTGACGCCTGCGCATATAGATTGGTTCTTAATGTCTCTGAACCGTTCCTTTGTCCAGGGGCGCGACTTTATGATCACAGATGTCATCCCCACCCCTTTATCAGTTCCTTCAGAAAAGATGGCGAAGAGTGCTCTTTCTGTGCGAGGTACCGGGAGCAAGCCTAGGGAAACCGATTGGCCAGAGACTGCCGCGGTGGAGGGCAAGAAGGAGAAGAGGTCCAAAAAGAAGAACGATGAGGGCCAAAGGAAAAGATAATGCCCGGAGGGTTCTTGCGCAAACCCTTCGCCTAAGAAAAATAGGGCGCCCACTGAGGGCGATCAGGAGTTGGCGCCGGCGACCTAAATTCTTGAGGGGGGACTTGGCGCCCGAAGTGAGCGCCCCTGAGCCAACGCTTCGAGAATGTGTGGCTTCTCCAGGAGGCGGCAAGGGCGTAACGCCAACCCTGCTAGAGGAGTCTGGGTCTTCAGGCATTCAGGCTATGGGCACCTCTCCCGCGAGGCCACATTCCACCAGTTTGGGGGACAAAGAGATGCTGGCTAATATCGCTCTTTTCGAACTGGCCGCCACTTTCCAGGCTCACGCCCCACTTTAGCCGAGCTCCCAGGCGTCCACTCCAGTTTTCATGGTACCAACTGCTGAAGGACCAGTGAGGGGCGGCGAACTCCCTCTTTGTGTGGCAGCCGACCTTCACTTGGAAAGAATTGCAGGGCCTTGTTCACGCCACCAATCGCCCTCCAAGGGTGTTTCTGAGAAGGAGGGCGCTCCACCTTTGGGCACAGAGGAAACGGGCCGTACCGGTGCCCAACCTTCTGGTCAAAGGGGCCTTGCGTCTCCCCATCTTGAGGGCACCCGCAATGCCTCGCTGACTGGCCTGCCCAGCTCGGAGACGCCTCCCACTACTGTGTCTGGAGGTAAAACTCCGTCCTTGGTTGGGAGTGGGGAGCATTTCTCCCCGCCGCCGCTTGACTCCCCCTCGTTTGACAGGGGCCCGAAGTCCCTTACCGATGAGGAGTTGGACCAAATGCTCCGTGATGACTCCCACGCTACGTGGGTTGGGTCTATTTCTTGCCTTTGATTGTTTGTTGTTTATGCTTTTAGCTTAGGTTGTTTGCCTTTCTCTGCAAGGGGTTGAGGGTTTGGCAGCGCGGCTCGCGACCGACTTCTTGGAACGGGAGGAGAGAATCACCGGGAAGTGGCGAGCCGATAGGGCTGAAATGGAGGTCCTTACTGAGAGGAACCGGGAGGTTGAGCTACGGGTTGCCCAAGCGGAGCGTGTGGCCAATTCCCTCCAGGGGGAGCTCGAGTTGCGCGAGGGAGAGGTCCTCGAGCTCTGGGACGCTGTTCGCCTTGCTCAGGAGGCGAAAGTCAGGGATGATTTCTCTCGCCAAGTTTTACAGTCGGAGAAAGACCTAGCTATGGTGCAACTTCGAGAAGCCCGTCAAGGTTTTGATGCTCAGATTGCTCGCCTAACTTCTGAGCTTCATGCCGCCAGCGGGGAGCTTTGCTCAACCCGGGGGGAAGTTGCTGGCCTCAAGGAAAGATGCAGTGGGCTGACCAAGGACTTACTGGACGCCTTGGAGAAAGCTCGCTTGGCAGCCCAAGAGGTGTCCGTGGCGTAGGGGTCGCTGGCCGAGCTTTGTGAGCGTCATCAAAAATACAAGGTGAGCTGCACAAACATGGATGAGGAGCTCAGGAAGGCCAACCTGGTTGCTATGGCCAGGGACGAGCACTTGGCTAGAAAAGTTGCTCAACTGTCTGCTGCTCGGGAGGAAAATTCCCGCCTTTGAGCTCAGCTGGCCCTGGTTCCTCAAGTTCGGGACACACCTTTCACTTTTGGCCATGGCTCTAGGATCTTACGTCTTCGGAACCGTCTCCTAGCTGATCCGGCGACTAACCTGCAGGCGTTGGATATGAGCTTGTTCTCCCCGGATATGGCTGCTTGTCGCCGGGCCCACACTTTCAGGCGTAATGAAATTCCTGACGCCTTTGTCGGGGTGCCCCCTTTGCCGCCTCCCTAAGAAAGCGGCGACCCGTGATGAGGAGTCATTGTATTATTTGCTATATTTTTGTTGTTGTTGTAAGTTGTAACCATGTTTTTAATCAGACATTTTTTGTAATCAGACATTTTTTGTAATTCGCCATAGGTATTTTCCTTGGCCTTTGTTGCCGCATGCTTATTTTTGCCCTTATGACTGTGGTCGTTTTTTGGGTCGTGTAGCGTGTCTTTTGCTTGTCTTGAGTGTTTAAGGGGGGGGCGGTCAGTCGACTCTGTGCCCTTTGTTTGCATTTGAGGTGGCGAGGTCAATTGACTCTGCACCCCTTTCTTTTGTTTGAGGTGGCATGGTCAATTGACTTTGCGCCCCTTTCTTTTGTTTGAGGTGGCGTGGTCAATTGACTCTGCGTCCCTTCCTTTTGCATGAGGTGGCATGGTCAATTGACTCTGAGCCCCTTTCTTTTGTTTGAGGTGGCGTGGTCAATTGACTCTGCGCCCCTTCCTTTTGCTTGAGGTGGCGTGGTCAATTGACTCTGCGCCACTTTCTTTTGTTTGAAGTGGCGTGGTCAATTGACTCTGCCCCTTTTCTGGGTCAGTAAAGATGAAGTACCTCAAGAATCCAATTGAAATAAGGACTCCGGGATGGAACTTGATTAAACACGAACTGACGAAAATCTTAATAAAAGACATAGCTAGAATTACTGTTGGGAAATGCGAATTGACGAGAATCACAATAAAAAAACATAGCTGAAATTGCTACTGGCAAATGCGAAAATCACAATAAAAAACATAGCTGAAATTGCTACTGGTAAATGCGAATTGACGAAAATCTTAATAAAGGACATAGCTGGATTTGCTACTGGTAAAACTTCTTCAAGTGTTCTGTGTTCCAAGGCCGAGGTAGCTCTCTCCCTTGACTGTCCTTCAGTCGGTACGATCCTCCTATACTGTTTGTCACTACTATGTAAGGTCCCTCCCATTGAGGCTCCATTTTTTCAGGATTTTGGGTGGTCACCCCGCATTTCCTTAGAACCAGGTCTCCGACTTTGAAGGTCCGGGGCTTTACTCTTTTGTTGAAGTATCGTTCGGTTTTGGCCTTTTCTTGCAACAGTCTGGCTTCTACCTTTTTCCTTTCTTCCTCCACTAAATCCAGATTTTCTTCAAGCTTGCTATTGTTTTGGTTAACCGAGAAATGATTTGTCCTGCAACTGGGCAGCCCTACCTCCACCAGCGGTATGGCCTATGTTCCGTATGCTAGGGTAAATAGGGATTTCCCGGTTGGCATTTTGACCGACGTCCTGTATGCCCAAAGTACTCCCAGAAGCTCGTCTGCCCAATCCCCTTTCTTCTCTGCGACTTTCTTTTTTAGGATGGAGAGTAAAGCCTTCTTAGTTGATTCGACTTGCCCGTTAGCTTAGGGGTGACCTAGCGAGGAATACTTGGGCTTGATTCTTAGCTTGGCACACCATTCTCGGTATTGGTCAGAGTCGAATTGCCACCCGTTGTCTGTTATTATACTGTGGGGGATTTCGAATCAACAGATTACGTCTTCCATAAAAACCATGTTACCGCTTTGCTGGTTGTGGTCGCCAAGGGTTCGGCTTCCGCCCACTTGGTGAAATAGTCCACGGCTACTATCATGAATTTGACGCCACCCTTGCCTGGTGGGAAAGGTCCCACCAGGTCCACGCCCCATTGGGCAAAAGGCCAGGGTGCCGTAATGGAGGTCAATTCGTCTGGCGGGGCGTAAGGTATGGGTGCATATTCCTGGCACTTGATGCATTTTTTTGAATATTCCTGCGCATCCTTTATTGCATTGGGCCAGTAATAGCCCGCTCTGATTGCCTTCCTGGCCAGGGCTCTCCCTCCTGAATGGTTCCCACAGATGCCTTCATGTATCTCGACGAGGACATACTGCTCCTCCTAGGGCGAGACGCATCGCAACAGGGGGGTGGAAAGTCCTCTCTTGTAAAGGATCCCTTCGATGAGCACGAATCTCGTCGCTTTCCTTCTTACTTTCCTTGCTTCATCTCGTCCCTCCGGAAGTTTGCCCGATGTTAGATATTCCACTATTTCGTTTGCCCATTCGGGAAAACCACGATCTAACGCTGCTTTCTCCGCGCCCACGGCGGGTATCTCAATGACTCTCCTTTCTACTTGCCAAGGAAGGGGCGCCATTTCCATTCCTGAGGCCACTCTGGCCAGCTTGTCCGCCACTTCATTGTCTATTCGTGGGACCTGGGTTATAGTGAAATATGAGAAAAGGTCTCGTACTTCCCATACCCGTTCCAAATACTTCTTCAATTTTACACTCTTGGTGGCGTACAGTCCCAATACTTGGTTGACAATAACTTGTGAGTCTGACCTGGCTTCTACTTCTGTCATTCCAATCCGGGCGGCTACTAAGAGACCGGCGATTAGTGCTTCGTATCCTGTTTCGTAATTCGTCACTTTGAATGCAAGCGTAGCCATATAGTGTCTCTCTTCGCCGCTGGGACTTATGAGGTGTACTCCCAGGCCGCCATCAGTCTTGTAGGAAGATCCATCTGTGTGCATTACCCATGGTGTTCTTGCCGGTATCGTAGCGGCGTCTTGAGCTTTTTGGGGGAATCCTGTGAATTCTGCTACAAAATCTGCCAGTGCTTACCCCTTTATCGTCTTCCTGGGCTCGTATCTCAGGTCGAATTCGCTCAATTCGATTGACCATCCTATCAGTCTTCTCGTGCAGTTTGGTTTCCTCAAGGTTTTTGCCAACAGTGCTTCTGTGAGTACCCTTATTGTGTGGGCTTGGAAATACGGGTGTAACTTCCTGGCCGCCGTTACCAAGGCAAAGGCTAGCATTTCGATCTTAGGGTACCTTACTTCCGCTCCCCTGAGGGCTCGGCATACGTAATATACGGGATGTTGGTCGGCTCCGTCTTCTTTTACCAGGACGGCGGACATCGCATGCGGGGAGGCAGCTAGATAAGCGCAGAGCACGTCACCCCTTTCGGGCTACTTCAGGAGCGGTGGGTTGATCAAATACTACTTCAGGTTTCTGAACGCCTCATCATACGCTTCATTCCAAGGATGTGCTTTACGCAATACGTGGAAGAAAGGCATACACTTATCGGTTGACCTGGCTATGAACCTCCCCAGGGCAGCCACTTTCCCTGCTAACCGTTGGGTCTAGTGCAGGTTCTTTGGTGGTTTCATATTGATTATAGCCTCTATCTTCTCGGGGGAAGCCTCGATTCCTCTCTCTGATACAATGAATCCCAGAAACTTCCCTGACTCGAAGCCAAAGGCGCACTTGCCTGGGTTCAGCTTCATCTTATACTGGCGCAGCACCTCGAATGCTTCTCTTAGGTCAACGATGTGTTGGGCAGGCTCCTTGCTTTTCACTAAGAGGTCATCTATGTAGACTTCCATGGTTTGCCCCATCTGCTTTGCGAACATTCGGTTGACTAACCTTTGGTAAGTTGCTCCTGCGTTCTTGAATCCAAATGGAATTACCTGATAGCAGTACAACCCCCGGTCGGTTATAAACGCCGTCTTTTCCCTATCCGCCGAGTGCATTTGTATTTGATTGTATCCTGAGTATGCGTCCATGAAGTTGAGCGTTCGGTGTCCCGCTGTTGCATCCACGATGAGGTCGATGCGTGGCAGGGGGAAACTATCTTTCGGGCAGGCTTTGTTGAGGTCAGTAAAGTCTATGCACATTCTCCACTTCCCGTTGGTTTTCTTCACCATGAAGACATTGGATAATCATTCCGGATAATGGACCTCCTTGATAAAATCGGCAGCGAGCAACTTCTCGACCTCCAAGCCAATGGCGGCATATTTTTCCGCGCTGAAAGACCTCTTTTTTTGGCGCATAGGTTTATGCGCTGGGTTCACACCCAGTCTGTGTTCAATGATGGTGCGGTCTATTCCTGGCATTTCTTCGTGGCTCCAGGCAAAAATGTCTCTGTACTCTACCAGCAGCTGTTTCAGACTCTCTCTATCTGCAGGGAAGGAATTTGTTCCTACGCGCACGGTTGTCCCCGGGCGGTCTGCAAACAGTGTTATAAGCTCCAAAGGCTCGTTGACCTCGGCATGTTGTTGAATCTGTTCATTTCTGACCTGTATTTCTTCTTGTGATGCCTCGACCATGGCTGGGGGAAGTGGCGGGAGGAAGGTTTCTTCTGGCTCCTCGATTGTGCAAACCTCGTTTTCATTTTTCTTCAATTCCTGTACATAACACTCCCTAGCCAGTGCCTGCTCTCCTTTTAATTCTCCTACCCCGCTGTAGGTTGGGAATTTCATCTTGAGGTGATACGTGGAAGTTACTGCTTTGAGGCGGTTAAGGGTTTGACTATCGAGTATAACGTTGTAGGAGGAAGGGGCTTTCACTATCAAGAAGTCGGTCATGGTAGTTGCTGTTTGTGCTCCACTCCCGGCGGTAACTGGAATGTGATGGCTCCTACTGGCTGGATTGCTTCACCGGAAAAACCCTTCAGTGGTGTTGGGGAAGGTCGTAGCTGCCTGGTATCAATGCCCATTCTGTTGAACGCGTCCCAAAACAATATGTCAGCTGAGCTTCCGTTATCAATTAGTACCCGCCTAGTCGTGTAGTTTGCTATAATGAGGGTGACTACCAGGGTGTCGTCATGCGGATACAGTATCCCTTGCCTATCCGCCTCTCCGAAGGATATCACTTCTCGCTCTTGGTTCAATCTCTGCTGTTTAGGCGCCCTGTCCGTTACATATACTTCCTCGTACCGAGCTCTTCGTGCATGCGCCTTGCGACTGGATGTGGATATCCCGCCTCGAGCGAATCCTCCGGCTATCGTCCTAATTTCCCCGATCGGTTCTCTATTATTGTTATTTCTCGGGGGTGACCTATTCCTGCCGCCTCTGGTGGGGGTCCTGTTTCTGTTAACGTTCCCTTTGTTGTTCGCCCAGCTGCCACCGTTTCGAGGGTTGTCGCCGCAGTTTCTTCGCTCGGGGCTAAAGCTCCTTTTACCTCTTCGCCCGGTTTCCTGGCGCCCCATCGGTTTTGATTGCTCTGCAATCATGTGCTTCATTTCGCCTGTTCCTATTAGGTCAGCGACCCTCTTTTTCATGGTTGTGCAATCTTCGGTCCAATGTGACGTTGTCTGGTGGTACTTGCAATACCTGTCTCCTGTCTGATGTGGGCGTCCTTCGTCCTTGCCATCCTCTTCCTCCTTGACACTCAGGTTGTTATGTATCAATCTGGTGTTTCGATCCATGTACCTTTCTTGTCTTCTTTCCTGCCGACTTGTTCCCACTTTCTTGTCATCGCGCCCGCTTCGCCGTTCGCCCCTTTTGCTTTCTTTGCGGGGGTCTACCAACACTTGCAGCGTGTCTTCGGCGTTGACAAAATTGTCTGCTTGATCCATGAACTCCCTTAGGGTGGAGGGGGTTTTCTTTGCCAAATCGACCATGAAGGGACTCTGAGGCCAGATCCCGCCCAAGAGGGCGGCCAGAGTGATCTTCTTGTCTTGGTCATCCGTTGTTAAGTGTTCCTTATTGAACCGTGTGAGGTAGGTCTTGAGGTCCTCATCCTCCTTTTGCTTGATTGTTAGCAGGTAGGCGACTGGACGCCGGCGCCTTCTGCTTGGCATAAACTGGGTTATGAAAAGTTTAGCTAACTCCTCAAAACTGTCAATCGACCTCGGCTTGAGGGTCTCGAACCATCCCCTCGCCGTCCCCTTCAGGGTTAAAGGGAAAGCCTGGCAGGCGATCTCGCCTGGGAAGCCATAGAGCGTGATGTGGGCTTGAAAGTTTTCCAAGTGGTCCACTGAATCTCTAGACCCGTCGTACAATTCGATTTGGGGAAGTTTGAATTTTGGCGGCAAAGGGATCCCCATGATGCGGTCGCTGTATGGTAGGTCGGTCTGGCTCAGTAAGCTGTCGACCGAGGAAGGTCCTCCCATCTTTTTTGCTATTTCTTCATATTTGCCTGCAAGATCCTTCAATTCATCGTGCAGTTTTTGTTTTTCCGCGCGCTCCAGCTCGACCCCAACATTACTGTCCGCTTCTTGCTCTCCTTGCCCGTCGTTAGGTGGTACGGCAGTGTTGCTGGATTCAACGTTCTTTTGCCGCAAAGTCTCGTTCTCCTTTTGAAGCTCTTCCAAGGCTTCCAATGTTGTTTTCAGTCTTTCTTCCGCCGCTGCTAACCTTGCTTCCATGGATGCTCCTGTCATTCGGCTTGCTACGAAACGCGTCACAGTTGGCATGTGAGAGCCACGTTAATCGTCTGTAAAGTTAGATCCCACAGACGGCGCCAATGTTGAGGACGTGTCTCGCCGGCCTCCTATTCCCGAAACCTGCAAGAAGAATCAAGAGAAGATGGTAGTTTTCCACCCGAGAAAACTCCGATGCTTAAGTTAGTGATCACGTATTTACGGGAAAAAATTATGAATGCCCACAGTTGAGGTTTACCCAGTATATTTATAGGCCTCTGGGGCGATACATATCCTTTATAACGCCTTCCGTAATCATTGTGATCGCGTATCTGCATGAGATATCTTTCTGAGTTTGGCGATATTTCGTATCTCATAAGATCCCATGAAAGGTGGCAACGGGTTGATATGTATTTTGGACTCTGCAGAGCTTGGCCCGCTTTGTGCTTTTCCTTTCTGGTGGGCTTTTGTCGCTATTGGGCCTTTGGGCCAAAACTAATCCCACAAGTAATTAGCTAGATTCTCTCAAGTTGCATGTTTTAATATCACATAGCGTTTTGGAAACCTTGTCTTGCTACTTGTACTTGGCAGCACAGCATTATGGGAAAAGTGAATAATATACAAGCATTAGGAAAGTAAGAAGATGTAGGAATGTGCAAGACAGAAGTGTAAAAGAGAATAATATACAGCATTATGGGAAAAGAGAAAAATATACAGAAGCGTTTTGGAAAAGAGAAGCGTTTTGGAAACCTTGTCTTGCTACTTGTACTTGGCAAGCACAACATTATGGGAAAAAGGAATAATATACAAGCATTAGGAAAGTAAGAAAATGTAGGAATGTGCAATACATAAGTGTAAACTGCATTCACCATTAATATTTTCTAGAAGTAAGCTATTCTAGAGAAGATTGTTTCATTGAGAACAAGACTCCTCTCAAACCTAAGAAATGCAATAGCTAGAAGAATATACATTCAAATCATGCATTCTGATCTCACCAAGACATGCAAAAAAATTCCAACACCATACCCATATTCCATGCATAGTGAACATAAAATTAATCACCTATACTAGAGAAAACTTGAGTTCCATGTAGTAATTAGCTAGATTTTCTCAAGTTGCATGTTTTAATATCATATAGCATTTTGGAAAATTTGTCTTGCTACTTGTACTTGGCAGCACAACATTACGGGAAAAGAGAATAATACACAAGCAGTAGAAAAGTAAGAAAATGTAGGAATGTGCAATACGGAAGTGTAAACTGCATTCACCATTAATATTTTCTGTAAGTAAGCTATTCTAGAGAAGATTGTTTCATTTTAACAAGTAAACTCATTGAGAAATGGGAAGTAAACCTTAGTGAGGAACTTTTAACAAATTAGGAAAATTCTTAGAACTAGACTCCTCTCAAACCTAAGAAACGCAATAGGTAGAAGAATATATGTTCAAATCATGCACTCTGATCTCACCAAGACATGCAAAAAAATCCCAACAACATACCCATATTGCATGCATAATGAACATAAAATTAATCACCTATACTATGGAAAATCTAAGTTCCATGTAGTAATTAGCTAAATTCTCTCAACTTACATGTTTTGATATCACATAGCATCTTGGAAACCTTGTCTTACTACTTGTACATGGCAGCACAACATTATGAGAAAAGGAAAGGAAATGACCCTAAGGTTGTGTATGAATGTAGATTGTCATTTGACACGAACATGAATTGACCGCATGATATGAGAATTGCAGGGAGTCCTAGTAAGTATTATGTTCATACTCTTTTAAGTTTTCTAAATGATATGAAGTGAAAATGAAATGATTTTCCTTTATGATGCACTATGAAATGAAATGAATGATATTTTATGAAAGTATGCTATGTATAATGTTTAACACTAATTTTATAGACAAACTTCTGTTGCAAATGCTAGACAAACGTTTGACATGGCATTTTGCCATGTTAGCCGCTATTTTAATAAAAAAAAATGAAAACTCAAATCAGAAACGAAGTTGTAACCAAATCTTTTCAAATTTGCATTTTCCCTTGAGATTCAGAGCTTTTACATGCATCTCCCTCCCCCTTGAAGACGAACCAGGAATCTTCCTCTTGCGTTTTCATTTTCATGCATTTCCCTTCCCTTTGAACTTTCCCTCGAACCAGAGCTCCCCTTGCATTGAGAAATCAAATCAGGACCCATTTTTGCAGAAGACCCATTTTCCGCTTTTGTATCTTGGGGCTCCTCATCGTCATTGTGCATTTCCCGAAGCTCATCCCGAGGTTGTATAGGAGCTCCTATGCGTCGCTCTGGTTTGAATAGGCTTGTTGTCCCTTCTCCAATCTCTCTCGGCATTAGTTCATTTAGGAACAATAGAACTGTTGGCTGATTAAAATCTCACTTTCATATCGTCCTCATAGCTTATTCCAACCCCTTATTCAAGTCTCTCACCTTTGAAACGCGAGATCTCGGTCTCAAATTCCATACGGTGTGTTGAGCTTCTATTGCAAACTCTAGACGTCGAACACCAATGCTCATTCCATCCAGATCTGCCTCACATCACAGTAGCTTCTTTTCCCCGTTTTGTTTTTGGTGAGTTTTTATGGTTGCTGAAAAAAGGAGGAAATTTGGCATGGTTATTTTTGAAGTTTAGATTCGTGGTTAGTTAGATGTGAAAACTGGAAAAGTTCTACCTTTAGTGAGGTTTGTGAATATTTAAGTTTGTAAGACACGTTTGTGGTGATAATTTTGCCCCTCTCAAATATAGCCATTTTCTCTTCGTACACAACGATTTGCAATTCTCGCATCCAAAGTTCTCCTTTTTCCTTTTTCTTCTTCTTTTTCGATGATTGTCCATGTTTTATAGTGCTGTTTTTATTACTAGAGGATTCGATGGATCACCATTCAGAGGTGATAATTGAATCTAAAAAGTTCATTATTGCTAATGTAATAGCCCTAAAAATATTCATCCTAATTTAATTATTTAATTAAATGCTAATATACAAGATTAGTGGTAATTTGTAAAAAAATAAAATAAGCTTTAAAGAGATGGGCTTGGGAATGAGACTTTTGAGGAATGGATCAAGTGAATGGGCCAAGAGAGTAGTGGTGAGCCCATAAGCCCATAGAGTGAGCCCATGGCCCATCAAGCTCATAGTAGAGACACATGTCACTTGGAGAAAAACCCTAGAAAATTATACAAAATGCTTGTAGGAAAATTCTAGTTGGTGGAGATTGACTAGTAGGTGAACTCATGCCATGTAGGATTGAGTGTAGAATCTAATGGAGTGATTTTCCTACCATGGAATCTTGGAGGTACAAGACACCATTCCTTGACTTTCCATTAGAGATCATAGTGTTTAGGGAAGTGACAAATGGCATGAAGAGAAGCATGGAAGGAAGGAACAAGGAGGGTTTCGGTGGATGCAACCCGTGGGGTATCTTGGGAGGATTTCATGGGGTATGGCCACCAACAAGTTGATAGGACAAGGGAGGAGTGTGTTAGTGAATAAGGTACAATGTGTAAGAGAGTATGGTGGTGTGAAGAGAGGTATGGTGTGGGTGTAGGTGATGGAAATGACAAAAACAAGGAAAATGAACAAAGTGGGTTGCGGTGGAGGCATAGCTTGGCCGGATCATGCTTTGCTCAATTTCCAAAAAGCATGGCTTTGAGATCACTTGGATGGACACATGAGAGGATGGGGGAATGATGATTGAGTGAAAAGCAAGAAAATGAGTGCTAAACACTCAAAGAAGCCGCCGGCCATAGCAAGTGAGAAGGGAGAAAAGAGAATCCTCCAAGGCATGGCCAAGATTTGATCTTGGAATGGCCTAGAGTTGTCAATCACTCAATCTATCATTGGCCATACCTAAGTATGGTAAAAAGTGTACCAAAGACCCTAGGGAAAGGAATTGGCCGTGTGACCCCGTATCCATTTCCCTTAGCTCATTTTACTTGGACACATGCAAACACTCTCCTATCTCATTCTCTCTTCACCTCTCGGCCAAAACCACTCAAGCCACCTCTACCTTTGTTTCTTCTTCTTTCACCACATAATTTGAAGAATCCTAAAGTAGTGAAGCCAAAAATCAAGAGTGTTGAGGTGATCAATATATTGGAGAAGGTTAGTGCCTAACTTCATGCAAGCTTAGGAAGAACACACACACACATGTAACACTTTTGTTTTGGTTAGAAGGAAATAAGGTTTCCTTTAAATTTTTGTGTTTATAGCTAGTCTAATAAGAGATTTCATATGTGTATTTTCAGATTTTAATCAAAAATCTAATAGGAATATTGTAAGTATACTTTCACCTTTTCCTTAACAATTCTTGTATATAGTGAGGTGATCATGCTTGTTGGATTAATGATTGTATTGCCATGTTTGGATTGAATTGATTTTACTTGTCTTTGATATGAATATTCTTGTGTAAATCTCTATGATGAAATAAGCTTAGAGTGTGAGTAGAGATGATGGACCAAGTATTAGTTGCAAAAAGAAATGAAAAGCATGATTATTATATGAAATGATGAAGTTGATGCATGATGGATTTTAGTGTTAAGTATTAAATTTGGTGTTGCTAAGATAAAGTTTATTTGAGGAAATTAGTAATGAAATTGATTTATTCAAGGAAAATATTGTCTTGAGGAAATGAAAATGGACATGGGAATGAAATATATGATTGATATGAATTGAAATGGTGTATACTTGCATATGGAAAGAAGTAACCACTTGTGTATGATGACTAGTAATGTTTAGTTGGAATTTTATGATATTTAAGTTTGAGATTAGAAGATTAAATTATATTGCTTTGTGGTGGAATTATTTAGTTGAGCTTATAGAAGAAACTTATAGAAAAGGAAACTTTGAATAGATTAATGGAAGGAATTTCCCAAGTTAGAAAGGTGAAGGAAGGAAGTTAGAAATAATTAAGTTTGGAAATGAAAATGCCTACTTGGGGAATACTAAGGTTTCGGTTACCCCTTTCTAAGGATGATATCTGTTTTAATTTAACATTTTAAATTGTTGGAGGATAATTGGAGTCAAGTGATGAAGGAAAGCCCTAGGAATTTCCCTAGGAAGGTTCGGCCATGATGGGTTGGAGATGGGCCAAGTACCCCACTTCAATCCTAGGCCCAAATTTTGGAGGTAGAGCATGATGACTAAGTAGGAAGTTGTAAAGTTATCCCAATGAGGGAGAAAAGAAAATGAAATGTGAATGCACTCGAGCTTGTCTCGGGTTTTGCATGAAAATAAGTAAGCATTGCATGACCCATGCATAAGTCATGAAAAGTATGTTTTTAAAGTCCAATATGTTTTTAAGAAAAAGAAAAGAAAAGATTGAATTTTTGAAAGAATAGAAAAGAAGTAAAGTTTTATAAGAACCCCAAAGGCTGGGACGGGGAAGTGCCCCAGTGAAACTCCCTGTCCACTCAGGAGTGTTTAAAGTCGAGTGGAAGCCCCTGGGTCGACGAAGAACAGTCGGCGGACCGTGTATGGCTCCAAAAGGTGTCCGGAGCGCGGTAGCACCTAACGCTGGTGGGTGCCAAGGACGGATAAGGTGTAAGGACCTGCCGTTTTATAAGTTATATGACGCACTCACTTCGAGGTGATGCGGTAACCAGCAGGGAACACGCGGTGCTTAGGGGAACCGTGTTGTGTCTCATATATGTTAAGTGATAAGTCATGACAAGATGGGCTTTCGAGCCATAAGGAAAGATCTATTTAAGATAAATGGCGCCTAAGAAAGAATAAAAGATGCGAAATGTTTTAAAGAAATGATTTGAAAAGCAATGACATGAAAAGAAGTTTGAAAGAAGTGATCCGAATGAAAGTTTTATGAAAAGAAGTCTGAAAGAAGCAAGTCTGTTTGAAAATTTTCATGAGCATGTGCATGAGTCAGTCATTCATTGCATATGCATTAGTTACGAATGTTTTGTTCACTTATCTGTATATTCGAAATGTTTTGGTTTAAGTGCTAGTATACTTGCTGAGATTTCTCCCGAAATCTCACCCCCTTTTTATTATCTCTACTATCGCTCCCTTGGGAACGATAGAAGTTATTGCAGGACATGATGGATCCCCGGATTACGACTCTCGAGAAGATGGGTCAGACCCTCATGGGCCCGACTAAGACTGATACTGCTAGGCCAGTGACCCTAGACCTGTTGGGTCAGTGGGCGGCACAGTTGCTTCCTATGGCGACGTATTTTTTTGACGACCTCCGCCCTACGGGGTGTTGTTTGTTGCTAGGAGTGGATGGGCTCCTCCACATGGGACGCCTGTTTACGTCATCCTCTGGGATGATGTGTGACGTAGGCCCAGGACTGAGTCTGGACAGTCTTCGTTATGGCCTGGACTTTAAGAAGATAAAATAAGAACCCACATATTAGTGTGGTTGGCGGAAGGGGGAGTGGATCGTCATTATCTTTATTTTGTATCGCCGATGTATTTTGAGGAAAAATCTTCCCGTTGTTTTGGGAAGTGCTTTTGTATAAAACTGTTTACATTGGTGACCTTAACTTTGATATATGTATATGATGTTTAATTTGGGTTTTATTTCATTAACCATGTGATGTGCGACAAGCGTAATGTTTTGTCGATTGTTTATGGCTTGACCTTTTTCCGCTGCAAGAAGAAAAAAAAAATATATATATATATAACATAAAATAAGGCTCTCACACGAAAGGATGAGGGATGACTTCCTTGTGACGTTCGTCCCCGACGTCGCAATTTGCGTGCGAACCCAAGCGCAAGCTGGGGCGCCGACAGCTAATGATGGTGGTCGATGTATCATCACGGAGAAGAGATAAAAAGTGGAGGATAAGGCAGTGTTTGGCACTGCCTCTGTGCAGTGGTTACTGAAAACGCTTGAGGAATACATGAAAGGGGGGAAGAACAAAGAGTGCTACTCGGCTACGAGAAAAGGCTTTAGCAGCTTCATTGCCCAGAAATACGCAAATAGTAAAGGTCGGTATCTTGAGGTCAGCGAGTACAACCAGGGAGGGAGGAGGAATGTTTTATGTTTTCCAGAAGGGGTCGGCGGCTGGGGATGGAGGAGTATAAGTTAATAACAGAAGAACTGTTGGCTTGGTGCAATAGAAAAGGTGGAGCTCAAGGTGAAACGAAACCTGGAAGTGGGAAATGGGAGAGGGGGGAAAACTCAAGATCATTCAAGGACGTGGTAGCCATGGGGATGCCGAAGCAGAGGGCGAAGTCTACCGTTAGAAATCCCAGACTTGAAAGAACGACAACGAGGAATCAGGACACATTGAGCCTTGCAGTGGTCAGGTATGAAGCTAGGGAGCTGCGCCGTTTGCTGATAGTGGTGCAGAGGCAGTTGTGTGTGTTGTTGAATGACATGGGAACTGTTGTACATATGTCGGGCTGCTTAAGGAAAGGGATGAACAGAGGGGCAATCCGGACTTTTTACCTATGGAAACGGGGCCTTCGAAAGGTGTTGGGCCAAGCTCATCTAAATCCAAGCCCACTCTTAAATATAAACGGAAGGGAAGGGGTGTATGGGCTCAGGCTTCTGGGGTTGAGGCTCGGCCGAAGGTGCAAACAGGTCCTTTTATTCTAGCTGGAGTTGCAAACCCCCAATTACAACTGGGTAATCAGGCCGCTGGGTGCCCCAGGCCCAAAACCTAGACCTAGTTTAATTGTTGTGGGCTTGCGGTGGGGAGTGGGCCCCTAGGTGTTTTCGGAGATCAGCGACCCGATGCCCACGGGTCTTTACCCTGTATCGATATCCAGCTCAAGGGTTTCGGCTTTGTGCCGAAAACCAGGCCGTCCAGGGAGGCACCGGCGGGAGGGTCGCAGACGACGCCGATGGTTACGGTGACGAGGACTGACGATACCCAGAATGCTTGGGCGAAGTCATTCCCTCAAAATGCCGATACCCAGAGTCTTGTATTCGTGCCGAAGACTTTGTTGTCGCCGCTTGGAAAGCCACAGAAGGCGCCGATGGTGCTAGTAGTGATCTCTGATGGCGTAGCGAGTAGTCTCTTAGTGGGGGATGGACATCAAGCCCAAGCTGGAATCACAAACTTGTTGGAGATAGTAGTTGCACAGTCAAGGGGGATGATTTCTATAGAACCTGAGGATGGCCTTCTTTTGATAGATGACGAGGATGAAGACTTTGAGGACTTAATGCAATCTGTGGGAGATGATATGATTTTTTCTGATACTTTTCAAGGTCTGGAGGATTTCTCGGTAGATGAGGAGTTTCAAAATCCAAACCTTCTTAATTATTTTTATCTTGACCAGTCGAATTGGGTTCTACAAATGGCCAAAGGGATTCATCAATTGGGGGGGATTAGGTGTGCAGGCTATGAAGAGCAATTTATGGCTTTGTTAACAGCTATAGACTCGGGACAAACAAAACCGCAAAAGGACTTCCAAGAAAAACAAGGAGTTGAATCGTCTCACTTGGTCTTGGAATCCGGAGAGCCCACCCACAAAGGATAGGGTGAAAGGAAAGGAGCTGGCCTTTCCTTAATAAAACCAAAGATTGTGGTGTGGAACGTTCGGGGACTTAATGAAGTAAATAAGCGTCTCCGGATACGAAATTTGCTTCATGAATGGAAAGCGGATGTAGTTTGTATTCAGGAGATAAAACTAAAGGTTATTAATAGGAGTATGGTACGCAGGTTGTGGAGCAATATTCATGTGGATTGGGTACACATGGATGCGGTGGGTGCATCAGGAGGAGTCATTATGTAAAAGTGGAGGACTATATCGGTAGGTACGTGATTGCATGCATGTTCAGATGTGTGTCTGATAATTTCTTGTAGGCTTTTGTAGGTGTGTACGAGCCAAATCTCGACGCAAACAGACAACTACTTTGGGATAAATTAGTAGGGCTGCTCAGTTGGTGGGATGTTCCATGGTGCATTGGGGGAGATTCAATGTGGTTAGAATCGCAAGTGAGAGAAATGGTAATAAAAGAGTGAGACAAGCAAGCTTGAAGTTCTCAGAATGCATCTTCGACCTAAATTTGATGGATTTACGACTCGCTGGGGGCCCAACTACTTGGTCCAACAATTAGAACTGGGCTCATCTGGATCGTTTCCTTATTTCTTCAACTATGGAAAGTCACTTCCCAAATAGTTGGCAAAAGCTTCTAGATCGCCTTTTCTCAGATCACTGGCCTATTATGCTTGACTATGGTGTCTTTCAGAATGGGAGGCGTTACTTTAAATTCGAGAATATGTGGCTAAAGACAGATGACTTCAAGGATATGGTTAAACAATGGTGGTCATCATATCAATTTGTTGGCACCTCGAGTTTCATTTTTGTCAACAAGTTGAAAGCCTTAAAGACGGATTTGAAGACTTGGAACAACGAATCTTTTGGCAACCGGAATACAATTTTTTTTCACAGGGTGGTCAATTCTTACCGTAGAAACAACAATATTGAAGTTTTAAGAATTGACCGGATTGATTGTAAAGAAGAAGGGGTCATTCGCAATCACATTGTTGATTTTTATGAGAACCTACTTACAGAACAAGAGGGTTGGAGACCCAACCTTGATGGTTTAATCTTTGATACCATTGACTCTGACGATGTAGTCTGGCTTGAGCGGGCTTTTGAAGAAGACGAGGTAGCAAGGGTTATTCCAAATGTGGCAAAAGATAAAGCTCCAGGGCCGGACGATTTTTCCGAGGGGTATTTTCAGGAATGTTGGGAGGTGATTTATGAAGGTGCTTGAGGAGCTATATACACTTGGGAAATTTGATAAAAGTCTCAATGCCACTTTCCTGATCTTAATCCCCAAAAAGATGGGGCTAATGAGATTAAAGATTTCCGACCTATCAACCTAGTGAGTGGGGCATATAAGACCATCTCGTAAGTACTTGCCAACCGATTTAGCAAGGTTACTGGAAAGCTTATATCCAAGCCGCAAAACGCTTTCTTCAAAGGTAGGAATATTCTTGATGCGGTACTGATAACAAATGAATGTATCGATAGCAAGATGAAATCAGGCAAAATGGGGATCTTGTGCAAACTAGATATGGAAAAAGCCTATGATCATGTCAACTGAAATTTTCTTCTGTATCTTCTTGGCAGGTGTGGTTTTGGGGAGAAATGGAGGTCTTGGATCAAGTGGTGTATATCCACGATTAGATTCTCGGCTCTTATCAATGGATGTCCTGAAGGTTTTTTCCAGAGTTCCCGTGGCTTGAGACAGGGTGATCCATTATCCCATTTGCTGTTTGTGCTAGTTATGGAAGCTCTCAGCAGAATGCTTTCAACATTGGTGAATAATGGTTTGGTAAGTAGATTTCCCATCGGAACACCCTCTCGGGGTTTATCTAATATATCTCATTTGCTTTTTACAGACGATACGCTTGTACTGTGTGATGCTGAGCAAGATCAAGTTTGAGTATTGAAGGCAATGCTCCTTTGTTTTGAAGTGGTATCGGGCCTAAAAGTGAATTATGACAAATCGGAAATGGTGCCGATTGGAAACGTCCACAATCAGCGTGAGTTGGCAGGCAATCTTGGATGCAAGCTTTCTTCTCTCCCTTGACATATTTAGGACTTCCGCTAGGCACAACTTCACGGGCGGCGTGGATCTGGGATACAGTGATCGAAAGAGTGGAGAGCAAATTGGCAAGATGGAAGAGGATTGACTTGTCCAAAGGGGGACATGTCACCTTGATAAAGAGTACACTTTCTAACCTACCCACTTATTTTTTTTTATCTCTTTTTCCTATCCTGATTAATGTGGTAGATCGTCTTGAGAAGTTGCAAAGAGACTTCCTATGGGGTGGCATGGGGAAAGAGTTCAAATTTCATCTGGTAAAGTGGGAGACGCTGTCGGCCCTTATCAAGCGATAGTCTAGACATACGTAACCTGAGGATATTCAACCGGGCTTTATTTGAAAAATGGCTATGGAGGTATCATTAGGAACCAGAGGACTTATGGAGAATGGTGATAGAGCACATATATGGGAAGCTTGGGAGGAATGGAGCACCAATGAAGTCAGAGGGGCAAGTAGAGTGGGGCTGTGGAGAAACATCAGAAGTGGATGGAGGGTTTTTCAGCAGCATATTAGGCTTCACTTGGGAGACAGTTCTAGGATAAGATTTTGGAAAGACATGTGGTATGGAGATAGGGCACTAGATGCGGTTTATCCTTCTTTGTATTAGATTGCAAGTGCTAAAGATATCACTGTGGCAGAGGCCATGGGATCCACCAGGGGGGAGATTGTGTTGGAACATTAGATTTAACCGGGCGGCACAGGATTGGGAACAAGACACTTTTGTGGAATTCTACAACCTCATCTACTCTCAACGACCAAATCCACAGGTGGAGGATGGTGTGATATGGACTCTACCAAGAAGAGGAGCCTTCACTGTGCATTCTTTTTATAAAGTACTCTCTCAAGGACCTAAGACTCAATACCTGTGGAGATAGATATGGTGGCACAGAGCACTTCCAAAAGCGACTTTCTTTGTGTGGACAGCATAAGTAGGAAAAATCCTCACAACGGATAATTTGAGGACAAGAATGGTTATCATAACAGACTGGTGTTGTATGTATCACAGTGGGGGTGAGTCGGTTAATCATCTTTTATTACACTGCGAGATTGCTTGGGCACTTTGGAATGAGATTTTTAATAGACTAAATATAGTTTAGGCCATGCCAGAGACGGTGGGGGCAGCTGTTGCAAGTTGGCCCTCCATGCAAGGCGAGAGTCAAATCAAAGCTGTGTGGAGAATGATTCCCATTTGTATCCCATGGTGTATCTGGCAGGAGCGCAACGAGTGGACGTTTGAAGACAATGAGAGATCTAGAGAGGAGCTTATAGTTTTCTTTTTTAAAACTTTGTGTACATGAACCATTGTTTTGGACTTTCAAGGCATGGACCTTCATAATTTCCTTATATCCAATTCGCCATCGTGATGGGCTTGGTGCTTTGTATTTTCATTTTTTGCTTTCTTTTGTAATTGGCTTTTGCCTTTATTTCATTAATAAAACTTTACTTACAAAAAAAAAGACACCCTGTGGGTTGTTTGGTAGCTAAGAAACTAAAGGAAAATTTTGGTCACTGCAGGATGTCATAGTTTTTAATAAGTTAAGCCTTATTAACAATCGAAAGAGCATTGATTAGATTACCACCATCATCAATAACTTACCATTTGTATGCATTTAATGGAAAAATATTAAATTTTAAGGTGGCTTGGATGTCTCTCTTCCTTTTGTTGGTTTATTAATTTAATTGTTAGAGTGAAATGAAAAATGATAGACAAAGATGCATATTTTAGATTGTAAACTTTGAATTGATCACTGACTAGTTATTCCTGATTCTGAAATAACGAAAATATTAGAGATTGTTCACAACACACACACACACATATGTAGGAAAGCTTGGAAGGAAGGAAGCCCCTTGTTTTTGCCTTCAAAACATATATCTTCTCATTAATTACTCTTGATATAAAAGTCTAAAACCATTAAAGCAATTAATTTAGTCACCAATTAAATAGCATGGAATATCTATGTCCACTAAATAGCTACCGAGAGCACATGATTATGCTTTCTGTTTATGCAAGAGCACATGACAAAAAAAAAATTCTTTTGCTCTGTTTTGACTTAGATTTTGGATGGAGAGTGCTTGGGTCTTGTTTACTGATAATATTTGGGTTTTCGTAACTTTATTTGGCCTTCATTAAAAATAATATAACATTTTGGTGTGATAGAGGTAGATTTGATTTGAAAGAAAATTATGAATGCCTGGACGCTATTAGAGTTAGATGACTTATAAAAAAAAAAAGAGTTAGATGATTTCCTGGTTATCTCTTATTCTGGCCGATATTAGGCTGTGATTGAAGAGGTCTAGAACTGCATTGAAGGAACAGGGATAAATTATTTCTTTATTACTTTCCACAGATTAAGGGAGACTGGACGTCCATCTTGCAATATTGAGCTATTGGAGGTATGGGGTATTCCTGCTCATTTGCATCCCTGAGGCCTTACGGTAAAATCTGTGAGTTTGTTGTTGTGGATATAGAGTTTGTTGTTACTAAACTCTGTTACCTTGTCTAATTTTCTGTCAACAACCCAAGTTTTTTTTTTTTTAATTTTCTTAAAATCATGTTATAATGTCATCAACTTACTTAGGCCTTGTTTAACTGGGTTTCGGATTCGCAAAATCAGGTTCTAGATCCAGAATTTTCTTGAACCTTTTAAGTGAAAATGTTAAAATTATTAAAAAATAAAAAAATTCAGAACCGGGCTGGGTAAAATGCGGCCCGGATGAACGGGCCTAAACTTACTCAAAAGTGCTTTGATGAATAATACCAGTTCTTTGACTGCAAAGCCACTCAAGGAAAAAGTTAAATCCTTGGCCACTTAAATGGTGGTGCTCGATTTCACTGGGTCTTATTGAGACATAATAATTCAATGAGGTGGGTTCCTTTTATTTTTTGCGTGGTGTTGATTGGAACTTGGCATTCTATGATTATTTCGAGAATGGTGTTACCCTTTGTAGTGAAGTTTGCCCAAGTGGTTTATTTATTGTATTTAACTCTTTTGTACCCAATTTCTAGATTCTCTCTTTGATTTTGTGAACTGGGTAGGTTTTGTGTACTCCTATTTTTTGATTGAGATGATTTGAAATTAAAATTGTGTGAAATTCATGGTTGAAATGGGCTTCCGTAGTATTAATTATATTGATAAATGAATTTCTGTTTGTTGTTTGAGATGGTTTGAAATTGAACTTTTGTTTAAAATCTATGGTTTGAAATGGAAAAATATTTTTCATTCTATCTGAGTCATATTTAAAAGTTAGAGCAGAAATCCAAGAATTTATGTGGCCTCAAAGAGTCATTCATGGAGTGGAAAATGGATGAAAACTGTAGAGTACCGGTGTTCTAAAATTCAATGACTGATTATATTGTCACTCCCAACCAGAAGTTACCATTGATTAATTATGAATGCACCAAGATTCGCTCACATTGCAATAACAGATGTGTTACTCTTGTTGGGTTCTTTGCATTGTTTGTTTGTAGCATGTGAGGGAAAAATTGCCAACATATACGCATATATAGGACATTCTTCAAGAATTGCTATTTGGCTATTTTAAACGTTTTGGGTTTGAAATATTGGCATATTTTGTATTGTTTCTGATCTATTAATGTGACGTGTTGATTTTGCAAGTTGGGCATTCTTGCGTTTTTTTAATGGTATGACTTGGAGATACCAAAATATGGCGATAAGACAATCAAACGAGTACAACAGTCACTTGATAGATTAAAAATTGAAAAAATACAATTAGCAATGGATCTTCAAACCACTCAACATCTACTGGAAATAAAGTCCGAGAGGCACAAGAAAATTTGGAGAAGACGACTTATATTCTAACAATTTCAATGTCATGGTTAATTTTTTTGGGGTTACTTATATCCACTTGTTGGTTCAAACAAAAATGTTAGTCATTTGATGTTGTAACAGAATTATGGTTTGATGTTGTAATAAAATTACTGAATTAGGGATGTGGCTTGAAACTGTGTATATTAGAAGTTCCCATATTAGCGATGTATGGTGCACAATTAAATGTGTGTGGAAGTTGTAACATAATCCAGTCGTTGAAAGAAGGTATTGAGGTCTCTAGTAAATGATTGCATCAAATATTCCCTCGTAGGATATACTTTAGGTAGACCATTTTCAAGTTACACATCTAGGATCTAAAGAATTATGGCCATTGTTGCATATTTTTGTCATAGATACTTCGCCTAAGAGTGCATGGAGTATAATAATGAGAGTCGAGACACGTAGCATGCATTATAACACAGCACGCATTAGGAAGCACAATTTTGAGACAGTAACCCCGTAAGACCTGCGGCATCATTTCATATACCATTCACAAAAGAAATAAAAATACGTTGATGGCCTGAATGTGATAAACTTGATCCAAAAGTACCAAATATGATCCGAACAATCTTAGTTCTACTCATCAATTCTATTTATCATTTTTTAGTTGCCACACATTGCCTGAATTCACCACCCCTATGCTCTGCAAAATGATAGTGAAGATCTTTTCCAGCCCAGCTTCTGCTGTACAAATCAAAATTGCCAAAACTTGTGGAAAACTAGAGCAATCAAGACCTGGTTCCAAGAAGGAAACAAAATTATTCAGACCCTACACTCAAATGTCTAATAACCCAATTAGCATGTAATTTTCTCCAAGCAAATAGATATGAAATTAAAATATTTTAAAAATACGTCCAAAAATATTAAAAAGAACATGTAGTGTTAAGGAAACACTTCCAGAGTATTAGTGGAGATACAACAAACCCTCCACAGATAATGTTTTCCTCATTTTACATGTATTACTTTAGTAAAGGTTGAAAGACCAGCATTCCATAATGCCTTAGGCATCTCCACTTAAAATCTTTACATCATTCTTTAATTAAAAAAATTAACTGCATCATGAGTTAATAACATTAATAAAACAAGAATTATCTATTCTAAAACCAATAAAATTAATTGCTTTTGGAATGACCCAATCATTGTCCATCCAAAATCCAAGTCAAAATAGAGCAGAAATTTTTTTTTTGTCATGTGCTCTTGCATAAACAGAAAGCATAATCATGTGCTCTTGCTAGCTAAATTAATTTCTTTAATGGTTTTAGACTTTTATATCAAGAGTAATTAATGAGAAGATATATGTTTTGAAGGCAAAAACAAGGGGCTTCCTTCCTTTCAAGCTTTCTTACATATATGTGTGCTTTTTGAACAATGTCTAACATTTTCCTTTTTTTCAGAATTAGGACTAACTAGTCAATGCTCAATTCAAAGTTTTCAATTTAATATATGCATCTTTGTCTATCACTTTTCATTTCATTTTGAAATTAAATTAATAAACCAACGAAAGGAAGAGAAACATCCACCTTAAAATCTAATTAATCCTTTTCGATTGTTAATAAGGCTTAACTTATGAAAAACTATGACATCCTGCAATGACCAGAATTTTCCCTTAGTTTCTTAGCTACCAAACAACCCACCGGATGTCTTACATAATTATATATTGACAAACTTCACTAAAGGTATAACTTTTCCAGCTTGCACATCTAATTAACCACGAATCTAAGTACCAAAAATACCCATGCCAATTTCCTCTTATTTTTTCAGCAACCATAAAAACTCACTAAAAAAAAGGGAAAAGAAGCTATTGTGATGTCAGGAGGTAGATCTGTACGGAGTGAGCATATGTGTTTGAAATCTAGATTTTACAATAGAATCTCAACACACCGTATAAGGTTTGAGATCGTGATTGAGTGATTCAGAGGTGCGAGACTTGAAGAAGGGGTTGGAATGAGAGGTGAGGACGATATGAAAGTGATACGTTAATCAACCAACAATTATACTAGTCTAAGATGATGAACTAATGCCAAGCGAGATTCGAGAAAGGACGACAAGCTTACTCAAACTAGAGAGACCCTACTTTAGCTCAAACAAACTAGAGTAACCTGGACGAGTTCCAAAATGCACGACGACCTCAAGCGGGACAAGCGATCCAGACGACGGTGACTTCAAGCGGGACAAGCTCCGGGAAATGCATGACGAGGAGGAGGAGCTCTATGATACAAAAGTGAGAAATGGGTCTTTTGCAAAAATGGGTCCTGATTTGATTTCTCCACGCAAGGGGGAGCTCTACTTCGATGGGGAGTTTGAGGGGGAGGGAATTGCACGATGATGAAAACGCAAGGGAAAGATTTCTGGTTCGTCTTCGAGGGGGAGGGAGATGCATGAAGAAGCTCTGAATCTTGAGGGAAAATGTGAAGTCGAAACGCTCTAGTTACAACTCTATTTTTTATTTAAGTTTCATTTTTTTAATTAAAATAGCGACTGGCCATCATGCCACGTTGGTCGTTTGTTTGGCGTTTGCAACAGACATTTGTTTGTAGAATTATTGAATATTTGAAAGTATTTGTAATAGCGTTCCTTTGCAACCCATTTTTATGCTTCTCAAGTATTAATTGTATGCATGTGAATAGATGAATGAAAGAATGAAAAGGAAAAGAATGAAAAAAAGGACTAAATGAAAGAATTCTATAATGTATGAAACACGGTATGTAACCCTAACACATGGTATGTAACAATGTGTATCTGCCATAGGAAAGTGACAAAAAAATGATGTATGCTCCAATTGTTTAAGAAATGAAGGCACAAGGCGTGAGAAAATATTTTACGAAAAGAAATCCCTTTTTAAGAAAACTCTCATCTTGTAATGTTTTAAATGAATACATGCTTTAAATATTGTATGTATAGGAGTGATAAATGCATGAATGAAAATCTATGTTAGTTTAATTTACCGTATGAAGTAATGTTTACTGAGTCATCAACTAATTTTGATGTTTATGTATGTCTCTTCCTCTTAGGGATAAAATGAATGAAGGCGTCAGGATGAACATGACCCAAGAGAAAGAGCACGAAAGCTTAGACATGACGTTTTATGAATGAAGGCGTTTTAATTTTTAGTTTAATGTTTTCTGTTGTAAGTCTTTTTAATCTTAAAGCATGATTGATTTTATAATGTAGAGTCTTTTATATCTTGGGTAAGAAAGAAAAAGGTTTAAAACAAACGATAATTTCCATCTCTTTTGTTAAAATCATTTTCCAAAAGTCAAACGGGCATTGTAAGTTCTTCCACTTTCATCCAAATCCTTTGCTCCACAAAGTCTATTTGCATTTATACTTCTATCATTTCGAAAAATGATAGGGGTTTATAGAGGATGCGATTTATTTGAAATATCAATAAATTATAAAATTAACATGCATAAAGATTGACTAAGCATGATGAAGGATAAACATAAAATACATGCATTGTAGAAAATGTATTTACCTCTTTTTTAGATTTTTTAAGAAAAATAGATTTTGATGCACCTTTTCTCTCTTTTTCTAAACGCTAATAAATACTTAATTTAAAATATCTCACAAATATTTATAAATTATCTTATTATTATTGACAAAATTTTCATCTCAATCTTATTCTCAAACATACCGTTGAATCGGGCTCTAAAAGTTTGAGCTAAGAACGGATGGTAGAAAATAAAACTTGAGCTCGGCTTGAATAAATATTTTTGTTAGTTTCTTATTTCCTCAATTTAGAAATATTTTATTAAATAAACAATCAAAAGAGGATATAATAAATTAAATGAATCAAAATTGCAATCTTTATTGATTATTAGTCAAAAATCAAAATTATAATAATACAATGTCCCAATTTATAATTAATTATATTCATAACCAACATATAAATAGATATATATGTGAATTAACTACTTTGTCCTCAAAATTTAAATGAATGGAAATAGGTAATTCTTATTATTTATATCTTTAGCATTCTTCTTCACATCTGGGTCAAATTCATCCTCATCCTCATCCTCATCCTCAAAAAGTGGACGCGACACATATGGGATTCTTACTTAATTTGATGGACGCAGAACAGGAGGTCGTAAATTTGACGGAAGACGAAACAAGGAGAGCAGACTCACGCGGGCAGAATTGTTTGGTTATGCTCGTTCTCACGGAAAAAAAACATCAATAAGGAAGCCTTCAAAGCAACCTTGAGCAAATTGTGGAACCAAAAGGTTGGATAAGCTTCAAAGAGGTAGGGTTTAATAAATTTCTTGTTGAATTTCAGAAAGGTAAAGATATAGAGAGGGTTTTAAATGGGAGACCTTGGTCTTTTGATAGAAACCTTATCTATATACGAGAATTCAGTAGTAATTCCTCCCATGGAGAAATTGATCAACTTAGAACTCTTTTGGGTTCAACTTCATGGGTTGCCTTTGGCAGCCATGACGTATGAAGGAGGGGAAAAATGGGGAGTGCAATAGGGGAAGTTTTAACAATGAACGTGGATGAGGAGGGTGTGGGTTGGGGGAAATACCTACGGGTGAGGATTAATTTGGACGTCACCAAACCTCTACCTAGAGGCAAGACGATTAGGTTTGAAGGTAAACTCAGATGGATTGAACTAAAGTATGAATGGTTACCGTTGTTCTGTTTTAACTGTGGAACCATTTTGACATGTTGGTAATGTTTGTGCTTTGGAGACAAGCAGGAAGAATCTAATTGGGTTGGGAATAGCTCAATATGGTCAATGGTTAAGGGCCTCTCTTTACTCTGGTAATGGAGGGCCAGAACAAGAATCGGTAACAAGGGCACAAACCAATTATCTTCCAAAGGGCAGAAGGGTACATCTGTGAAAGATTCAGGAATTGGTCCATTTTCTAATGTTCAGTACAAGCAACAGGTTACAAACATAAAAGAAGGGGTTCCTATTTTATTGAGTCCATCCAAACCTGGTGCTGAATCCCAGAATAGTAAGAATACAGACCAGATAGTTGAACTATCAGCTGCGGAGAGTCTAGGTGGTTGCAGTAACTCAGTAAGAGAGGAGGTAGAAGAGGAGAAGATCTGGCCAGAGTCAGTTAATAGTCCTGAATTCCTTGCTAGCCCAGAGAATGAAATAGAAATAAAGGTGACAAGAAAATCAGGGTGGAAGAAAAGAGCTAGACAGTCCTCAAAGGATGGTGTGGTTATTATGGACGCTGTGGAAACAAACTTGGAAGAACAAGAGTTCAGGAAAAGAAATAACACAGAAATGAACCATAGTATTCAACAAGAGCCAGATAAGAGGCAGAGACGCACGCTCAATCTTGCAAAGAGTTTAACTCAGGAAAACCAGGGGTGGCTGTTGAGCAGCACCACCAAAATCAATGATCTGTTTTAGCTGGAACTGTAGAGGGCTTGGGAACCCTCTAACAGTTCAAGAACTTCACCTCTTGATGAAAAACAAGCACCCAAATTTGGTTTTTTTGAAGGAGACTAAATGCAAGAGAGGGAAGATGGAAAAAATCAGAAACAAGATTGGGTTTGATCGAAGTTTTATTGTAGATAGTCACGGGTTGAGTGGGGGATTGGCTATGTTTTGGAATTCAGTGGATTCTATAGAGCTAATCTCATACACTAGATTCCATATTTCTGTAAATTTTGTAGATAAAGAAACTGGAAAATCAGTAACAATCACAGGATTCTATGGTAATCCCAGTACAGTTTTGAGAGAAGCGAGCTGGCACTTGCTAAGGTTTTTGAAACCTGTAAATAAATCACCTTGGCTGTGTGTAGGGGATTTTAATGAAGTGCTTTATCAACATGAAAAGTTTGGTGGAGCAGTGAGACCTCACAGGCAGATGGAGGCCTTTGGTCAAGAAATACAAGACTGTAATCTCTATGATATGGTTTACTTAGGATCGAAGTTCACATGGTGCAACAATAGGCATGGTAGGGAGTATACTAAAGAAAGATTGGACAGAGGGCTAGCAAACCAATACTTCAATAACCTTTATCAAGAAGTTCATGTACAAAATATCCCTGTCTGCTCTTCAGACCACAATATGCTTCAGATTAATTTTTCAGCTCAGGTATCAACATTCAGAAAGCAGGAAAGATTATTTACATATGAGCAAAGATGGGGGCCTATAAATGATTGCAAAGATCTTATTGCTACTGAATGGAGCCAAAGAAAGGGTAATGGCAGTACGATTGAGTCAATTAGAAGAAATCTTTATAAGTGCAGAACAAGGCTTGATAGTTGGTCAAGAGAAAGAAAGAGATTAGCAAGAGATCAATTGGAGACAAACAAGGCTAGGATGGCAACTCTTCAGCACCAGAACAGTAGCGCAAATAGCCATGAAATACAACAGATTAGAAAGGAAATGTTGACCAAATTACAAGAGGAAAACACTAAATGGCAACAAAGAGCAAATGAATTGTGGCTTCAAAAGGGTGATAGAAATACAAGCTTTTTTCACAAGAGTGCATCTCAAAGAAGGAAAAATAATCAGATTAGTTGTATCAAGAATGGGAATGGGCAGACTTGCAAAACACCTTCTGAGATTTGCAGGATTTTACGGCTCCATTTTAACAATTTGTTTACTACATTAGAACCTTGTGGCATGGCTGTCTGTCTGGAATCTATGCAGAACAGGGTCTCAGATCAGATGAATAATCACATGTCGAAAGAATTCACTTACCAAGAGGTTAAGGAGGCAGTTTTTAGCATGAAGGCTATGGGATCCCCAGGTCCAGATGGTTTCTTGGTTGATTTCTCTACCAACAACATTGGAATTCAGTAGGGAATGAAGTATGTGAGGCAGTCAAGGGCCTTAAACACAAATGATTGGGACAAATCGATAAATGAAACTTATCTAGTGCTCATTCCAAAGAAAAAAGATCCTAACCAAGTTTCAGATTACAAACTGATCAGCCTATGTAATGGGTTGTACAAGATTATATCAAAATTGCTAGCCAATCGGTTAAGGGTCTTACTGCCAAAGTTGATATCAAACACTCAAACTGCTTTTGTTCATGGGAGAAGCATAGTGGATAACATTATAGCAGCTTTTGAGGTTCTTCATTCGATGAATACAAGGGGGCAAAGAGCTGAAGCTTACATGGCAGTGAAGATGGATATGAATAAAGCATATGATAGACTAGAATGGGATTTCATTGAAGCAGCTTTGAAGACCATGGGTTTTGCAGCTAGATGGATTCAGCTTATTCTCAGTTGTATAAAGACTGTTTCGTACTCTCTTATGGTAAATGGGTCTCCACAGGATTCTTTTATTCCATCTAGGGGTATAAGACAGGGAGATCCACTATCTCCCTATCTTCTTATCCTCTGCTCTGAAGCTCTCACCCAATTACTCAACAAAGCTGAAAGGATGAAGACCTTTGCTGATTTTCCTATTGCAAGAGGCAAAATTACTATTAGTCATTTGTTTTTTGCAGATGACAGTTTTATTTTTGGCAAAGCTTCAAAATCTGATTGGTCAAATCTTCAAGGTATTCTTTATCTCTATGAAATGGCGTCTGGTCAGAGGTTAAGTAGGGAGAAGTCTTCAATCTTCTTTAGCAAAAACACAAGAGCAGCCACAAGGTCAGACATTTTACATAGGCTAGAATGAGAGCTTCTAATTCCTTCGAGAAATATTTAGGACTCCTAGTTTTATTTGGCAAATCCAGAATTCAAGCATTTCATGGAATTGTTGATATAAAGTTAAGAGCAAGTTAACAAATTGGAAGCAGAAATTCCTCTCAAAGGCAGGGAAGGAGATACTTGTAAAAGCTGTTATTCAGGCTACTCCAATATACTCAATGACGGTTTTCAAACTTCCTAAAGGCTTGGTTAATGAGTTGAATAAGCTGATTAAAGTTTATTGGTGGGGACAGATCAACAAAGAAAGGAAACTTAGTTTGATAAATTGGAATTAAATGGGGAAGTCTAAAAAGGAAGGAGGTTTGGGATTCAGAAATTATGAAAGCTTTAATTTAGCTTTATTAGCTAAACAAGGCTGAGATATATTACAAAACCCCAAATCTTTGGTAGCTCATATTTGGAGAAGCTTGCTTGTAGGCAGACCATTGATTGAAGAACAGAAGAAGGATCAACATGGAGGATTGGTGATGGTAGCATAGTTAGAATATGGGAAGATAGATGGCTTCCAAAACCTACACCATTCAAACCTCAGACTGGCTTTAACACGTTTTACTCAGAAAAGATGGTAGAAGACTTGATAGATCTAGAGACAAAGCAACGGAACAAGCAATTGATCCAAGTTATCTTTGAAAGGGAAGAAGCAAATACTATTTTATAGATTCTTCTCATCGAACAGGTTAGTACAGATATACTAATTTGGAGGGACTCAAAAATTGGTTTGTTTAAGGTTAAAAATGCTTACTTCATCCAAGAAGACCTAGAACAAAGATTGACAGGGCAAAGTTCACAGAAAACTCACAAGACAGAAGACTGGACACGTATTCGGGAATTAAATATCCCACCAGCTACAAAGAACTTCTTGTGGAGAGCCTACCTATATAGTCTTCCAACAAAAACCAATCTTTGTAAAAGAAAGATCTTAACTGAAGACAGTTGTCCATACTGCTTAAAGGAACCTGAAACTACTGAACACTCTCTTTGGGAATGCATAGCAGCTGAAGATATTTTGGGTCAAGCATCAAGATTGGTTCAAAAGAGCAATTCCAAATGTCAGAATTTTCAAGGCGTAATAGCAGAAATGATAAAGAAGCTTGAGAAAAATCAAATGGAAGAGTTAACTTTAATTCTCTGGAACATTTGGTGGGGAAGAAACCAGTTTGTGTTCAAGAATATTCTCATAGACCCCAAGGCTATTATGAATAGAGTGTATCAGATGTTACAAGATATTGAAGACCTAAATCCACCAACTCAGGCATCCAGTTCCACCGCGAATCCTACAACAGGTATTTGAATTGGGAAACTCCCCCAGCAAATTTTTGTAAAATCAATTGGGATGTGGCAGTAGATTCAAAAAATTCTAGGACTACGAGAAAGAACCAAAAGTTTCAAACTGATGCACGGTTAGCAAAAGCATATGGTGGGTTTACTGCCATTGAGCTAGGCATTGAGATAGGTATGAGAAATATTATTCTGGAAGGGGATTCAAAGTCAGTGATCAAGAATATTCAAGCAACCATCATAGATGAATGTTAATTTGGTTCAATAATTTCTGTAATCAGAACTACGTGTGGTGGTTTTAACAAATGTGTTGTTAGGCATGTTGTTAGAGAAGCTAATGTTATAGGTCACGAGCTTGCAAAGAATGCATTGCTATCTCCAGAATGCATTGTTGAGTTGGAGGAAACTCCACTTTTCCTGTAACAGTTTTCGATTAATGAAAGGATGTTATTTCAAAATAAAAATAAAAATAAGGGTTCGAATTCAAAACTTAAATTTGGTACCATATGTGGACTAAGGGTGTGTATTTGGAATGAATCTTATTTTTGGTCTCGTCTGAAATCCGAAATTCTAGATGAATTCGAGCAGTTATTTTTCCGGATTGGAAAAGGGCGGGTGGAACGATATGTAAGTTATCTATATCTGGGTATTTTTTTAAACGTAAATTTTGTTTCAAAAGGACTTCATTTTTATAAATATACAACAACGTACAAAAACTACAGATAATAAAGATAAGAGTTACAAAAAAAAGTAGAGTTAAAGCCAAATACTGGTTACAAGGTTCCAAAACTAAAATTGGATACCCACTCAATTTGTAATCGGTAGTACTCGAGCAGATATCCGCCTAGTTTAAAATGTTCGAGTATAGATCTAGATCTTCTCGAATATTCGAATCTGTACCTTGATATACAACTCTGATGTAGACTAGACTCTTTCCTGTGCCTAGCATTGACACCTACAAGAAGCAGTAGATGCATCCATGACATCTTGGCTTCCAATAAATGATCGAATCTCAGGATCCTACCAAAGGAGAGCCTGATACGTGTTTTTTTTTATTATTATTTAAACCACTATATATCTATTCTACAATAAACGAGGCTACAACCTCATGAATAGTGATTTGTATTTGAGTTCACACCATATCCTTTGCACACTTATGTTTTACTTTTTTTTTTTTTTTTTTTTTTTTTCCTAAGAAAGCAAGCAAACTTTATTCAAAGTATAAAAGATAATACGTGAAGAGGAGGTTAAGTTTTCCAACAAACAATAATTATAATGTAAAGTAGTAGAAAAAACAATAGAGGATACTGTCTTAAAAGATGAAAATAAGCCATTCATAAAAGCATGCGAATGATGGAACTATCGCTAGAAGCATTGAAAGTAGTGGATGCACAACAGTTTGTTGTCTTGACATGATTTTTAGAGAAGTCTATAGTCCAATTTTCAAAATTACTAGTTAGAAAAAACGATAACATAGTGGAAAAAAGAGCATTAGAAGAGGAAACTGCCTTTTCGTGATCATCTGCCTTTCTGCAAGTCTATGATGGTGCATGACAGCCACACGCCAATGATTTGGGATGGGGTAGGCTAGATCTGGAAGATCTCAGCATAGCGAATCTGCTGGTACGACATGTGTAACTGTTAGAGGTGTAGAGGCATGGCGGCGTGTGAAGATCACGCGTGGCAACAAGCCACATGTGAGGGCCATGTCCTAAGCTTTTTGGCGCAACTCCACTCAATCCAATAGATTGGTGGCTGTAGGATGGGATGGTGGGGCACGTATCTGCAGATGGAAAGCAACAAATTTGATCAAAACCGAATTGGTGGAGGGTGGGGAGAAAAAATACTATCTTAAAAGTGTGTACACAATGTAGAAATGAAAAGGAAAAGGAGATGAGGATGGGAGCCATTGCTCCACCTCCTCTTCGACGTTGACACTCGAATAAATAAAGTTTTCTAGAGAGGAGGAGATTCTCTCTCTAAAAACTTTTTGAAGGTTAACTTTTATGTTATTGCCTTCTAATTGGTCATTAAGAATATAGTTAATTTTTTATTATAATATTAATTAAAATATAATAATAAAGAGAATGAAATATTAATATCTTATAAATAATCTCAATTGAAAATTTTTGTTTATTGAATTTTTGTAGAACAAATCAACGACTTCAATTTTTTTTTTTCTAATTCTTCTAAAATTTAAAAACAATATATTTGTTTTGTATGTATTAAAATTTGAAAAAATAGCAATTGTCTTCATATTATTTTTCATGGTAATTAATAAAAATAAATCAAGGTCATTTGACTAATGATATTTTCATTCAACAAAATGTAATTATTATTTTTAGGTCTCAATTTATGTATTAGATTATAATTCATCTTTAATTTATCATGTTCACTATTCTAATTTTTTTCATATCACATTTTATATTAATCTATTTGTAATGTATCGTTAAAATTATTATTAAAAGAATTAATAACACGTTTTATCCTTTGAGGAATTATTTTGGTAAGAACATGCTTTTATTTTCTTACATTGATATTGCAATTCCAAATTTAAAAAAAAAAATATTAATATTATCTTTAATTTAAAAAATGAGAATAATGTGTTTAAAATCAAAGAATAATATTTTTTTATTATATGATATTGTATCAAAAAAATAATAGTTGTCTTCATATTATTTCTCATCATAATGAATCAGACCGAATAACACTTTTTAATGTAATATTATTTTCCTTAAAAAAAACATTATACTTTTTCAAATTCAAACCTAAAACAATTTTTTTTTTTCATTTTGCCATTCCAATAACAGTTATATCCCTGAGTTTTCTGAGATGATTAAAAATAGTATTACGATCTTATCTTATTTTCATTTATAAGAAAATAATAGATCTTATCTTATTTTCATTTATAAGAACATTATTATTATTATTATTATTATTATTATTATTATTTCTTCTTCTTCTTCTTCTTCTTGTAACATGCATGTCCTATTATGATTTCAACATAATGTATTCTAAACATTTAATTTGTTAGGTGCCCAATGATTTTACTTTTTCTGTTTCCTTCATATTTTTCAAATATAGTTCTAATTATTTGTAAAATTTGTTGCATAGATTTATTATTATCTTTACATTTATCATACTTTTCATTCTAATTGATATGCGCATCTTAAAATTCATAATTTCATATCTACCATATTAAGAATGCAATAGCACTTTTAACAAGGAGTACGTTGCTTATATGCTGCATGTAAGCTCTTATCTAGTGTGTCATGTATATGTTTATATATTCTTAGAAAATAATCAAGGATATTCAAACGAATACATGGATCATATACAAGAGAAAGTCTACACATTGATATGGCTTTATGTAGGCCTATTCATCCGTTCGGGCAAACTCGGCCCGACGCTGAATTTTTCTTTATTTTTTAATATTTTTGACACTTTTACTTAAGAGGTTCAAGAAAATTACTCATAATTCGAACCTGAATTTTGTCATTCGGAACCCGGATGAACATGCCTAATTTTATGGATACATCATATTCTATTTTTTTTTTTAAAATAGATTGGACATATTACATTACATCATGTCGATGTGTAAACTTTCTTGTATAAGAGTTGTGTATAGACCTAACACGTTTCATTCAATTTAAATGAGCAATGAATTGTTTTTTTTTTCTTTTTGAAAACATGTAGCTTTCATTGCATGAACTTCAAGCTGGCCAATGGCCATTACAACTATAAGGCTTACAGCCCTTCCATCAACATGGCTAACATGCCATAACCTTCACTTGGCATAAAGCCAATACAACAGACCAAGGGTAACTAATTACATCTTTCATTGGTGACATGATCTGCTATACACGGGTTAACATAATCTACCTCTATAATTTCACAGCTTTCCTGTAGGGCTTGTTGTGCTAGACGGTGTGCCACTTTGTTGGCAGTCCGCTTCACATGCCTAATTTCCCAATTTATTTGACTTCAAATAGAATAAAATCTTGCACTAGGCAATGAATGGTACCAACCTACTGGTTGCCTTTTTGATTGCTGTGACCACTTGACTTGAGTTTCCTTCAAATATAACATTGTTAAAACTGAGATCATAACATAGTTGTGCAGCAGTTACTAAACCCCTTGCCTCTGCCTGAGTTGATTGGGAACAAAATTGTATGGGTTGCATAGCTGAGACTAGCAATTCACCTTCATAATCCCGAACTACTATTCCTATGCCAACTCTATGGGTTGCCTCTCTCACAGCTACATCCCAATTAAACTTAATCTAGTTGCTGTTAGGAGGTTCCCAGGAATCAGCCACATATCTTGGGTGCTGAGTGGTCAGTTGTTGTTGCTTTTCCCACGTCAGTTTATACTCTATATCTGCTTGAGTGGCCTTTTCCATCAGAACTGAAGGAGACATAAAAGATGCTTCAAATATCATTTTATTTCTTCTTGCCCACAACATTCTAGCAATTTGATCAAACAAAGATATTTCTTTGGGTCCTATTCTCACAATCAAGTCCATGAAGATAATGTTAAACTCATCCTCTTTTACTACAGATTTTTGGAAACTTCTACATCCAAACATCTTGTGCAGCTGGACAGCTCCATACCACATGACCTAGAGTTTCCTCATGTTGTTGGCATATAGGGCATATTGGGTCAGGTACAATCTTCCTCTTAAATAAATTCTTCTTTGTAGGTAAGGCATCATGGCAAGCACGCCAAACAAATATTTTGACTGCATTGGAAGTAGTCATCGTCCAAATTTGTTTCCATAAATCCCTTTGCCTTTCCTGTGTCGAGGACTGCCCTTGATGCTGAGATTGCCTTTGGTTGCATAAATGATAGGCACTTTTCACAGAAAAATGCCTATCAAATGTATATTTCCAAGACAACTTGTCTGCAGATCTTGTCTGAGCTACTGGGATATTTAAGATCTGTGTAACCTCATATGGCTAGAATACTTCCTTGATCATATTCACCTTCCACCAGTTTGTGGATGGGTCAATTAACTCACTAGAATTTACTGAGTGTTGTAGCATTTACTGAGTGTCTTGCCATATTTTCACCCCAGTTCCGTTGCCCACTCTCCACACCATTCCTTCCTTGATAATATGAAGAGCTGCTTATACTTTTCCACGTGTATGAAGGTCTGTTGCCACTTTTTGCTTGTAGAAATGAGGTGTGAGGAAAATAGATTGCTTTAAGTATTTTGGCAGCCAAAGAAGTGGGATTAGTAAGGATTCTCCACACTTGTTTGGCTAATAGAGCTTTGTTGAAAGTTTCAAAATTTCTGAACCCAAGTCCACCATCATTTTTGCTCTTAGTCATCCATTCCCAACATTTCCAGTGAGCTTTGGTAGCTTTGTCTTGGAATCCCCACCAAAAATTTGCCATAAATGAATTTAACTTGTTACATAGTCTCTTGGGAAGAAGAAAAACACTCATGCTATAGGTAGGAATCGCTTATGCTACTGCCTTAATTAAAATATCCTTACCTGCTTGTGATAAAAAATTCACTTGCCAGTTTTCAATCTTTTTTGTCACCTTCTCAATAACTCCTTGAAAAGCAAAGTATTTTGATCTTCCTATGACAGCAGGTAATCCAAGATATTTTTCCCTATTGGTAGAGGCTTTCAGACCAGCAATCTGCATAAGATGGTGCTTTGTGTCCTGCCTGGTATTACTACTGAAATAAAGTGAGGTTTTTTCTCTATTCAATTATTGTCTAAATGCCTGCTCATAGAAGTGAATAATCTGGTTTAAATTGATCCATTCTTGCATGTTGGCTCTACAACAAATCAAGCTGTCATTAACAAAGAATAAATGTGTCATTCTCATTTTTCCTCTTGCCATTGGAACCCCTGAGATGCAACCCTTCTGTTCAGCCTGTCTTAGCTGGTCTGTTAGAACTTCAGAGCAAATAATGAACAAGAAATGGGATAATGGACAGCCTTGTCGAAGTCCTCTTGAAGGGGTAAAGCTATCTTGAGGGACCCCATTAAGAAGAAATGAAAAAGATGATGTAGTAATACACCTCATGATTAAATCTGTCCATTTAGAGGCAAACCCCAATTTAAGCATAGTTTGTTCCAGGAATTTCAACGCTATCTTGTCGTATACTTTACTCGTATCTAACTTTAGGGCCATATATCCTTTCTTCATCTTTGTTCTCATAGTGTGCAGTATATCATAGGCAGCTAAAATGTTGTCAATTATTAGCCTGCCTGGTACAAAAGCACACTGGTTTTAGGAGATGATATCAGGCAAGATAAGTTTGAGTCGGTTGGTGTAACACCCCCTTTCCCGTAGGCTAGGAGATGTCACTTGACTCTTTCTACAACATTTAATCCGGAAAAGATTCTTAGTTTTAATAATAGAAAATAACATTTATTCAAAAAGAGAAGTTATAATAAAAATATATTTTTCAATTCTTAACTGAACATAACTGAAAGTAGCTTGTGTCGTAAAGACACTTATTTACTAGAAAACATAAACTCAACTAAAAAGAAATAAAATTTAAACTTGTTTCAAGGACACTTGTTTTTAATAAAATTTAAAATTTTTAAATAACTGCTCAAATTACTCTTGGCCTGTCTGCTCGCACTGGTCATCTTCATCACCTGGGTGGTTTTAAAAAACAGGAAATAAACTAAAATGAGTCGATGACTCAGTAAATAAATCCATCACAACGTAAGATAATATTATAAGAAATTTTCATAAAACTTATGCTGAATTCTGAAATAGGATTGTACATGTTAATGCTGATGCCATGCATGATTGACTTGACTGACTAACTGACTTAAGTGACGAGTCTGAATTAACTAATAGGTTTGACTAATCTAAACTGACTAACTAAATTGATTTAAATGATCTGATTTGACTGTACTGATTTAGCTGAATTGATCTAACTGAGCTGATTGGCCAACACACTTAACCCTGTGTGCAAGGTTGTGCACCAGCCTCACATCCCGCTGCAGCAAGGGGAGCCGCTGATAGTACTCTAGCGTACTATGGTGGACCACGCTTGGGTCCGTGGCTTGCACATCCACCCTGATCTGATATGCATTGGTACCATGCATCTGATGGCCGTCTGAAATAACTGATTTACTAAACTGAAACTAACTGAACTGTTTTAACTGACTGATTTAACTGGAAAACTGTTTAAATGATTTCTGATCTGATTTAGTATTATAATTGAACTTAACTCAACTTATGTGACTTATGTGGCATGATATGCATAATACATACTATCATAAATAACTATAATTCGCTGAGTCTAAACATGATGCTGATGACATGATCGTATGCTATGTTGAATGACATGCTTGCATGATGTGAGAGGTATTTGAAAAGGGCTATCAAGAACTGGCTTTACTAATAATATAAACTAATGTGAGGATCTTAGTTTTGTGATTAAATTCACTTATCTCGTATCGCTGCTTTTTAAATTCTTCTTCATAGTTCGATGATACTTATACGAAGTTATTAAATCATCACTAACATTTCTAAAAGTAACGTGCTGAATTATTCTACTGAATTAATACATATCGTAAAAAAAATAATATAATACACATTATACTTCATACAAAACACATTAAATACTAATATCATAAAATAAAATATATAAAAAATATTTTACATTAAAAATATGCTTTAGTAACACAATCAAAGCTTTATTCAATAAGTCAGATATTTCTATTTAATTAAAAGCTTTTTGTATAAAATAATTAAATGAATATTCTATTAACATAGAAATCACTGAATACTTATATTTTAAAATATTTAAATACTAATAACATATTAAAACTTAGACGGTACTTTGAACTATATTCATGTTCTATCAAAATAAGTTGTGAAAATCTAAATCCTTAAAATTGGTTTACCTTCTTATAATTAATATAATTATCCAATCTTACAATAAATCTACCAATATCATATAATTATTAAAACAACAGTATCATGTATAGTTTTCCAGTTATAATATACCAAATAATATATCAAAATTTATAAAGATAATATTAAAGATTTATTCCATTCAATAGACATTGAACTTAAAGTGTTTAAATGAAGATTAAACTGTCTACTATATAGTACTAAAACCAAATCTTACAATTTAATCAAAACAAAATATAAGTAATTTACAAATATAGGTTTATGAGTTAACATAAATTAGACCCACGTAACATAAAACATTAACTGAAAAACATATAAGTAATTTAATCAAACCTACGTAAAACTATTTGAAAAGCATCGGATATGTTATAATTAAAGCTTTAAAGGCTTACGGGCGGGGGCTTGATAGACTTGAAACGAGGCACCAACGGAAACCCAAACAGGGGAGTTTATACGAAAACAGGGCGCTTACCGAAGGGGGAGAAACGAAGACCACGCTGGTGGCTGATGGTGGCCGGAAATGCACTGGGCTTCACTCAGAAGGGTGCTGCGACGCGGACGCGAGTGAGAGAGACAGAGAGATGGTTGTAATCGAACCAGAGGGAGGGAGGGGTAGAGTCGCATCGGCTTGTTGGAAAAATGAATGGGCTCTTCAGGAATGGACTGGCCAGCGCTGCCTGTGCTTCGAGGTGGTGCTCCGATGTTTTTCCAAGGTGGCTGGAGACGTGCGGCTGGTACAAATGAAAGGCTTGCGGTTAGGAAGGAGGAGCTCTGCTTTCGGTTGGCTGAAACAGAGCACTGCTTGCAGTGCTTCTCAGTGGCTGGGCATGGAGGTTTCAGCGGGATTCTCTGCAGTGGTTTCTTGGCATGGTGCAAGGTGGTGTTGTGTGAAGGTGGTGAAGGCTAGGAGGTGGTGGTGAAAGCTTGGGTTTGATCTTCTATGGGGCGACGTATTAAGGGGCAGTGCTATGGTGCAACGGTTGAGGGTGCACTTCGTGGGAGGTTAGCGAACGTAGGGGCTGGCAGTGATGGTTGCAACTGGTGGTTTGGGAACGTGAGGGGCTGGCGGCAGTCAGTACTATACGTATATTTATAGGCGTTTGGAAACAAAACCCTAGTGATGAAGAAAAAGAAGGGTTGTGCATGCTGGTGAGAGACGTGTGTCAGTGAAAGTGGTCTTGGTTTCAATATAGAGAGGTGATTCAAAAATAATCTGATCCGTTAAATTTTTTTTAAAAATTTATTCAAAATCAATTCCCAACTCAAAACATGTCTAGAAATAATAATAATAATAATCATAATAATAATAAAATTGATAATAATTATAATAATAATAATAATAATGATAATAATAAACATGATGATGATGATAAAATACTAACAAATATAATATCTATAATGAAGTTCATATTTACAAAAAAAAAAAGAACTATTTATTATTCTTATTAAATCCTGTCAAAGTGATAATATTAAAAATAATATAATTGAAATTCTACAATATTATAAAACAAAGGATCTATATAAATACCCTAATGTCTAGGTCGGGATGTTACAGTTGGCAATCATTTTAGTGATGATCTTATATAGAACATTACACAGACTAATTGTTCTATAGTCTGCTATATTCTTAGGATCTTTACACTTAGGGATCAACACTAGATGAGTAAAATTGATGGCATCCGGCTACTGGTCAGAATTGAGAAAATTCAAGATTGCCTCACTTACCTCATTTCCAATGACTGACCAATAACTTTGATAGAAATATCCACTATACCCATCAAGGCCAGGTGCCTTATAGGGACCCATTTGGAAAATTGCTTCTTGCACTTCCTCCTGCCTGAATGGTACCAACAAGCTGTCATTCATTTTCTGTGTCACTTTCATGGGAACATTCTTCAATGATTCCTCTAAATGTCTTGGATTAGAGGTAGTAAAAAAACCTCTTAAATGTGCTATAAATGCCTCAGTTATCCTCTCAGGTTGCATCAAAGAGCCCCCATGTCCATCAGAAATCTTGGAAATTTTAGTCCTCTTCATTTTCTGGGTAGCACACATATGGTAGAATCTTGTATTTCTGTCCCCTTTCTGTAACCAGGTCTCTTTTGCTCTTTGCTTCCATTTGAGGTGATCTCTTTCAAGTTGATTATCAATTTCTTTTTTTAAATCTCTCATTTGGTGTATTGAAGCTGCTATCACAGTTTGTTGAAGTGCTTGCAGTGCTCTCCTTTTTCTCTTTATGTTGTCTCGAGAGGAAGCTTCCTTTTGTCTACTCCATTGCTTCAATTCCTACAAACAAACTTGTAATTTGTTAGAAATATCTTCCAAGCCGTAACTGGAGCTCTTCTGCTCTTGCCAGGCTTGTTTAATAACTTCCTCACACTCTGGAAAGGTGGACCAGCTGTCTTCAAACCTGAACATTTGAGTTGTTCTTTGATGCCATCTCTGCTGCTGCCCCACAGTCAACATATAGGGCAATGATCTGAAGTTGAGGTTGGCAACACTTGCACCTCTCCTCCTCCAAAAGCTTGACCCCACTCAGAATTTACTGTAGCTCTGTCGAGCCTCTCTTTAGTGAAAGTATGATCAGATCTACAATTGGACCATGTATAGTTTCCATACTTAAAACTCAGGTCCTTTAGTTGGCAATCCTGTAAGACAATTCTGAACATATCCATTTGCCTTTCACTTCTTCTAGCACCTCCACTTTTCTCACAATGGTGTAATATCTCATTAAAATCTCCCATACACATCCATCTTTCAAAATTGAGAAGTTGAAGGTGCCTCAAAATCTCCCAGCCTTGTTGCCTTTGATCAGTTTCTAGGTTACCATAAAAACATGTTAACATCCATTCTAACTTTGATTGTCCCACCCATACATTAATATGTCGTTGGGAGTATTTGCAAATTTTGAGTTTAATGTCCTCTTTCCAAAACAATACCAAACCACCTCCTTTTCCTATACAATCTACAGAAAATAAACAGTCAAACCCCAATTTGATTTTTACAATTTCTAAGTTGTTTTCGTGCATTCTTGTTTCTATAAGGAACAAGATGCTAGGCTGGTGATTCTCAACCAAGAGATTAAGGTCTTGAACTGTCTGAGGGTTGCCAAACCCTCGACAGTTCCAACTTAGAATATTCATTCGAGCAATGGATTATTAAACTTTATTCAATTATTTTTTATTTGATGATGAGTTAAGTTAGAGCTAATCATCGAGCAACGACATTTGATATTTAGGAACATCCTACTTATAACTTGAGTGAATTCAAACTTGCTCGGCAAAATAATATTTAATTTTAACAAAATAGATTATTTGTATTGCATATTACAACTTTATTTATAAACTGATAACATTTGCCGCTTTCTCTAGGTCTTGCACCAACACTAGAGGATTGTATTTCTGGTTGAGAGTTTTGTGTACCTCACAATTTCCCCATCCTACTTTTGATATATGATTAAGAGATGAAAGAATGGATGGAGGAATGTAGAAGAAGTCATGAAGTGCAAGGTGATGAAAGACAACCAAATCAATTGCAAGCTGAAAAGGGAGGCAACTTAGGCCATCGTTAAGGCCGAAAAGAAGAAAAAATTAGAGCTAAATTGAAGTGTTAGAAATATGAGGTAGATTAGCATAATCTTTTCCAAAAATCTACCTAAATTAATATAAAAAATAACGATCAATGTGGTCCATAATTATATACTAATAATTATTTATTTTCTTTGCAATTTACATCCATCACAATAGTTTCTCCTCTTATTTTTACGTTATACATAAGTATCTTTTTTTTCTTCTTTTCTTTAAATCCATCATAATACTTCTTATCAACTAAGTTGACTTTTTAGGTTCGATTTTTCCAAACAAAAGTAATATTTCAGCTTACTAATTTTGTTTCAGCAAATTGGTTATTTATATCTGAACATAAGTAATCTTTTTTAAATTACGGACCCCATACATATTAATTGCTGTCCTTAGACCCCAAAACGCATTGAGCTATCATGATCAATTAATTAGTTAATTTCTTTATTTACACTATGAAAAATGCCATCCACTTTGACACCTCATTTTAGATTATGTATTTTAATTTTTTTTTTATTTTTAGTTAAGGAATTAATTATTAATGTATTGATATATATTTTTTAAATATTGTAAAATAAAAAAATGAAAAAAAAAGTGAAAAAAATAAAAAGTGAAATTTTACCTAGCGTCAAAATGAGCACTGCTCTTTACACTACATGGAAGTAGAGGTCCAGCTGTCCATGACATATGCCATGTACCTCGGAGATTATTAAGGTCATTTCGATTTATTTTTTCTTTTCTAAAACGTGACCAGTCACAACGATAAAAAATTATAATCATGTTTCGGGCTAAAAGCATATTAACGCGCATCTAAAGCCCAGAAGGCGATTGTAATAAGACTTTAATATAGTTTATAAGGGGGAAACAATATTTGCAGTTTTTAAAAATATTTAGATAAAAAACAGAAACACTTCCGCGATTAAGGATAGGAAAAAACCGTCGTCTCTCTCGAAGCATTAGCAAAAGATTTGTCGCAGAGAAGTGGGAGCCTCGGCTCCCCCTCCCTCCTTCTGCCTCTCTTTTCTGGTGGATTAGTGCTGTGTTTGTTTTGTTTTCATTCAACTAAGGAGCATCAGTTTTTTACTGTTTTTGGAAGTCTGAGACCACCACATACCCCACCATGGAAATCCTATGCCGTTGATTTGCTGGACTGCCAAAGCTTTCGCCAAAAGTAGGGATGGGTGATCCACACGCGTGGGTCATAGTTTGCGCATGACCACTATGCACCATCATAACGATGGCTCTTCTGCGGTCATGCGCGGCATTTTTGGGGTCAGCGTCTTTAGTAGATTTAGAATCGATGGCTCGGTCCTCTCATAGGGCAGCACGTGTCTGTCATGTGCCGTTACAGCCACTGCTTGGCGCTGTTTCATATTTATTTTTCTGTTGTTTTTCATTTCTGTTGTTTTTATGCTCTAGATAGTCTATTTTATATTTGTGGTTTCTCTTTTATGTAATTTGATGTGTCGTTTGTATTACGTAGTAAAAAAAAGAATTGACTATTCCTTGTTAGTTTCACTCCTCTTTTTAGAAGATGAGTGTTTCATTTCTCTCATTCTTTTGGAAGATGGGGTGTTTTATCCCTCTCCTCCTTTCAGAAGATGGAGTGTTTTGTCTCTCTCCTCCTTTGAAGGACGAGGATTGGTTATCTTTGTTTTAAACTCTTAGATGGTTATTCGTTTGAGATGTTATAAAAGTTAAGACAATGCCCATCTCAAAGAAATTTGTGTGCAGAGGGTTCCAAATAAATGAGTAATTTAGCTTGTAATTCGAATTTTTTCTATATTTGTTAGTCACAACTGTAACTTTGTTTTTCATGGAACGAAGTGAAGTCTTTTCCTATAAAGAAAACATATATATATATATATATATATATATATAGTTAATAAAGGCTAAATATTAACCTTTGAAACCATTTCATTACATTCAGTGGCGAAATCAAGAATTTATTTTAGAGAGTCAAGTAAAGTTAAAACTATAAAAATATAATATTTGTTCTATTTACAATTTTTCCTACGGTATAGGAAATATCATGGTAGAATCTTAAATAAAAATAAAATACGTTTAATACAATCTATATATTAAAAAAGCATATGATATGTCAAAAATAATGTCATTGAAATAACATAAATATCAAAATAATTTTGTAGCGGGGCAAAAATAATTTTTTAGATAGGGGCCAACAAAATATGGTATTAATATGATCCTATTAAATCATAAAAATTAATATGTATAACTTTTTTTGGGGGGCTGCCATTAGGTCCGCCACTGATCACATCTCATCTAATATTATCTCAATATCTAAAATACTATTTAGATATAATAAATGTTTTTCAATCTTAAATTTTTAAACTTTCAAAATTTTCATCTAATTATTATTCAATCTTTTCTATCATTTTTTCCAAGTTCCAATAAGAATTTTAACTTAAACCATTTCACTAAATTTACATATTTCTCATCTTATCACATCTTATATGTGTAATAAAACCATCCTAAGTTATTGATCCTTCGACTTCGCCTTAAAAGCAAGTTATTTCTTACAATTTTTAATTGAACTCTTTTTATTATGTGTTATGTATGCGTTTTTAAGAACCATTTTAGCATGGTCTCTCTCTCTATTCTCTGTGAGTAGAGAATGTAGCCTCTTGGACATGTGTCTGGAGAGTTTTCTTGTCAAAATGGATGAAGAGATTTTCTGCATTTATGAGGGACTGAAATGGATTGAAGATGAGTAACAAGAAATTGCATTACCAAAGGAAGAAGTTCACTTAACTGTCGAGAAAGGAAAAGGATATTTAGTTGCACTAATTATAGCATATAAGGTAGTGATTAGAAGAGCTTTCAGTTCCACAATGGTGAAGACATGGAGAGTTGAAGGGAGATCAATCTTCAAAGAAGTGGAAAGGAATAGAATCCTGATCAAGTTTCAAAGAGAACAAGACAAAAGTAGAATTCTCAAGGCTGCTCATGGTCCTTTGATAAACAACTTGTGAGTTTGCAAGAATGTGAAGGAGATACAACAAGGAGATTAATTTTGATTATGAGTCTTTTGGATTTAGTTCCACGATTGTCATTTGTTGGTATGACTAAGAGAATGGGAGAAAAAACTTGGATCTATAAGCCAAAATGGTGGATGCAGATGACAATGACCTAGGCTGGGGAAACTTGGATCTATAGGCCAAAATGGCAGGATTGTGGCACGCTTTTCTTTCTTGAGCTGGGATTGGCTTGCTAGCAATTATTGCCCTTTCTATGCATGCATGTCCCTTTGGTTTACATAACGGCTGTAATGTAGGGAAGGCTACACGTCCCACTATCTTGAACCATGATTGATTTGTGGTCTCAACGCTTTGGGTCATGATTACCATACTTGGAATTTTCGCCCACACTTCGTGGGCCGTATTGGGATGTGGTGATCACGCGCCTAACAACCACCTTTCCAACAGTTATTGATTGATTTGTGGCTTGTCACGTCACTTCGTTTTCCATGCACATTTTTTTCCCTTTTTGGCTATAAAAGGGCTGCCACCCCACCTTCATTCCTTCTTCGTTTCCTCACTTGCACTTCTTCTGCCTCATTCTGCTTTGGTCTTCTTTGTGCATCTATTTCCTGTGTGTGGTGAGTTTTTTCTTCCTCATCTTGTTCTTTTTCCTTACCATCCATGACTTTCAGTATTTGTATTCCATCCACCTTGACAGATGCTAGAATATCACCTTTCTACAATGGGCATGGCCGGACTTCGAACTTCCCTGCCAACACGATCGAAACACTTCGTGCTCACTATGGGAACTCCTACCAGTTTAAGCTGAAAGTGGTCAAGGGTGTAAGGGGCGCTTGTGACTCCTCTGGGAGGTCAGAGCATGTACTACTTTTCAAGGCGATGTTTGATAGCGGCTTGCGCCTTCCGTTCATTTGTTAGGTGTGCGAGGTCCTTTACTACCTCGGGTTGGCGCCTGCGTAGCTACTCCCTAATAGCTAGTGCTTGCTTATAGCTAGCTACCTCACTTTCTGGATCACCCTTCTAGAGTAGGGCGATGTTTATCCAAATAAACCTCTTGGCCCATAAAAGATTTAACCTCATTAAAAAAAAAACCATAGAAGATTCAAGATTCATCAAAAAATAAAGTCTTGGCTTCTCTGCATAAAAAGAAAAAGAAAATCAAAGAGAATGCACTCTTACGGAGTGATGTTTTGATTTAATGTGTTTGATGAGGAGACTTAAATTTGAAATTTGAGTTAGAGAGTTAACTCGCTCAACAAATAGATGGCCAAAATATAATAGGATTGAAAATTCCTTATTCAAAATGATTCAAACATATATATATATATATATATATTAAAAAAAGGAGGTGTATAGCTTAAGAGAGAACCTATTCAAAACGAATTACTATTGTAAAACATATCTACTAAAATAGTAATAATAATAATAATGATGATGATGATGATGATGATGATGATGATAATAATAACAATAACAATATGTAAAATAGAAAAAGTAGGTTTTAATGATGTAATTTAAAAGATAAAATGAATAAACCATTGAGAATGCTTTAAGACATATATATTATATGTTTGTGTGTGTGTGTGTGTGTGTGTGTTTAACACTTAGTTCTCCAATATAGTCATTTTAAAAGGGAAAATGCTTTAGCTACAAAGGAATTACACAAAAAGAAACCCACAAGCTCATGTGAGTTAGTGTGTTATGTCAGATTGTAAAGTTACTTTTATTATAAAGTAGATCTAACGGATGCTATGAAATCACATCAACTTGTGGGTTTCTCTTTGTGTAATCTCTGTAGTAGTTTTCTTTTGAAAATAATTTTAGAGAGCTAGTATGCAGTTAAAAACTTTTTTAGTAATAATGGCTAGCCAAATACAAAGGATTATACATGAACTACCTAAGCATCTGTGTTGTCTCCCTGAGTCAAGTCCTGTCTTGCAGTTTGATTTTCACGATTATCATCATCTGGGATGGTTTAAAAAACATAGAAACATACAAAAAAAAAAAAGAGTCAAATACTCAATAAGTAACACATCATATAGTAAACATAATAATTATCGATTTTCTTGAAAACATGTATACTCATAGATATATACATACATAACATGAATATGAGTTTTTCAAAAATGCATACATAAATAATATGAGCATGAACATGAGCTTATCTTACTTATCATAGGTCGTTATCTACTATTGACCTCCTATAAGTTAGTGTTAGCGAATCTAAATAGATTTTGATTTCTCTAGTAGTTGCGGGTTGTGAAATCCTTATACAATGAAGACATATTGGGTACACTATCAGTGTGCGATTTGGCAATGTAATATGCCCATAATATATGTACCATCTTCGTATCATATTATAGGCCGTTACATATTGCGTCATTCATATGATACTTGCATAAATAATTTTATACATAACTCTCACATAAAATTATGAAAATTCATAAATATTTTGATGCATAAAATAATGGCATTTAATAAATATCTTAATGCAAAACTTTCACACAAGTCATACCTAACTTTTCATAATTTTATTATGAATTGGGTATGTAAAAATGGGCTTCCAATGAAGGGCATATGTACATAATACATTTATAAAAATGTCATTTATCATACATGCATGTAAGGATATGATCATGCTACTTACTAAAAATATGATCATGCTACTTATTTTTTAGCGTTGCTTCTTGATTTCCACATCGTAATTAATGACCTATACGAGATATTAATAGTCACTAACTTTCTAGAAAAAACGTGTCATAACATTTCAAATATTTAAAATCATACCGTAGAATAATTTAATAAATATTAGATTATACAAAGATTAATAATATTATTGTTCAAAACCCTTAACAATATAGAAGGCCCAAGGCCTAATTGAGGAAAATAAGCCATGAAAACAACTCACTTAAACATTAAAAGTCCAGTAAAAATAAAACTAAGCCCTTAATACATAACTAAAGGGATCACTAGCCGAAAGGGCTTAAAGCCCAATGGCCCATCTGAAAGTAAACATTCAGGCGCTTAAAGGAAAAATATTTTAATGGGTATGGGCAGTTTTGGAAAATGAAGCATATAAATAAAACAGATTTACGGGTTTGACGAAAACAAGAATGAACGTTTGGTTTTTGTACATAACGGAAGCGAGAAAGGATCTGCAAATTGCGATGATAGTCAGGAGGCTAGAAATCACGGTGGCGCAACAGGAGATTCTCTGGGCAAGGTGGTGCGACACCGTGGAAGAGTTAGAGAGAGAAGAGCTATAAATTCAATGAAGGGGAAGAGCTCGTCGGGTACTCACCAAAATGGCTAGGGTTCGTCGAGATTGGGCTGGCCAAAAATTTATGGGTGGATGGTGCCAGTGGCGGAGTCAGGAATTTGTTTTAGGGGGGCCAAATAAAACTAAAATAGTATACATAAAATATATATTTTTTTTATTTCTATATAATTTTTTTTGTGGTATAGAACAATCTAATAGTAAGATCTAGTATAAAAATGAAATATGTTTAATATAACCTATGTATTAAAAAATATATATGATATATCAAGAAGAATATATCATTGAAATAAAATAAAGACACTGGTACACATATATTAAACAAAAGAAACATAGAGTATCTAAAATTGTAATTTACACTCTTTTTAAATAAATAAAAATATCAAATATTGAATTTAAATCAAAACTCTTAGTTATTTCTCTTTCAATATACACAACTAAATATTTGTTAGAAATTTATTTTCAAAATAAAATTAAAATGATTTTATAAAAAAAGTCAATATAATTTTTTAGAGGGGGCCAACATATGCTAAAATTAACATTACCTTATTAAATTATAAAAAGACTAATATATATTATATTTTTTTTTCAAAATTTAGGGGGGGCCATCTCCAAGTAGATCCGCCCCTGGATGGTGCTTCGACGTGATGGATTTTTTGTGGGTTGTGGGTTGCAGTGGCACACGGGGGCACGAAAACTCCACTATTTTCGTTGGCTAAAAACAGGGGACTTTTATCCGCTGGGTTGCGGAGTGATGTTTCGATTTATCTGGGTAGGTGATTTCTGTATTGGTTTATGTTGAGTTGGCTTTGCTTTCACTGAGTAGAAGAAGATCCCTTGGGCTGTTGCAATGATGAGAAGGTAATGGCTATGGCTAAAGGCTCTGGTTTGAGCGGTTCTTCGTTCTATCTCGTTGCCATGGCTGTGGAGGGGCAGTGGGCTAGCTGCAGTGGTTGTGTTCTTATCGGTCAAGTGCAACGGCGGACCGGCAGTAAGCTTAGTGGTTTCATATGAGTTGCGATGAGGATATGGTCATATAGAGAGAGAGAGAGAGAGAGAGAGAGAGAGAGATTAACGTGTTTGATGAGGAGACTTAAATTTGAAATTTGAGTTAGAGGGTTAATTCGCTCAACAAATAGATGGCTAAAATATAATACAACTGAAAAATCCTAATTCAAAATGATTCAAACATATATATATATATACTAGGTCGAAAGTAACGTGCAAAGCACGTTACCTAATTAAGTGAAACAAATTTTTTATAAAAATAATATAATTAGAAAAAAAAAAATTAACAAGCATCTATAGATAATAATAACTCAAACGTAAAACTTGGTTTGCACTATCATCATCTCTCTAGTTTCCTTTCCTCTTGGGAGCATTCTAATTTGACATCCATAAATATTAGGATGTGGCAGGAGATCAATAGACAAAGATTCGTATTCAAAAATTATATAACAATTTTTATAATATATACTAAAAATAATTTAAACATTAAACATTAATTTAAATATGCTAATCTTAATAATTCTGTAAATATAATACTTTTTGTGCAGTTCTTTTCACATCGTTCAGTCGACACCGATTGTGTTAGAATCTTTACTATAGATGCAATTTTCGCCTTTGATAAAACCACATATAATTGACCATGTAAAAAAACAAGATGAGGTAAATATATGCCAATAAAATCTAATGTCTGTCTTTGTGACTTATTTATAGTCATTGCGAAACTCAATCTGATAGGAAATTGAGTTCGTTAGAATGGAAATCCACTATTTTCATCAACACTTGGTAAGAATGGGATCCTTGAAATAAAAACTCTTTTTCCGCTATGTTGTCCAACTGCAATTTCTGCATCAATGACATTTGGATCAAAAGCCCGACAAATTAAACGTGTTCCGTTGCATAGTCCTTCTGAAGTATTAATGTTTCTAAGCAGCGCGATGAGATATTTTTTTCTTCAGTAATAATTCATGAGGAGGAAGTCCATTTGGAGTTAGAGTATTTAGAAAATCCTCCATAACTGATTGTTCAGGTGCATCTATTGTTTCATCAAAGCTATAATATCGCGTAAGCTCACCAGGAAACTTATGAATTAATAATGCATTTACTTCATCAACATAACTAATCTTTCGTGTTAATATGGCCCAATTCATCATAGCTGAAATTTTATTGAATATTCATGAATATCATGGAAAACAGCATCTATTAAATAATCCAAAGAAGTGCAGTCATCTTCATAGGGAACAAGCATGCCATCAGGAATTTTTATTGTTTCATCAACTGTGATTGGTGGCATTCTGTTGCCTAATTCTAACACATACTCTGAAAAAAATTGGATCCAATCATGCTCGCATATTTTTAGTCAAATGAAACTTGATCAATGTAGGCCACAAATAGGAAGATAATTAACCTGTTCTTGCCTTGTTCTTTTATGAACCATAGGTAAAACTTGTCGAAAATCTCCACCGAAAACAATAACTTTTTCGCCAAATGTTAACTCTGAATTATTGATGTCTCAGAGCATTTTATCTAATGCTTCAATGTGTTGTTTTCTTGACATAGGGGACTCATCCCATATAATTAACCTTGCTACATGTAGTAGTTTTGCCAGAGCACTTTGTTTGCTGACACAATACGTGCTATTTTGTTCAGTATCCAGTGGAATCTTAAAGTGCGAGTGTGCTGTTTGACTCCCAGGAAGAATAAATGCAGCAACACCAGATGACGCAGTTGCAAGTGCTACTAATTTTCTTGATCATACTGCGGCGAGAAGTGCCTTGTACAGGAATGTCTTCCCTATTCCACCAGGGCCATCAACAAAGAATGTAGCAGTTCCGTTTGTAAAAACTTTTTCCATCACTGAATTGTAGACATGTCGTTGTTCACTATTAAGGGCTTCTGATGCATCAATATCTTCTTCTGGAATTTCAACAGCCAATTCATCATCAATTTCCCTAGATTCAAATTTGTCTTGATCAAAATAAATGTCGTCATCAAGAAGATGGAAGGAATTAATGTCTTTCCCCATTGATTCAAGTGTAAACGAGATTGTGCGCAGAACTTGCATTCTTACATTTGATATAGAATCTTCAGTTGACCTAAAATCAATTGACATATCTTGTTCAAAACGTTCCCAAAGTTTTCTTGGATTTGTTGGATTACAATAAACCAACATAGTTGCAAATAGTCGTCTCAAACTGGAAGGCATTTGATATAGAGATGTTTCATGTAAACAATCTTCTAAGCTACTATTTCTCTGTAGCAAACCATGCATTGTTGCTGCCTCACGGAATGTTGGAGCTACAACACCATCAACTGTCTTAAGATCTTCAAATGATAAAGGTCATCTTACATGATTTAGTAATTGTCGGCGCCCTAGCTTGCGCTTGGGTTCGCACGCAAATTACGACGCCGGGGATGAACGTCATAAGGAAGTCATCCCTCATCTTTACGTGTGAGAGCATTATTTAATACTATATATATTTTTATTTTATTTTTTTCTTCTCGCAGCGGAAAAAGGTCAAGCCAAAAACATTCGACAAGACGTTTACGCTTGTCGCACATCACATGGTTAACGAAATAAAACCCAAATTTAACATCATATACATATACATCAAAGTTAAGGTCGCCAGTGTTACCAGTTTATACAAAAGCACTTCCCAAAACAGCGGGAAGAATTCCTCAAAATATACTGGCAATACAAAATAAATACATCAGCAATCCCCTCCTTCTCCGCCGAACATACTAATAGGCGGGTTCTTCCTTTATCTTTTTAAAGTCAGGGCCATAACGAAGGCTGTCCAGACTCAGAACTGGGCCTACGTCACACATCATCCCAGAAGATGATGTAAACAAGCGTCCCATATGGAGGAGCTCATCCACTCCTAGCACCAAACAACACCCCGTAGGGCTTAAGTCATCAAAAAAGTACGTCGCCATAGGAAGCGACTCTGCCTCCCACTGACCCAACAGGTCTAGGGTCACTGGCCCAGCAGTATCAGTCTTAGTCGGACCCATGAGGGTCCGACCCATCTTCTCGAGAGTCGTAATCTGGGGATCCATCATTTCCTACAATAACTTCTATCGTTCCCAAGGGAGCGATAGTAGAGGTAATTAAAAAGGGGGTGAGATTTCGGGAGAAATCTCAGCAAGTATACTAGCACATTAACCAAAATATTTCAAATATACAGATAAGTGAACCAAACATTCGTAACTAATGCATATGCAATGAATGACTGACTCATGCACATGCTCATGTAAACTTTCATATGGACTTGCTTCTTTCAGACTTCTTTTCATGTCATTGCTTTTCAGATCATTTCTTTAAAACATTTTGCATCTTTTACTCTTTCTTAGGCGCCACTTATCATATACAGATCTTTTCTTATGGCTCGAAAGCCCATCTTGTCATGACTTATCACTTAGCACATGTGAGACACAACACGGTTCCCCTAAGCACCGCGTGTTCCCTGCTGGTTACCGCATCACCTTAAAGTGAGTGCGTCATATAACTTATAAAACGGCAGGTCCTTACACCTTATCCGTCCTTGGCACCCAATAGCGTTAGGTGCTACCGCGCTCCGGACACCTTTTGGAGCCATACACGGTCCGCCGACTGTTCTTCGTCGACCCAGGGGCTTCCACTCGACTTTAAACACTCCTGAGTGGACAGGGAGTTCCATTGGGGCACTACCCCGTCCCAGCCTTTGGGGTTCTCATAAAACTTTACTTCTTTTCTTTTCTTTCAAAAACTCAATCTTTCCTTTTCTTTTTCTTAAAAACACATTGGACTTTAAAAACATGCTTTTCATGATTTATGCATGAGACATGCAACACTTACTTATTTTCATGCAAAACCCGAGACAAGCTCGAGTGCATTCATATTTCATTTTCTTTTCTTCCTCATTGGGATAACTTTACAACTTCCTACTTAGTCATCATGCTCTACATCCAAAATTTGGGCCTAGGATTGAAGTGGGGTACTCGGCCCATCTCTAACCCATCATGGCCGAATCCTCCTAGGATAATTCCTAGGGCTTTCCTTCATCACTTGACTTTAATTATCCTCCAAGAATCAAAGGTGTCAAATTTAAAACATATACCATCCTTAGAAAGGGATAACCGAAACCCTAGTATCCACCAAGTAGACATTTTCATTTCCAAACTTAATTTATTCCAACTTCCTTCCTTCACCTTTCAACTTGGGGAAATTCCTTCCATTTATTTACTCAAAGTTTCCTTTTCCATAAGTTTCTTCTATAAGCTTAAACTAAATAATTCCACCACAAAGCAATATAATTCAATCTTCTAATCTCAACCTTAAATATCATAAAATTCCAATTAAACATTACTAGTCATCATACACAAGTGATTACTTCTTTCCATATGCAAGTATACACCATTTCAATTCATATTAATCATATATTTTATTCTCATGTCCATTTTCATTTCCTCAAGACAATATTTTCCTTGAATAAATCAATTTCATTACTAATTTCTTCAAATAAATTCTATCTTAGCAACACCAAATTTATAAGTTTAATACTAAAATCCATCATGCATCAACTTCATCATTTCATATAATAATCATGCTTTTCATTTCTTTTTGCAACTAATACTTGATCCATCATCTATACTCACATTCTAAGCTTATTTCATCATAGAGATTTACACAAGAATATTCATATCAAAGACAAGTATAATCAATTTAATCCAAACATGGCAATACAATCATTAATCCAACAAGCATGATTACCTAACTATATACAAGAATTGTTAAGGAAAAGGTGAAAGTATACTTACAATATTCCTATTAGATTTTTGATTAAAATCTGAAAATACACACATAGAATCTTTCATTAGACTAGTTATAAGTATAAAGATCTAAAAGAAACCTTATTTCCTCTTACCCAAAACAAAGGTGTTACATGTGTGTGTGTGTTCTTCCTAAGCTTGCATGAATTTAGGCACTAACCTTCTCCAATGTATTGTCCACTTCAACACTCTTGATTTTAGCTCTACTAATTTAGGATTCTTCAAATTGTGTGGTGAAAGAAGAAGAAACAAAGGTAGAGGTGACTTAGGTGGTTTTGGCCGAGAGGTGAAGAGAGAATGAGATAGGAAGATGCTTGCATGTATCCAAGTGAAGTGAGCTAAGGGAAATGGATTTGGGGTCACACGGCCAAGCCCTTGCTCTAGGGTCTTTGGTACACTTTTTACCATGCTTAGGTATGGCCAATGATAGATTGAGTGATTGACAACACTAGGCCATTCCAAGATCAAATCTTAGCCATGCCTTGGAGGATTTGTTTTTTCTCCTCCCTCACTTGCTATGGCCGGCGGCTCCCTTGAGTGTTTAGCACTCATTTTCATGCTTTTCACGCAATCATCATCCCTCCATCATCTCATGTGTCCATCCAAGTGATCTCAAGGCCATGCTTTTTGGGAATTGAGCAATGCATGATCCGGCCAAGCTTGCCTCCACCGAAACCCACCTTGCTTCTTTTCCTTGCTTTTGTCATTTCCATCACCTACACCCACACCATACCTCTCTTCACATCACCATACTCTCTTACACATTGTACCTTATTCACTTACACACTCCTCCCTTGTCTTATCAACTTGTTGGTGGCCATACTCCATGAAACTCTCCCAAAGTGCCTCACGGATTGCATCCACCGAATCCCTCCTTGCTCCTTCCTTCCATGCTTCTCTTCATGCCACTTATCACATTCCTACACACCATGACCTCTATTGGAAAGTCAAAGAATGGTGCCTTGTACTTCCAAGATTCCATGGTAGGAAAATCACTCCATTAGATTCTACACTCAATCCTACATGGCATATGGCTACCTACTAGTCAACCTCCACCAACTAGAATTTTCCTACAAGCCTTGGATGATTTTCTAGGGTTTTTCTCCAAGTGACATGTGTCTCTACTATGGGCTTGATGGGTCATGGGCTCACTCTATGGGCTTATGAGCTCCCCATTACTCTCTTGGCCCATTCACTTAATCCATATCTCAAAAAGTTTCATTCCCAAGCCCATCTCTTTAGAGCTTATTTTTACAATTTACCACTAATCTTGTATATTAGCATTTAATTAAATAATTAAATTAAGATGAAGATTTTAGGGCTATTACAGTAATATTTGCAAATAATACCTCTCACCTTCAAATGGATTTGTTGTAACAATTTGACCTATAACCATTTTCTTTTTTCGAGGAGTTTACTCTTTGTATTGTTGGCTCCAGACATAAAATCCTGGAAATTCTTTATACAATAATGTCCTAGAATTTTCATCCACTCTGTTTAATGCAAAAAATTTTGTTAACATCGATTTTGTAGACCGATCAGAATTGAGAATATTGATTAAGTCTTCATTTGCTCAGAAAGTCACTTGGTGTTGATCCTCAAGATGTAAATGTAAACTATACACTGCTGGGTACATTTCATTAACAATGAAACCATATATTCTCTATATGGCTTTAGGCGAAGCAATCCATCAGGCCGATTGGAATTGTTGGATTTCATCAACTTGTTGATATTTTTGTTCAGAAACTAAATTGAAAGCAACACAATCATGCCCTTTGTAAATGTATTTATAAAGATATTTGACTGTTTTTATTGTAGAAAAAATCTCGACATTAATGTGGCAGTCAAACGTTACAAGCAAATACGGATTATATGGAACAACCCAACGGTTATCTAAATTGTGGCCTCTCACTTTGACAATTTTTCCATTGTCAGAACGCCTATATATTGGGAAGCAATCATTTACAACGGTTGTACATGATGCAAAATTGTTTAGATAATGACTTTTGCAACAACCATTTTTTTTTCATGCAAACATTTGTTGGATTCAACACTCCACACGGTCCATACATCATATGCTTGACAACAACGTTATGTAAGTGCAAATGCAAATTTTGATTAGGTATCTCTGCTGATACAGTCTCATCAAAGGACTCAGGCGCATAAAGCTTCCAATCCTTCTGTAATATAATTAAAAAATGCGCATGTAGAAGCCCTATTTTTTGGTGCTCAATAACATAGACATTTGCTGAGACTTTTAAAAAAATGTGCTGCTTGAATAATTGATCCTTTAATTCTTCTAATTTTGCACGAAAGACTCGAGCAATCAAATCAGGGCGATTTTGACTCTCCTCATGCATGCGTAATTCATTTGAAATTTCTTGCCAATTTGGATTGCATGTCATTGTTAAGAAAATATCTGGTTTGCCATAGCGTTGAATTAAAGTCATTGCTTCCATATATCTTTTTCTCATGTCCCTTAGACCCCCAATAAATGACGAAGGCAGAATAATCCGTTTTCCAACATTAGAAGCATTATTTTCTCCAAGAGTAATGGTATCAACAATGCTTTAATATAACTCAGATCGAATATGTTGTTGTTTGCTTCGAAAATAATCTAATCTTGACGTCCCGATCTTAACATATATATCAACAACAAATTGTTGCAAAAGACGACCAGATAGTAACACAATTGATCTGACATTTTCTCTTATTTGCAATTTGTAGCAATAATATTTACGATATGAAACAGTTGGATCCTTCCTTCTTCTGTTTAATACTACAAAAGTTGAAGGGAATGAAATATTACTAAATTGGATGTCTACAAAGTAAATACAAAATGAAAAGATTAAGAGTACACTCTAACCTTGATGTTCTCTTATAAGTAATTCTTCAATAGACAATGGTCGGTGGGGATGTATTGATCAGGTTGTTTCATTACATATTGATATGCTTCCTCTACTAACCCTTTCAATGCCTTGATGCCAACCAATATCGCCTAAAGGATATAACAATGGATACTGAAGTGGATCATAGCAAGCAAAATAATACTGAACTATATGACTTCCACCAGAATTACTAAAGACAAAAATGTCCCAGCCTCTTAGCTGATCTCCATCTTCATTTTGTACCCATATTGCTGCAAGTTGTGAAGATGTTGGAGCATTGAACACAAGTTGATCTAGGCCAGCATTCGATCTTATATGGATTACTTGATTTTCCAAATTCGGCAAATCACCAAGAGAACGAAAGATCAAAGAATAGGGATTGATGCAAAGAATATCGATGAGTTTAGCTACAATTGATGGGTCCATTCTGTTTGAATCAGAAATTTGATTTTCTAATTCATGCTCCGTATCATAGAAATACAATCGGAGATAAGAAGGACGACCATTTAAAAGAAGCAAATCTTTGATATAGTGATAGATCTGTCCTTGAGTTCGGAAAATATAAATTCCTCTATTTCTCCTACATAGATCTCTATCAAAAGAGACTCCAAAAGATGAAAAAGCGAACTTGTTATTATAAGTCCGAATATAGGTCCTAAAATGTGCACATTCATCTGTATTGGAGGTGAACAACTCATAAAGGTGATCAGGGACATCATTTGTGGTCAAAGAAATTGTACCATCAGCACAACAAAAACCAGTTGTTTCATGATGAAATCGCTTTGCTTTACAATGTCTGCAAAAGGGTACATATGGCAAAGAGTATGCTTCAGATGGCACGACTTGCAATAATTGTCTAAGTCTAGTAGAGCGGTAGTGCCACTGACCTATTTTATTAAAAAATGAAGATAAGACAACATATGCAAACTTGTCAAATTCTTTGAATGATCTGACAAAGGATACTACTGAAAGAGTAGCAAGAGTTGATGATGGAATTAAAAGAACGAACTAATTTTATATTTGTTTCTTACCCCTAGAAGGTGACGATGTATTTGTTTCAAAACTTGACTTTTCTTGAACAACACATGGAGCTTATTTGTATAACATGTTTCAGAAATTCAATGAAAAAGAATATAAGCCTGCTTGAATAAGAAATATGAAAAAAAATCACTAGGAGGAACACATACTTCACAAGACAAAGGCAATTCAATGATATCAATATGAACATGAGAATTTCGTTGTCTCGTTGACACTCTCTGAGCAAGACCAAAGTCCTAAACGTTGTCTATATGCTGGACATCATCGTTTGAAGGTTCATCAATTGATGTAGTCATTTAATCACCAACAGATGAAGCAAAGTCATCACCACGAAATGAAGCGGAATCATTTAACTGAATCGAATTATTTTTAGATGTTTTTTTTTTCTACTATAGATTTCTCTCTGTTTTCTACGGATCTCTTCCTTTTTCTTTTATGGTAAATCTCTATACATGACTCTTTTTGCAGGTTGTTTCCCATGATCTTCAAAAATCAGTTTCCAAACATTACTTTTACAAAATCTAATAATATTGTTTCAAAAAAAAAAAATTCATTGAAGCAATCTTACCACTTCTCATTATGTTAATGAAGGAAACAATTCTTTGAACTGGTGGGTATTGTTCTACACAACCAAGATTAAATGAATAAATAATAACTATTTGATGTAAGATCCGCACCTCTAGAGTACATCTGAAATGCTATAAACAATTCCATTAATTCTTACATTGAAATGCTATAAACATCTGATTTTTCTTCCTTACGAGATGGAGACTGTGCCTTATAAAGTAAAAAACAATAAATGTAAGCAATAAATTATCAGATCGATCAGAGTAATAACAATTAAATAAATCTTTACTGTTTCACATTTGATAATACATTTCAAATCATTTAAATTAATATAAAACGAAATATCACCCCTTTATTACATGTAATAATCATGTATATCAACTTTAAATTATATATTATTTATAGTAGTATAATATGCTCAATAATTTAATTGTATTCATGCATGCATGCTACTCGATCAATATTAATGATCGATCTGTTTGTTATCTAGCAGTGACTTGATAGATTTTCTTATTTTTTGTTAATTTTTTTATTAAATTTAATTTCATCTGTCCGTCCATCTGAACTTTGAAATGATGCGATTCTTGAAATTTAATCTCGTAATTTAAACTCTTAAAACAAACACTTCAAATTAAAATTTAAAGAAAAATACCATTGACATCCTACTAGGGTCTTAGATCGTGGAAGGAGATGAGAGCTAATTTGGGGTTTCAATCCATATGAAGACAAGGGAAAGTGAACTGATTGAAGCTTCTAAGTATTAGTTGTGTCGGGTCCATAAGAGTGCTAAAACGATGTGCTTTACTACCAAGGGGTAAATGGCATCGTGGAAGCATTCCTTAAGTGCTGCATTTAGTTAATTTCCATTAAGTGCTGCGTTTCAATTACTCAACTGATGAAACAACACACGGCGTCGTCTTGATTGGGAACGTCTGGAACCAACAGGAATATGCCAATGTTGTCCGTTTGCTGATAGAATATAAGTTTTTTATTTTATTTGTCTTTTTCTCTGTAATTCCTGACATCCATTACTATAAGGATGAAAGAACGCCAGTACTGAGGGGTATCGAGATTATTGTATTTGGCGAACTATCTATTTGGAGGAAAGGGGCCCTCGAAGAATCCCTTGGTTATTCATGTGACGACCCCAAAATTATCGTATTTTGCTTTTATTTAATTATACACATATGGCTTAGTGACTCAGGCAAATTGGTGACTAAAGCCTTAAAAAGATGGACTTAGGAGTTTAAGGGCCTCAAGGCCATGGCAAGAGCTTTGGGCCTAAGTGGGGGAGAGACAAGCCCATAGGTCCATAAAAGGAAGCCCACTAGTCAACCCAAGCCCATGCTTGATGACACATGTCAAGCTAGGAAAAGTTTAGTAATTTGAGTCAAGACTAGTAGTTGAGAGAAGAAAATACTAGTAGGTGAGCTAGTTGACTAGTTGTTTTGTGAAGAAAGAAAAGAGAAGACATGAGTGGAATCTTCCATCTTTTCCTACCTAGATAAGTGTGTGAGGTGTAGGATTTTGCCAAATAAGATCAACATAGGATCCTACCATATCTAATAAAATGATGTAAAAAGGACTTGAGAAGATTTGGAGATGAGAAAGGAGGGAAGGGTTTCGGTGGGGGCTTGGACGAATGGCCTTAGGGTTTTTTCACCTAAAACTTTTTCCAAATCTAGATGGAAAGGATATGTAGGATTTGTGTAGGATTTGTATAAGATTGGATGAGACATGATGTGTAAGAGGAAGTGACATGAGAAGTGAGTTCATGGATCAAAAAGTGGAAGGAAAGGGATGAGGGTTTCGGGTATGCCTTAGCCGACTCCCCCTCCCCCTTGTTTGACTTTCTTTTCTACCAAATCTAGATAAGGATTTGTGTAAGAGTGACATGACAAGCTTGGGTGAGATGTGAGGTGATTGGTTGATGGAAGGAGCATGTGACAAAATAGAAATGAGAGTGAGATGAAGAGAGGGTTCGGATGGAGCCATGGAATCCGAAACCCCCTTGGGTGTTTTCCCAAAAATGGATTCCCAAATCCTTTTGAATGACATGTGAGAGGATTGTTGGGGAGATAAGAGAGGATGTGAGATGATGGAAAGGGGTTGGAACCCTAGGATGAGTGGCCGGCCATGAGGAAAGAAAAAGGGAGCAAATTTCCAAACCTAGGATGGGATAGATTAGTGTTGATGTGATCAAGTGATGGGAGTCACTCAAGGGTCTTTCAAGCCCATCACAAGTCACTCAAACCTAGGGGAATGAGTGGCCTAGGAGCTAGCGAAGTGCCTTGGCCGAATGGCCTAGTTCCCTCACCCTTTTGGCTTGCACATTTCGGATACACACACACACATCTCTCACTTTGCACCTCACGGCAACACTCCTCATTTCTCTCCACTTTGCTTCAATTATTTTCACCACTTAGACATCTAAACACTCCAAACTAAGAAGGAGAAGAAGATAGTATTTGTGGAAGGAGGAGAAACCGAGAAAAAGTAAGTAACTTAGTTAATTTGAAATGAAACCTAGAAGCCTAAGGAAGAACCCTATGTTCATACCTTTCAAAAAGGAAACCTTTCTTTTGAAAATGGTAAATTTTTAGCATGTTCTAACTAAGTATTTCTTTTATTCTCAGAAGTTATATAAGCTAGCTAGGAAGATTTGTAAGTATATCCTTACTTTACCTTTAGCATTCTTTGTATATTTTGGAGTGAATGTGCTTGAATGTGTGAATATGCTTGTATTGTTTGGTTACTTGCTTAGAAATGCCATGATGAAAATTTGAGAGTAGAAATGTTATTTTGATTAGGATTCATACGTAGAACCTATAACTTATTGGTTAAAGAGTTATGAGATGATTGATGATCTTGGTGGTTTGATGAGGAAAAGCATGTAAGCATGAAGATGTTAAGTTAGTTGAGTATGGGTGAATATGGGATATATGCATATATTATTTGAAGAAGCATCTTGATTTTTAGTTGTAAATATCTTGCCTATAGAAATGCCATGCTAGGATGAACATGTATAAAGTTTTGATGGAAACTAGTTACATTGATCTTGGAAGATATTGATGTTATTGTTACTTGATGGTTATAAAAATGCATGCTTGTGGAGTTATGTTTTGGAGGAATTTCTTGAAGTGGAAATCTTGAAGTTTTAATTTCCTTATTTATTTAATATTCATGTTTGGATGTTTTGGAGAAGTAGGAGTATGTATATTGGGAGAATGACATGTATGGATTCGGTTTCACATAGAGTATTCAAGTAGGACTCTAGCTTTGAAAGGCTAAGGAAGAAAAACACAAAACCTAAGAGTTATAGGTTTCGGGTTTGACCCCTTATAAGGCTAGGAAATTGTTTTAAATTTTGAACTAAGGCTAGATGGTGTTAGGGAGATCAATGGAAGAAGAGAACATCAATGGGAGACAAAGTAGGGTCTCGGCCCAAACCCTAGGGGTGGAGGCCGAGCACCCCACTCCCCCTAATGCATTTGTTTAAGTGTCTTCACCCGAGTATGAGTTTAGAGAATAAGGTTTTTGAAGGAAAAACTACCAAATGTGTGTACTCGGGTTCGCCTCGAGTTTTGCATTCACAAAGTCGAAAGTTGCATGTCCCATGCATAAACACGAAAACCCATGTTCTGAGTAAAGTATGTTTTTGAAAGAAATAAAATTAAAGTTTTCGAAGAACCCCAAAGGCTGGGACGGGGAAGTGTCCCAGTGGAACTCTCTGCTCACTCAGGAGTGTTTAAATTGAGTGAAGACCCCTGGGTCGAGGAAGAATAGTCGGCGGACCATGTATGGCTCCAAAAGGTGTCCGGAGCGTGGTCGAACCTAATGCTAGTGGGTGCCATATAAGCGGTGTTGACTTAGTCCTTGCCATCTGATAAGGTTGTAGTTGCTCGGAGAGAAACCCCCGAGTGATGAATAGCATGAAAGAGCGCGAAACGTATTCACTTAGGTTGACATGGTCGCCGGGTGTGACGGTAACTAGCGGAGCGCACACGGTGCATAGGGGAATCGTGAGGTGTCCACAATAATAAGTCATGACGAAAAGAAAAGGGCTTTCAAGTCATATATGATATGATATGATAAGTGGCGCCTAAGATAAGAAAAGACAAAAAGTTTCTAAACAAAGTATCTTTTGAAAGAATATGCATTAAAGAAGTTTTGATAAACGATTTGAACAAGTATGTTTTGGAAATTGAGAAAAAGGAAAGAAAGATGAATTTTTGTCACAAGCATATGTGCATCAGTCTAAGCATGAGTCTCATGTTAATGCATACGTAAGAAATTTGTTTATTATTCACTTGACTATATGCCTAAAATGCTTTCGTTAAAGTATAGATGTACTTGCTGAGATTTCCCCCGAAATCTCACCCCACTCTTTATGTCCCTACTATCCTTGGGAACAATAGAAGTACTTGCAGGTGAGGATGGATCAGATGGGTACGACCCCCGTGATGACACCTCGGATCCTCGAGGATCCGATTGAGGCCGCCTTTAGGGGGCCAGTAACTCTTGATCGCCCGAGTCAGTGGGAGGTGGAGTCACTAAAGGTGACCATGTACAGTTCTGTCGGTTTATACCTTTCGGGGTGTTGCTTAGTACTAGGGGTCGACGAGTCCCTTCACTTGGGGCGTATTTTTGGACCGCCTTCTAGGGCAATATGTGAGGTAGGGCCTAGCATGGACTTGGATGGGCTTCGCTGGGGCCCGAACCTTAAGAAAGTGAAGAAGGAACCCGTCGGATGAAGATATGGGCAATGTTAAGACTCATATTATATTTTGATGCCCTGTATTAATAATTTTGGTAAAGTCTTCCCGCATGTGGGAAGCACTATTTTGGTTATTTGGACAAGTTATGTAATGTTTAAATCCGGGCTATGTATAATATTATGTTTGGGATCCATAGCGTAACCATGTGATGCATGTTATAGAAGGCTTGACCTTTTTGTTCCGCTGCGATAATCTTTACTTGACGTTTTCAAAAAAAAAATGTAAACGTTTGATATGACGAGGGGTGAACTTCCTTGCGTTGTTCGTCCCCGACTTTTCTATTCATGTGCGATCCCAAGCGTGGGTTGGGGCGTCGACAATTCATCTCTGTTTTTTTTTATTTCATACGTCTGCCATCATCGGATTTACACAATTACTATTTCCATTTATCATTTTCTTACATACTCAACCAGCTATACACAGACTGCCATTTATAAATCCACACTAATTACAAGCAGCATCCTAACAAGTTGGTATTAGCAGTCATTCGATCCATGGCTGAAAACACTCACAGACAACAGCTAGAACAAACCCAACGTCAAGTGGAAGCCAACACGACAAGCATCCAGCAGATCTAGGAGAGCATTGCACAGCTTAATGATGTGCTTCGCACCTTCATGGCCAACCAACAGAACCCACCACCACCTCCTCCTCCCCTCCATCCTCATAATGACCTGGAAATTGAAGTACATCAGAATAGAGGAATCAACAATAGAGGTATCAAAATAGATTTCCCTAATTTTAGTGGTGAAAACCCCTCTGATTTGGTTTTTAAAGCTAATCACTATTTTGACTACTACCAAACAACACCAGCACAAAAACTCTTTATGGCCTCTTTTCATATGAGTAGCCATATCTTGGTACCAGTCCACCCGAGATAGTGCTCAGTTTACTATTTGGGAAGAGTTTACAAGGGTTTTGCAAACTCGCTTTGGTCCCACAGTGTATGATGACCCTATGGAGGCCTTAATATGCCTTAAACAGTCCTCTTCAGTAGCCATTTACCAAGCCAGTTTTCAGTCCTTGTATAATCGGGTCCAAGGAATAACTGAGGCTTATAAGCTTAGTTGTTTCTTAAGTGGCCTAATGGATTGAGTGGGATGCTCGGCCTCCACCCCTATGGTTAGGCCTAGACTCTCCTTAGTTACCATTTAGGGTTTCTTCCTTCTATTCCCTTCCACATACTCACAAAACCTTGATAAGGTCATTTAGACATTTTTATCACTACTAAAGTGGGGTTGACCGAACCCTATAGTTTTTGGATTTTGATATTTTAATCACTTTTCTTTCAACCAAATAGCACACTTAATCATATATGGGAAAACCGAAAATCGTACCATTGCATTTTCTTAGTTTTTATGCTTCTAAGCTCTCCAAACATTCAAGTCTTAAACATTACATGAAAGGATAATTAATTATAAAAAAGTTTAAACCCTAGAAGTTCTTCAATCCAAAAACCCATAGGTGCATCATCTCCATTTTTCTCACATTTCAAACTTTAACTGACCAAGTATGCATTTTATCACAATCTACCATGTTACTCATGATATGTTCATACCAAGAACAAAATATCTACATCCATCAATATTTTATAAATATTTATCCTAGCATGATACATTAACAAAGCATGAATTTTGCTACTAACTAAACAAAGTATTTTTCCAAGTAACCTATTCTACATCATCCAATATCCAACAAGCTTAACCTTAGTCATGCATGCATTACATTAATCCATATATTATGTTGATTTCTTTGCAACAAATTAACAAAATCCACCAATCATATTATAAATTTCAAACCTAAAGGAATCATAGGTTTTAAGCATGGATTCATATCTAGCTAAACATAGCATTTTTACTAAAGAAATCAATACAAGCACATTCTCTTAAAAATATACTAGAAATGCTAAAGGCAAAATAATAATATGCTTACAACACTCCTTGTTAGATTAGATTAACTCCGAAAATATATAAATGTTTCATTAGAACAAATCATAATCATAAGGTTTGTAAAGAGAAGATTTTAAAGAATCAAGAACATAGGTATGGTATGTGATCTTCCTTGAGTTACTATGCTTGAATTAACTTAAGATTGCACTTACCTCTTCAAAAGCACTTCCACTTAAGAATACTTGCTCAAGGCCGAAAGGTATGGGTGTGTGTGCTTGTGAGAAAGTGAAACTAAGTGAGGGTGATGGGGCACGCATAAGGCCATTCGGCCATGGGTTTCCTAAGCTTTTAGGCCACTAATTCCCTAGTCAAGAGTTGACACTTGATGGATGGAAAGACTTGATCCCCATCACTAGGGTGAAATCATGCCTAAGCTAACATGTACTTGGTTGACAACCTTTCCCCTCTCTTGCTCTTATGGCCAGCGCATGACATGGGCTCCAAGCCCTTCTTTGCTTTTCACACACTCCTTACACACTCACCAATCCCTTCACATGTCATTCCACAAGATTTCAAGATCACCTTTTTGGGGAAAAGAGTATGAAGCATTCGGCTATCCCACTTTTGATCTCACTCGAAACCTTCCCATTTCTCCCATGGTTTTCTCTCCTTTCAAGCAACCATCAATCAACTTATCAAATCACCGCTCCTTTTTACACTTTTACACACATGTACTTTACACTCTTATACAATCTCACTTGTCCAAATCACTTAGATTTGAAAACACTTGGAGGGACCCAAAAATAGGGTAGTCGGCTACACCCTTCCAATGTGCTAGCCGAAACTCATCTCTCTCTTTCTCATAATTTTCTTCTCCTCACTTGTTCCATCACTCACTCACTCAACTACTCATGCCCTCACATGTGTTCTCAAGATATCTCAATGGTCATTCACCAAGATTTGAAGATGATTACATGGGAAACACTCCAAAGGGATTTGGCACTCTCAATTCCCCTAATACCCGAACATGATTCCCCCTCCACACATCCATTCTTCCACTTCTTTTTTTACCAAATCTAACTTATGTCCTTTGACTAGATTTGGTATGATCCTAAGGAGACTAATGATGAGAATATCCCCCTTTCCCACTCTGCCTTACACTTCTCCCTAGCATGCCAATGATGAGAATATCTCATCTTGGGGTTTTACACTTCTTCGTCCAAGAAAACAACTAGTCAACTCTTCAACTACTAGCATTTTCTTCCTCACACCTACTAGTCTTAGAAGACTTACTAAAACTCTCTTAGAGTGACATGTGTCTTCATGCATGGGCTTGGTTGACTAATGGATCCAATCTATGGGCCTTTGGGTTACACACCATACTCTGGGCCAATACTCTAATCCATACTCCCAAAACTTCATTCTAAGCCCAAGCCTTCATCCCTACCAACTCAAATTATCAATATTATTATTAAAATAAATAATTAATTGAGAAAATGAAAATTTGGAGTCATCACATCCTCCCCCACTAAAAAGAAGATTTCCTCAAAATCGTTTATGCGATAACATGGTTAGTAATCAATTAAAATATTATACCTCTGGCACTAGTGGCGGTGGATTCTTCTGACGACAAGTATGAGGGTACGTCATCTTCTTCAGTCACAGAGTCCTGAGAAAAGTAGAACACAACATCTACGTCTGGGTCACAATACATGTTTGCTCTTATTTCGTTTAGCCTATGCATAATTTCCTCTTCAGTGTCCGTTCAGGGTATTCCCTCTTCCCTTTGTCTAATATGGTTGTCAGAGGTGTCTAAAAAGTTTAATGGCTCTACACTAGGTTCACTCACCTCTCCCCGAACCACATTTCGTAATTGTTCTTTCTCTGCCCTCAACCATTGGCTAGATGGTTGTCGTTCTTCATATGGCATAACTCGATGATAAATAGGCATTCCTTTACAGTTTACACTCGTGATATGGGTATGATGTCTCTCACACTGATCCAGATATCTAAGCCTCTACATTCTCATTCTTTCTCTTCTCTTACGTAATATCCTTTGCCTATTTTCCCTCCTTTCCCTTAATTGCATTATCGAGGATACTGACATGCGAGGGGTCTGAGCCATATCCTGGTTAAAGTTTCACAAGTTTACTATGATTCTAATTAGAGGCACATACTTACGTATTTGGGGTTCGATAAAAGGGGCTACCAAGAATGGCCATCCGTACGTATATTAGCATTTTCAATCCAATTATCTTTCTTTACTAGTCCGGTAAACATTAAGGTGTATGAAGATAACACTTACCTGGTCTCTATGCTATTTTCATTTCAGGCAATCCAATCGAAAGTGCGTCATATAGCAATCAACTTACAGTATATACATAAGTAGCATCAATATATATATATATAACACAAGCAATTAACTAGAAAAACATACATTTCACTAGGACACTCTCTTCCTATCCTTATGTCTTCTGAGCCCTTACTCACTATGCTAAGACCATCGGAGACTTACTGCGAACACTGAGACATCTTTCGATATCCTCATGTCCTCGAAGTCCTAACTCACTATGCGATGACCATCGGGGACTCACTACGGACATTGAGACACCTCTCGATATCCCCAAGTCCTCGAAGTCTTGCCCGGTACACGTGTCGCTAGATACACATGCACCCTACCTATACGTCACCTAAGATCAACATAGAATACGTCGATCGTCCGCTGGTGCAAAAAACACCATACATCGATAATAACCTTCTCTATACCAATTGGCAGGGCTAATCCCACTTCCCGGCCCTCTATGAGTTCATCTCGTCATTCGCCATTTCATATGGCATCTTTCCATGGGACGCCTACATCGACTCTCAACTCGACATGAGTATGACCCCTTACGTATCCTGGTTGTGCTCCTAATACATCACCGTTACGCAACTCCGTCACTTTGCACGTATTTTGGGACACAACACGGTTACACAGTGACAACCATCACTAGGGCTACCGGTCATGTCACTACCCTAGAATGCTGCTCCACAGTTCCTGACACCTCACGTGCCTTACATTCCCTAGTTGTGCAACTACCATCTTCGTGATACGCCTTACGATGCGTCATGACTATAGTATGCAGAGTGCCCTTCACGTTTCCACTGCACATTCTATTCCTCACCTACACCCCATGTTGAGCATACTCCACGTATATTCTCTCCATAGCACTCTATGCCACAACTCATATGATGCACGCTATATGGTGTATTGCTTTACCCCCACAGGGAGTACATTACACGCGTACTCCCTGCAAACACCTACTATAACACCAAATATGCACACAAGGCACCTCCATACCACACAGCACAGTCCACAATCAATCAATTAAACGTAAATACATGAGAAATAAAGTTATACCATAGTGGGGTAAACCCGTATGTTGACCGCTTTCTGGCACGGTTAGTGGCGTTGGAAATCACTGACTTGAACGTTAATCGCTCCGTCAAGGTCGGTGCCGTGACCTCGAAATGGGAATGGCTCAGGGTTGGGGTCTGGGATTTTGATTACTAAATTCAGGTTGCAGGAGGGTGGCCAATATGGTGGGAAGTTCATTGGTGGTGGTGAAAACGTCGTACATTACGGCTAACATTGCATACGTTGTCGATGACCATGTAAAGTGACAATTTGGGCTACGGTGCTCAGTTTGATATGAGAAGCTAAGGGAATACTCATTGGAGGAAGAGGAATCTCATGTAGGTGGTGGTGAGGCAGTGCAACTACCGAAAAATGACGAATCTAGCTTAAAAGGGGTGGAAACCCAATTTTGGATTTTTGCTACTACACGGAAGGTGGGGCCATGGATGGAGAAACTGCTTTAGGAGTGTGGCCATCTGAGGTAGGGGAAGCTTTTGGTGGTGGATGTGAGACTCACGGTAGTCGGACGACAGTGCGGCAAGGGGAGGTCCATTCGGAGACCTATTTTGGGTTTAAGGGAGGTGAGAGAAGGTGAGGGCTCCGTTGGGCCTGGGCTTGTCGATGGTAGGTCGCCGGTGGATAGCGAATCCAATGGAGGGGGTGGTGTCATCTTGCATTGGCCCATGGCTGAGCTAAAGGCCGTGCAAAGTGGGGCTTGGAGGAGAAAACCCATTTCGAGTTTGAGGCTGCCGGCGGGAGGTGGGGCTTTTGTGGTTGACACCTTTGGTGGGGTTGGACTCACCGGTGGTAGGTGGTTCAGGTGAGGCTGGCGGTGAGGGCTAGCAGCCAGTGGTGGCGCCGCCATAAGCTGGAAGCCGAATGGTCCCCAATGGGGGCTGCGCATGGGTGAGAGAGAGGAGGGAGAATAGAGAGAAAAGGATAAAGGGGAAAAAGGAAAAGCGAGGTGTCTAGGCTTCTCCGGGCTATTTATAGGCTCCTCCAGGCTATTCATAGGCTCGACACTTCGGGGTCTTCAAACAGATAACTGATGAATTCAAAACACTGATTCAAAAGCATGTAAAATCAATTTAATTTAAAACACTCTATTTAATTAAATAAAATATTATTTTAACTTACTTTATTTCTCAACATAATAGTTTTCATCATTAATTAAAATGATGAAGGTTACTAATTATTTAAAAGTGATAAAACCATATATTTAAATCAGAGATTTAAAATATAATAGAAATCTCACAATACTTTAAATAACTAAAATCAGGGTAATAAAATGATTTTGTACAATTATAATATTTTGTAGCGCTCCAAAATATTATCATTGCATTTCTTAAAAAACTAGCTTAGGTCCAATAACACTGGAAATACCTCATATAATATTTTCAGGACATTTAAAATATTCTATAGCATTAAAATACTGGGTGTATTTTAAAATCAACGTTATCATTTTAAAAACACGCCATCGGGTTTGGGCACGTGCTTCGAGATCTGGCACGTACATCGAGGCTTATCTTAATTGAATGAGAGAGAAACAAGCTATCACGTCATCTTCCCGAGATTTGCTAAGCCTTAGGAAAAAAAGGAGCGGGTGTTACAAACTCTCCCCCTTACAATAATTTCTCCCTCGAAATTACTTAGCTTTAAAAAAACAAACTTCACCCTCGAGATTTGCCTGGCAAAAGAAGAATTCACTCCATCTTGGAATTTCACTCAATGTTAGGGGGAGACGAGCTTCATCCACAAAACTTGCTTGGCATTAAAAAGAATACATCTTGTCCTCAAAACTTGAGCGTCAAGGAAGGGATAAACTTTGTCATTGAAACTTGCTCGTTGCGATAAGAAAATAAATTTGTCACCAAAATTTACTCGATACAAGAAGGAACAAAATAAATTACTCAAGTGTGAGGGAGAACAAATTTCATCACTAAAATTCTCTCAATGTAATGAAGAATGAAATAACTTGCTCGGTGGAAAGAGTAAACTCCGTCTAAAGAAGTTACTCAATGTTGGAAAGATTAAATATCGTCTACGAAGTTACTCATCATACGAAGGAATACAATTCCATCTCTGAAATTTGCTTCGTGAAAGAAGGAATAAAACAACCTGCGAGGCGAAAGGAAGAGTAGATTCTGCTCTCAGAATATACTTAGCTTCAAAAAGCTCGTACTGGAATTAACGCGTCCTCAAAGGAGTTACAAGACTTCCTTAAGGGGTTCTCACCATAAGCTAAGCCTTATACTAGTTTGAACCAGTCCCTGCGTGAAGACAACGCGCCTTGTTTAGAACTTCACTTCCACGTCTTGTCGCTCCTCTAGTGACCTTCTTCGAGTCAGATCTAGTACTTGATCCCATCTACTATGTAGCACTGACACTACCTAAAGGAGAGTCTTGTCGGCAAGACTGGAAGTTGCGGCCGTTTTCCATCTCGATTCAAGTTTAGCTCACAGTCGTCAAGCACTTACGAAAAATCACGATCTAACTAACGGGTTTAAACTACTGCTCGACTAATAAGCAACAATCAAAGAGCTACAAACAACTAACAAGAACTAACAAACACAGAGAGACAAAGCAAACAATTGCTAATTAACAAGCAACAGCAACAATAAACAAGCAAATAGTTGTTCATGCATTTCATGACGTTTCTTCTTTCATTCCTCATTCAACCTATATACTAGAAAAGCATACACAGGTATATGAAATAAGAAATTAACAAGTAATTAACCACTACTGACTAGCAACTAGCAGCAACACAAGCAACAAGTGATTAGCAGACGACCATTAATTTACAAGCAGCAACAAAGACAAGCAAGCATATAACTATTCATGCATTCATACCATTCCTTCTTTCATTGCTCGTTCTCTTACTACGTACAGTCCCTGATACCTCATTTAGTCCATGCATTACAGAGCACAAATATATATGTGAATTAAGAACTTAACAAGCAATTATTCATGCATGCTCAAATTTCATGTCGCTCTTATCCTATCCTCTAGCTATGTACAGTCTCTGATACCTGAAACAATTCATACACCTAACACTACATGCATGCATTCTACATCATACCGAGAAAATATTTTATCTTTAAAAGAAAATATATTTTTCTCATACGTACCGCAAGAAGAGACATGCCTCGGGAAGACGCCAGTCTAGATTTTTCTTTCACCTACAGTTTTCTTTTCAAAAGCTTTCTTTTTATAAACAAGGTTCCTTTTTTATTTTGAAAAGATAAAGTCTAGCATAACCCGGAGACCTGCTCTGATACCAACTATAACGCCTCGACCCTCGGGAGGGTAGGACCATACTTACGTGGTATTTCTTTTCCCTAAAATAGTTTTAGAAAATAGAACTGATTTTGTTCATTTTAAAACCTTTTCATTTCATTCCCAGGAGGCCAGACTCAACATTCTAAAATAATATACATTTTTATATTAAAAGAGGTTTATAGTGGAAAAACATATGATTCATAACTGAAAGATCTTTCTCACATGCCTAGACTGTCGCGCTCTTCCCTCAAGCCGTCTGCTTCCTACTATGCACTCCTGTGTGGGGGGTGGACACACACAGAAAGAAAAGTAAAATGAGTCGAATACTCAGTATGCATTACTTCATACCGATTTTAGTATATAATAAAATAGATTTTTCAATCATACGACTAACACACAAATATATGTACATAAGTATAAGATAATACATGCATCCTTTTTCATACTACAACCCTATTAAGTCATTTCCCTCCTACGTGTCTTACTACGCTACATTCATTACATAAAGGATCCGAGGATCTCCTTTATCCTTAATAATTACTTTTAAGCCGTTAACGCACAAGAGATCAACAACAAGCAAGCACTAACTACCAAGCAAGCACAACAATAGCCACCACTACCAAACAACTATTAGACAAACAAGTCACAAATCAACAACTAACAAACGAAATACTATTCATACATACATACATGACGTGGCATCCATTAAGCGGGCATCGCAGGCGAGACTTTACCACTATCCCTATCGTATGCACCGTAGGTAAGAATCACTGGCGGAACTCAACCATTGTCCCTGCTTACCACCATCCTTACCGTGTGCACCATAGATGAGACCCTTTCCTTTCTTTCATTCATTATGGCCCTTACATATTTTCTTACATCTAGCATTCATTCATTCGGTCCTTCTTTTCTTTACCTTATTTTCCTAAACTTTCCTATTTTCTATTTCCTACACTTTCTAGTTTCATCTTATACTTTTCAGAGAATGCATACAATAATTACTACCCATAGGCATCTAATCAGAGGCACATACTTACGTATTTGGGATTCGATAAAAGAGGCTATTAAGAATGGCCATCCGTATGTATATTAACATTTTCAATCTAATTATCTTTCTTTACTAGACCGGTAAACATTAAGGTGTATGAACATAACACTTATCTGGTTTCCATACTATTTCATATCATGCAATCCAATTGCAAGTGTATCATATAGCAATCAACCTACAGTGTACATACAAGTAGCATCAATATATATATATATCTAACACACAAGCAATTAACTAGAAAAATATACACTTCACTAGGACACTCCCGTCCTATCCCTATGTCTTCTGAGCCCTTACTCACTATGTTAAGACCATCGGAGACTTACTGCAGACACTAAGACATCTCTCGATATCCCCATGTCCTCGAAGTCCTGCCCGGTACACGTGTCGCCAGATACACATACACCCTACCTATACGTCTCCTAAGATTAACATAGAATACGTTGATTGCCCGCTGGTAGGGCTAATCCCACTTCCCAGCCCTCTATGAGTTAATCTCGTCATCCGCCATTTTATATGGCATCTTTCCACAGGATTCCTACATCGACTCTCGACTCGACACGAGTACGACCCTTCACGTATCCTGGTTACACTCCCAATACATCACCGTTATGCGATTCGGTCACTTTGCACGTACTTTGGGACACGACACGGTTACACAGTGACAACTGTCACTAGGGCTATCGGTCATGTCACTACCCTAGGATGCTGCTCCATAGTTCCTGACACCTTACGCGCCTTACATTTCTCAGTCATGCAACTACCATCTTCGTGACACGCCTTACGATGCGTTACGACTACAGTATGCGAAGTGCCTTCACGTTTTCGCTGCACATTCTATTCCTCACCTACACCCAATGTTGAGCATACTCCACGTATACTCTCTCCATTGCACTATATGCCACAACTCATACGATGCAAGCTACACAATGCATCACTTTACTCCCACGGAGTACATTACATGCGTACTCCCTTCAAACATCTATTACAACACCAAACATGCACACAAGGCAGCTCCATACCACAAAGCACAGTCCACAATCAATCAATTAAATATAAATACATGAGAAATAGGGTTATACCATAGCAGGGTAAACCCGTATGTTGTTTGCTTTCTGGTACGGTTAGTGGCGTCAAAAATTACTAACTTGAACGTTAACTACTCCGTCGAGGTTGGTGCTGTGACCTTAAAACAGGAATGGCTCGAGGTTGGGGTCTAGGGTTTTGATTACTAAATTTGGGTCATAGGAGGGTGGCCAATATGGTGGGAAGTTCATTGCTGGTGGTGAAAACGTCGTATGTTACGACTAACATTGCGTACATTGTCGATGACCACGTAACCTGACGATTTGGGCTACGGTGCTCGATTTGACATGGGAAACTAGGGGAATACTCATTGGAGGAAGGGGAATCTCATGGAGGTGGTGGTGAGGCGGTGCAACCACCGGAAGGTGGCGGATCTAGCTGAAAAGTTGTGGAAACCCGATTTCGAGTTTTTGCTCGTACACAGAAGGTGGGGCCATGGATGGAGAAACTACTTTAGGGTGGTGGCCACCTGAGGTAGGGGATGCTTTTGGTGGTGGAGGTGAGACTTACGGTGGCCAGACGGCGGCGCGGTAAGGGGAGGTCCATTTGAAGACCCATTTTGGGTTTAAGGAAGGTGAGAGAAGGTGAGGGCTCCGTTGGGGCTAGGCCTGCCGGTGGTAGGTCGCCGGTGGACGGTGGATCCAATGAAGGGGGCGGTGTCGTCCTGCGGTGGCCTATGGTGAAGCTAGAGGCCATGCAAGGTGGGGCTTGGAGGAGAAAACCCATTTCAAGTTTGAGGCTGCTGGCGGGAGGTGGGGCCGTCATGGTTGACACCTCCAGTGGGATTGGACTCACCGGTGGCAGGTGGTTCAACGGTGCCAACAATGAGGGCTGGCAGCCGGCGGTGGCGCTGCCATAAGCTGGAAGCCGAATGGTCCACAGTGGGGACTGCGCACGTGTGAGAGAGAAGAGAGTGAAGAGAGAAAAAGAGAAAGGGGAAAAAGAAAACGTGAGGGGTCTAGGCTTCTCCGGCTATTTATAGGCTCGACATTTCGGGGTTTTCAAACGGATAACTGATGAATTTAAAACATTGATCTGAAAGCATGTAAAATCAATTTAACTTAAAACACTCTACTTAATTAAATTAAATATTATATTATTTTATTTTATTTCTCAACATAATATTTTTCATCATTAATTAAATTGATGAAACTTACTAATTATTTAAAATGGGTAAAGCCATATATTTAAATTATAGATTTAAAACATTATAAAAATCTCACAATACTTTAAATAACTAAAACCAGGGTAATAAAACGATTTTGTATAATTATAATATTTTGTAGCGCTCCAAAATATTATCATTTCATTTCTTATAAAATTGGCTTGGGTCCAATAATATTGGAAATACCTCATAATATTTCCAGGATATTTAAAATATTCTATAGCATTAAAACACTAGGCGTATTTTAAACTCAACGTTATCATTTTAAAAAGCCATTAGGTTTGGGCACGTGCTTCGAGACTTGGCACGTGCATCGAAGCTTATCTTAATCGAATAAGAGAGAAATGAACTGTCACATCATTTTCTCGAGATTCGCTATGCCTTAGGAAAAGAAGGAGCGGGTATTACTACATATTGGAGCAAGCTCTGTATTGATGCCAAACATTATTAGTACCTCCCACTCCAAGACGGGCAAGAAAATCGACTGCCACATTGCATTCCCTAAAAACATGTTGAAATGTTACTTGTATGCCAACCAAGTAACATTGAATTTCCTCCCAAAAATCATAAAGATCTCAAAGACCACACACACCCAGTTTCAACAATTTCACATCAATCAAATAATCCATTTCACTCTCTAAAGTTGAAAGACCTGCCTCAGCACTATGATGAATACCAAATAATAAGGAAGAAAGCTTAACAAAATTATTGGAAATATTCCCTGAAGACACCAAAAATTCCATTAGTAAATCCCCATTAGAATTTCTAATGACCGTGCCGGCTCCACAAACACTAGGATTCCCAATTGAACTAGCATCAACATTTAATTTAAACCCATTCATAAGAGGACAGATCCATTTTACAATTTTCACTTGTTTTGGTTTCCTTGGCTGCGCCTGGATATTTAAACTTTTTAGAATATTCACATCATCTAGCTAGATCTTTGAGGCCTCCTTAAGTTTTAAGCCAGTCCAAGCAATCTAAAATTTTGTATTTCTCCAAAGACTTTCCAAGCTAAGTTTATTATCATCCATTTTTGCTTCACAACGCCAAATCCACAATTTTCAAGTAAAAATGGAAGGAATCAAAGCGATTAACGTACCTTTGGAAGAGGATATGATTGCATGCCTAAACCACATCTCAACTCTTTCTCTTCAGCATCTGTCTTAGTTATAAGGCATTCTGAGATGGACTGAAATTCTCCTTCATATTTTCTTGGCAATATTACTAGTGGCCAAAACATGATTATCATCCTCATAGCCTCCCAAATCACAACATTGACATTTTGAAACCATTGGAATACTTGCACGATGAACGTAATCATTCATAGATAAACAATAATGAATGCTTTCCACATCATCACATAAAGTTTCTTTGGGAGAGCATTATTCCACACCCATTCATACTACCTCACTTTAGAGGCCTTAATTAAAATATAATCCCAATCACTCTTCGAAGTAAATTTACCATCATCTATTGGTTTCCAAATAAGTACATCCTTGCATTCTTTCTATTCACCTAGTTGCTAAAAAATTTCTTGCATTTTTTCAAAACCCACTAATCGAGAAATCTTGTTAATATCCCAACCATTTTCAATTTTACACTCTTGAATATTAAGCTGCGGATTATCGATCATAGCATAAGTATCAGCAATAAAGCATTTATCTAGCCAATCATCCCTTTAAAATGAGACTTTCCCATCTCGAACATGCCATTTAGAATAATTTGGAATTTAGGGCATCACCTGCAAAACATTACCCCTAATGGAACTTATGATCACTTTACACTTTAAAAAATAAGAGTCCTGACTGCAACATAAAGATACCTAGTTAAACATGTGTATTGGAGTGAACAACATTAAGAAAGAAGAAAGACACATAAAAGCTTATTTATGATGTTGGAGTGGATGCAATTCCTCCGACAAAAGCATGAAGCATGCAATAGATGACACTCAAAACTGTTTCTTTACGAGTTTGCAGTGCTCAAGGGTGTTGATGAAGGGTTGGCTATCGACACCCCCAGATTATACTTGGGATCGAACGTAAACTGAAGCATTGGGGACATGTAATGCAAGGCTACATATCCCTCGTTCATGTCAAAGAAAAAAATACATGTGCCTAACTTACTAGCAGTATGCAATATATATCATAGCGGAAAAGGTCAAAACAAAAAGAATGGGCTAGAATTTAAAATTTTTGCCAATCATCACATTGTAAAACTAAAATAAAAACCCAAAGCTTTATAACATATCAGCATAGTGTATCAAGTTTTTAAAGGACCAAACCTCCAAAACATGGGAGGTACTCAAAATTCGCAAACTTATAAAACATAAATATTGTCCAGTATGCAAAAGGAAATGACCCTACTACCCCTCCCTACAAGGGTTCCTTCTTCACTTATTTATATTAGAGTCCAAAATGGAATTGGCCCACATTCAAGCTGCGACCATGTTGACAACTTATCCTTGTCGATGATGCATAGATGCCATCAAGGGATAGGAAACCATCTGCACTCAAAACTAAGCAACACCCCAAAGGTCGCCGGTCCTCTAACGACAAATGTGTGCTCCTCCTCATCTTGTCTAATAGCCTGTCGTACCACAAGTGGGCTATCTCATAAAAAATGGACTACTTCGTCAGGCCCTCAAGGACCCTTAGGGTCTTTTGCAGAGTTTGACTCTTGTGATCCATCTATGTCTGCAACCACTTCTATCATCTGGGAAAGGAATGATAGTTGAAAATTAAAGGAGTGAGATTTTGAGAAATCTCAGTAAGTACATAGTTAACATAATAACGGCATCACAAGCGTATACAGGCAAACACAACCAAATGCATGCATCGAGATCATGAGACTTATGACATGACTTATGCACATGCATTTTCATAAAAAAAAAAAATAAACTTCATGTTTCTTTGATTTTCTTTGACACGTATTCACAACTTTTCATAAACTGCTCATGTCTTTCTTAGTATTCATAACATTACGTGTCATTCTTCTTGTTCATATCATTCTTAGACTCATAGCCTTTCTTATCATGACTTTTTATATATCATGTTGGATACCTCACGGCTCTCTTATGCACCGTGTGTTTTCCGTTAGTTACCGCATCATGCTACGACTACTTTAGTCGAGGTGACTACGTCATAATCATATTCTTAATGGTAGTTTGATTTAACTTTCACCGTCCTTGGCACCCACTAGCTTTAGGTGTGACCTCGCTCCGAAATTCTTTAATGGGAACCATTTGAGACCTGTCGACTGTTCTTCATCGATCCAGGGGTTTCACTCGACTTTTGTGATAACCTAAATTCTTAAGTGTTCTTTTAATTTTCATATTTAGTGTGATTATATTTCTTTAAGATTATTTTAGGGAACCCATGAAAATTTTTGGATATATGTATGTAGTTCCTATGAACCTTTTTATTTGTATTGGAGGAAAAATCATGGGAGATATTAAGTATGTTGAGAAGATGTGGTGTTTGAATATTCAAGGAGATAGTGTATAGAAATTGAAGAAAATTTATATAGGAAGTCAAGTGGTAGAAGTAAGGAATATACCCATGATATTTTCGGATTAGGCAATTTTAGACAATTTCAATGTCTTTTGGTAAAATGGACATAACTTACTCATTTTAATTCGGATTGAGACGATTTAAGATGCTATGGAAAACTAGGAGAAAGATATACAAATTGTATGTTTTGAGTTTTAAGAGATATAGACTCCATGAAGGAAGAAAGTGGAGTGAAGTTGGTAGAACAGATATGAACATGGTAGGCATTGACTTTAAGTTGACTAATGACTTTGCTTAAGACTTAATCTTTGGAATATCTTCTAAATTATCCTAAGATCTTAACAAGTGTATAGAAATATGGAAATTGAGAAGATTTTATCTAGGAAGTTCGTGTGAAACAAGAAAGATTATCTATCAAACACTTGGTGTGCGCGGATTGGTGCTCTCGGGCTGATCTGTCGACTTTCAGTAAAATAATCATAACTTTGTCATATGAGTTACGAATGAAATTATCCAATTCCTATAGAATATTAAGAGGGAGATATAGAACTTTCATGTTTTGTATTTTTGAATATAATGAATGGATCAAAGACTACATCTAGTATGAAGTGGACGGAGAGGAATATGAGTCAACTGGTAATCGACTTAAGCAAAGTGCACCGACTTTGCCATATAATGAAAGTCAAATTGGTTTCTCAGGTTTCTCAACCTCTTTACATGTGTAGGGATATGTGGATAAGTCATCTAGAAGCCTTGGTTGTCAAGAAAACAAAAAGAAACAAATGGTGAACTTGGATTTTCTGTTCTATGGTGGTTTTGACGTATTTCAGTAAATTAAGCATATATCTCTCATTTGATCTTGAAATAAGGTGATTCAAAATCCTATAGAATCTTAAGAGGATGATCTAAAGCTTTCATGTTTTAAGTTTTCGAAGAATCTAATTGGATCAAGGACTTATTTGGGATGGAAGTGGCTGGATGCATCCACTTGGAAGATACCATGATGTTATTTTGTTTTCTTTACCTCATGTGTTGGAATCATTTGAGCCTTTGATCAAGACAAGATTGTAGCTGGACTAAACATGACCACTAGATGAATATTAGACCAGCTAAGTCTAGATTAGGAGAAACTCACTCAAACACACTCAATTCACCAAAACATCAAAAGAGAGCATATTAGGGATCTTGGAGGAAAAGTTGCACAAAACCTGCTTCAATCATCCAACCAAGGTTAGGAGAAATTTGTAAGTGCACAACTTAACTTAATCTTGGCATAGAATGAGTGATTTGATGATTAGATCATGTTTGAGACTTGTTTGATTTTAAACTATGCTTATATGTTGAAATGAAAGCTATTATGTTTTGAATTAGTTTTTGTTATGGAAAGATGCTAAGAAAAATTGGAAAAACTTAAAATTATATTCTAATAAGTAAAAATAGGGCTTGTGTAGAAAGTTGGTTTGTTATATGTTGAAAACAAATACCTAAACCGAGGCTTCACAAAATTCTTGCTCGACGTTTGACTTGAGCAAGATATAGGCAGAAATCTAGTTCAACCCTCGCTCAACGTTTGGCTTGAGCGAGATTTAGGCAGAAACTTGGCTCGACGTCTGGCTCGAGCGAGACTCTCCTGTTACTTGAATCTGAGATTTTTTTGTGTCCAATGCATGAGATTTAGTATAAGGATTATATGTTGAATGAAAATGTATGATTTATATGTTATGAATCCCATGAGATATGCATTCAAAAGTCTAAGGTTATGAGCATGTTGCATACGTGTCGTTATAAGTCATGACGTCCATTTTATGAAAAGTCTATATTACATGCCGTCATGTAAATATTGTCATAAGTCATGACAAGCATTTAAGAACTAAGAATAAGAAAACTTAAAAGTTACATTACGATAGAGACGGCAATATGTAACGCCTGTCGTATGATAAGAATGTTTATGTCATCACGGGGACTACGATACGTAACGCCCGGATGACTGATATGTCAACAAGGAGGGCAATACGTAATGCCTGTCGTATGATAAGAATGTTTATGTTATCACGGGGACGGCGATACATAATGCCCGTGAGACTGACTTGACTAGCGGGGATGACGATACGTAATGCCCGCTACATTAAGACTATGTATGTCATAACAGGGATGACAACACGTAACGTTCGTATGACTGATATGAATATGATAAGGCTCGTCAAGATGGGGACGGGGCTACGTAACGCCCATACGACTAACAAGAATATGGATATGGCCCAACCATGGGTAATAATAGTAGATATGATATGGTCTAACCATGGGTAATAATAGTGGGGGAACCCGACGGGAAATACGATACGTAACGCTTGTTCAGGTTTAGAAATAAGAATACGATTTAAGAACAGATACAAATAAGATAAGAATTCTGAGACAAGAATCCTTGCATGTTACAAAAGGTCATGTACCCATAATTATATAAATTTCATGTAAAGGCATGAATTTGTGTGGAAAGGGTACCTGAGTTATGCATAAGACATACATAAGGATTCATGAATCATATGTTAAGTTAAGTCATCATGATATATGTTATTTTATGTTATTGATATGCTCTGCTAATGCACTTGTTAAGTTATTTGTATACTTATTGAAATTTCTTAGAAATCTCACTTTTTTAATTTTATGTATCATTCCTTACGGATTGATAGACATTGTTATAGAAGTAAATGATACATCATGAGACTCAGACATCATGGGAGATTCTGAGGTACCCTAAGGGCCCTACAGAATACTCCTTGGTTATTGAAGTAATAAAGTGATTGACGACAAAATTATGGAGGAAGCGAAAAAGAATCTCCCAGGGGTGACAGAGGGTAGTTTGAATATTTGTCCTGAAATAATAGATATCAGTAAGGAAAAGTTCTGTACAGTGTAATTGATGTATACCACGTGATATTCGCAAAGAATTAGAAGTCTTTGCCAAAATTGGAATTTGGCCTCTTTCTGCTGCACTATGTGTTGTGCACTACGAGTAAGTTAGGTGCATGCACATATTTTCTGACGTGAAATAAGAGATTTGTAACTTAAGATTACAAGTCATAACACTTTAATTTATGTTAAGTCCTAGGCATAAATTGGGCATTACAATTCTAGTTAGTCCTAATTGAACAGAGAATTCCACTGGGACAATACCCCGCCCCAGCCTTTGCGGTTCTTATAAAAAATTATCAACTCATTTTCTTTTGAAAAAACGCGATGACCCAAAGGACATGGAACTCATAATTTGAATGGACATGCATGCGATATGTGACTTTTTATGCAAAGCATGTAGTTCAGGAAACATATGAATTATGCGTTTCCAAATAATATCTTGGCCATGCTACATCATGTAAACGTAACTATATTTCAAGAAAACCATATCCATTCAATTAAAAGAAAGGCACCCAAATCAACCCTAACCCAAAAGGGGTAAGGCCGAGACACTCAAGGGAGTCAAAAACCTAGTTTTCCTTCTCATTCTCTTCTATTAACTCATAAATTCTCATAGATAATAAAATAAACTAATCCACAAACCATAAGGGGTCTTGGCCGAAACCCTAGATGCTTATAGGCTTCAATATTCTTTTGTCAACTTCCACAAATAAGACCTAAATCTTATTTCATGCATGTACCCGAAATCATATACCAAGGAAAACAATAACAACTCTTAAGCTACTCAAGGAATTAGAACAATATTGTATCATCAAGCAAGAGTTGAGTACCTAGAGATTTCCTTCAAAAAATCCCTATGGCTGAAACCTATAAGTCCTCAAAATAAAATTTCCATCATCAAAACCATGCATGGCCTTGATTTAACCTTAGTTGAAAATCATCAATATATATATATATATATATATTCCCTTGTATTCTTTCATGAAGTATTCACTACATTCCATCAAGTATTCCTTATATTAAACTCTAAGGTATAACCTTAACAAAACATAAAGAGAATATAAAAAGATCATCTATCAAACAAGCAAAACTGATAATGTAAATCAACCAACAACAACAAATTCACTCAATATATACAAATAATGCTAAGATTAGGTTAACAGTGCACTTACAAAAACTCCAAGAACAACATAAGAAAATCTGAAAAAAAAACATAAGTGAACCAAGATTAAATCTAGGAAACTTTACTCAAGAAAACCGAATGTCCATTGTTTAAAAGAAACCATTTGGTTTCCAAGAAAATAACATTTTTTTGGAAAACTCTAGGGCCGAAATTGTGGAGAGGAAATCACTTCTCAATTCTTTGCATGGTGTAACAAAAGAGGTTCAAAAGATTACTCACCTTCCAAAGTAGATGATCCCATGAAATTTTTGAAGAAATCACACAAGTGGGGCAAGGAACAAAGTTGTTTGGATGGTAAGAAAGTGTAAAGAAAAAGGAGAGAGTGGTGTGAGATGGGTTGGCCAAAACACATGGAAAAAAAGAGACAAAAAGGAGTAGGGTGAAAAAGAACACCCAAGCCGTTCATGGGGTGCCTAAAGCCTAGAGTACTCATTCCTATTAAACTTGATTGACACTTGAGCATGATTGGCACAAGAGAGATTCCAATCTCCCTAGTGATGTAATAGTGCCTAAAGAAGCAAACAAAGGGTTCGGCTCCCCCCCCCCCTAAAAAAATCTAGTCCATCTGAAACTCACAAGGAGAGATCACCTCTCATGCTCGCAAACTTCAACTTGTCACTTCTCAATCATTTTCCAAAGAGATTTCCCCCATAACTCAATCTTCCTCACACCCCATCATGCCTTCTCCCTTTCCCAAAAACCTTCTTACCCAATTTCCCATGCTAAAGCCCCTTGGGAACCCAAGAAGGTAGACTTCTTAGTGTGCCATGTGTCCCAAAGGATCTCACACTATTCTAGGCACCAACCACCCATGCATGGCCGGCCATCACTCTTTTTTCATAGGCCTTTGGGCCTTGTTTTAATCTCCTGGGACAAACTCCTATGTTGTTCATCCAAGAAAAGGCCAAGGTTCGATCCAAACACCTCCAAAAAATGAATAAAATAATGGATATCCAATCCAAACACGAACAAAATCCTAAAACAAATTTGGGCTATCACGTCCTCGCCCTCTAAAAAAAAGATTTTGTCCTAGAAATCTTTAAGGCAATATCCTTAACACGCAAAAATCCATTCAAAAAGAAACTTCTATACCTCTAGCACTAGTGGTCATAGATTCTTCTAAAGAGGAGTAAGAGGGTACGTTATCCTCTACTGTCACCGAGTCCTACGATAAATAAAATATGTCATCCACGTCAGGATCATAGTACATATTAACCCTAATCTCATTAAACTTGTGCATGATTTCTGACTCAGTGTCCTCAATGTTGACCTTCCTCTCGCTGACGGATACGATCATTAGAAGTATCAAAAAACTCCAAATGCACTAGGTTCTCATCACTCGCTTCTTCTTGAATCAGTTTATGCAAGTGCTCTCTGTCTATCCTTAGCCACTTGCATGGTGGTTGCTACTCTTTGTGTGGTAACGTCCGTCGAAAGACAGGACTTCCCTCATGATCCACATCCATAAAATGGGTACGATGCCATTCATACCTATCTAATCTTCTAAGTCTTTTTGCTCTCAAAAGTCCCTATCTCCTAAGGCGAATCCTACAATCCTACACCTATGTTAATCTCTTAATTGAGCTACTGAAAAATTTGACATGTGCGGGGTTTTTCTAGTTCGAGCCATCTCTTGCTCAAGGTTGCACGATAAATTACTACAGTTCTAAAAGACAACCAGAGAAGCTAGAAAAAGATAAACACATTCATACAATTCACGAAAATGCATTTATATAAAAGTACACATTCGGTCATAATAGGGTTCAATTTCAAGAAGTATCACACAACTAGTTTACAAACAAATGAAGGTAGTTAGCCCTCATCACATCTTCACGTTCTCATGTTGCTTCCTAAAAAGCAGGATTATTCTAGAGTGCTTTAACTAGAGATATTTTGTGACTCCTTAGCTCCTATTCCTTCTGATTTTTAATTCGTGTTGGCCATTCTTCATATGTCAGGTTAGGGCGCAACTTGATGCTGCCTGGATCCATCACTGTCACTGGTCCTTCTCCAAGGCTTTTCTTCAAATAAGACACATGAAAACACGTTATGAATTCCTTGCAGATCCTCGGGTAAGGCTAGACAGTACGCTATTGGTTCAACTTTCTCCACAACTTCATATGGCCCAACGTATCGGGGACTTAACTTTCTTGTCAAACTGCACTACACCTTTCATAGGTGAGATCTTGATGTATATCCAATCGCCTACTGCAAATTCCAAAATCCTCTTGCGCTTGTCAACATAGCTCTTCTGTCTGCTCTGAGCTATCCTCATCTTATCTAGTATCATTTCTACTTACTTTCTGATTTCCTGTGCTTGAATTTTATGATAGTCCTAGACTCCTTGATTTGTCCATATCCGCCACCACCTCCATCCCCATCACTAGTGTCACCATAGTCTGCCATTCAGAATCCACCACAGTAGGTTGCAATGTAACTCATTTTATTTATTTATCCTTAGGCTGCATCAAGTTTAAAATAACTATTACTCTTCCACATGTGCATTGGTACGTGCTCACACATGCTCATGGGATACTTAAACTCATCATGCTCGACTCTCTAGAATCTTGCCCTTTCACTATTGTAAGTAAATTTCTAGATCGACCCTTGTATTACTAATGTGAAAAATATCACTAAATGCTAATGTAGTTTGGAGGTGGAACGTTGGGTTATAAAGCCTATAACTTGTGATGAATGTCGGCCAAGGCTCGGGCAGAGTGTTAGGAATTACGTGTAGTTGTGGAAAATTGTGAAAATGTGAAATGTGATAAATGTGTTGTCTTGTGTGTGATTTTACTATAATATGCTATGCCATCCAATATTTGCTTGTCATGAATATGCATTCTTAACTTCCTTTACTTGTTATTATTTTATTACATATGCTTTGTTTCTTTGGTTATGTTATGATACTGAAGATCTGTGATTTTTTGAGTTATAACAAAAATGAGGATTTTTGTGTTTGCGTGCATATCAAGACTTCAAGTCGAGATGAAACATTATCTTGGTAGAGCTCCTCTGGTCACTCGGGAGCATATTAAACTAAGTGACATCCTCGGGGATGTTGCTGGGCGACAGGAGGCTCAAATAAAACGGTAACAGTCTTGGCATGATTCGCTGTCTCCTCAACTAGTGGGGGCTAAAGGATGTTTGGTTACACACTTGTCGGGTATGGAGCTGGGCATTGCTCCTTATGAAGTCATATTCACAACAGTTACCTGTGGTATAACGAAACAAGTCAGAGTGTGCAGATGGTCCCTAAGAGAGACCATGGTGCACATCGAATGTCGGCGCCCTAGCTTGCGCTTGGGTTCGCACGCAAATTACGACGCCAGGAACGAACGTCACAAGGAAGTCATCCCTCATCTTTACGTGTGAGAGCATTATTTAATATTTTTTTTTTTCTCTCGCAGCGGAAAAAGGTCAAGCCAAAAACATTCGACAAGACGTTTACGCTTGTCGCACATCACATGGTTAACGAAATAAAACCCAAATTAAGCATCATATACATATACATCAAAGTTAAGGTCGCCAGTGTTAACAGTTTATACAAAAGCGCTTCCCAAAACAGCGGGAAGAATTCCTCAAAATATACTGGCAATAAAAAATAAATACATAAGCAATCCCCTCCTTCTCCGCCGAACATACTAATAGGCGGGTTCTTCCTTTATCTTCCTAAAGTCAGGGCCGTAACGAAGACTATCCAGACTCAGACCTGGGCCTACGTCACACATCATTCCAGAGGATGACGTAAACAGGCGTCCCATGTGGAGGAGCCCATCCACTCCTAGCACCAAACAACACCCCGTAGGGCGTAAGTCATCAAAAAAGTACGTCGCCATAGGAAGCGACTCTGTCGCCCACTGACCGAACAGGTCTAGGGTCACTGGCCCAGCAGTATCTGTCTTAGTCGGGCCCATGAGGGTCCGACCCATCTTCTCGAGAGTCGTAATCTGGGGATCCATCATTTCCTGCAATAACTTCTATCGTTCCCAAGGGAGCGATAGTAGAGATAATAAAAAGGGGGTGAGATTTCGGGAGAAATCTCAGCAAGTACACTAGCACATTAACCAAAACATTTCAAATATATAGATAAGTGAACCAAACAGTCTTAGCTAATGCATATGCAAATGAATGACTGACTCATGCACATGCTCATGTAAACTTTCATACGGACTTGCTTCTTTCAGACTTCTTTTCATTTCATTTCATTGCTTTTCAAATCATTTTTTTAAAACATTTCGTATCTTTTATTCTTTCTTAGGCGCCACTTATCATATACAGATCTTTTCTTATGGCTCGAAAGCCCATCTTGTCATGACTTATCACTTAGCATATATGAGACACAACACGGTTCCCCTAAGCACCGCGTGTTCCCTGCTGGTTATCGCATCACCTTAAAGTGAGTGCGTCATATAACTTATAAAACGGCAGGTCCTTACACCTTATCCGCCCTTGGCACCCACCAGCGTTAGGTGCTACCGCGCTCCGGACACCTTTTGGAGCCATACACGGTCCGCCGACTGTTCTTCGTCGACCCAGGGGCTTCCACTCGACTTTAAACACTCCTGAGTGGACAGGGAGTTCCACTGGGGCACTACCCCTTCCCAGCCTTTGGGGTTCTTATAAAACTTTACTTCTTTTCTTTTTTTTCAAAAACTCAATCTTTTCTTTTCTTTTTCTTAAAAACACTTTGGACTTTAAAAACATGCTTTTCATGATTTATGCATAAGACATGCAATGCTTACTTAATTTCATGCAAAACCCGGGACAAGCTTGAGTGCATTCATATTTCATTTTCTTTTCTTCCTCATTGGGATAACTTTACAACTTCCTACTTAGTCATCATGCTCTACATCCAAAATTTGGGCCTAGGATTGAAGTGGGGTACTCGGCCCATCTCCAACCCATCATGGCCGAACCCTCCTAGGGTAATTCCTAGGGCTTTTCTTCTTCACTTGACTCCAATTATCCTCCAATAATTAAAAGTGTCAAATTAAGACATATACCATCCTTAGAAAGGGGTAATCGAAACCCTATTACCCTCTAGGTAGACATTTTTACCTCCAAACTTAATTCATTCCATTTCCTTCCTTCACCTTTCAACTTGGGGAAATTTCCTTCTATTAATTTATTCAAAGTTTCCTTTTCCATAAGTTTCTTCCATAAGCTTAAACTAAATAATTCCACCACAAAGCAATATAATTCAATCTTCTAATCTCAACCTTAAATATCATAAAATTCCAATTAAACATTACTAGTCATCATACACAAGTGGTTACTTCTTTCCATATGCAAGTATACACCATTTCAATTCATATCAATCATGTATTTTATTCCCATGTCCATTTTCATTTCCTCAAGACAATATTTTCCTTGAATAAATCAATTTCATTACTAATTTCCTCAAATAAATTCTATCTTAGCAACACCAAATTTATAAGCTTAATACTAAAATCCATCATGCATCAACTTCATCATTTCATATAATAATCATGCTTTTCATTTCTTTTTGCAACTAATACTTGATTCATCATCTATACTAACATTCTAAGCTTATTTCATCATAGAGATTTACACAAGAATATTCATATCAAAGACAAGTACAATCAATTTAATCCAAACATGGCAATACAATCATTAATCCAACAAGCATGATCACCTAACTATATACAAGAATTGTTAAGGAAAAGGTGAAAGTATACTTACGATATTCCTATTAGATTTTTGATTAAAATCTGAAAATACACACATAGAATCCCTTATTAGACTAGTTATAAGTATAAAGATTTAAAAGAAATCTTATTTCCTTCTAACCAAAACAAAGGTGTTACATGTGTGTGTGTGTTCTTCCTAAGCTTGCATGAATTTAGGCACTAACCTTCACCAATGTATTGTCCACCTCAACACTCTTGATTTTAGCTCCACTAATTTAGGATTCTTCAACTTGTGTGGTGAAAGAAGAAGAAACAAAGGTAGAGGTGACTTAGGTGGTTTTGGCCGAGAGGTGAAGAGAGAATGAGATAGGAAGATGCTTGCATGTATCCAAGTGAAGTGAGCTAAGGGAAATGGATTTGGGGTCACACGGCCAAGCCCTTGCTCTAGGGTCTTTGGTACACTTTTTACCATGCTTAGGTATGGCCAATGATAGATTGAGTGATTGACAACACTAGGCCATTCCAAGATCAAATCTTGGCCATGCCTTGGAGGATTTTCTTTTCTCCTCCCTCACTTGTTATGGCCGGCGGCTCCCTCGAGTGTTTAGCACTCATTTTCTTGCTTTTCACTCAATCATCATCCCTACATCATCTCATGTGTCCATCCAAGTGATCTCAAGGCCATGCTTTTTGGGAATTGGGCAATGCATGATCCAGCCAAGCTTGCCTCCACCGAAACCCACTTTGCTCCTTCTCCTTGCTTTTGTCATTTCCATCACCTACACCCACACCATACCTCTCTTCACATCACCATACTTTCTTACACATTGTACCTTATTCACTTACACACTCCTCCCTTGTCTTATCAACTTGTTGGTGGCCATACCCCATGAAACTCTCCCAAAGTGCCTCACGGATTGCATCCACCGAATCCCTCCTTGCTCCTTCCTTCCATGCTTCTCTTCATGCCATTTGTCACATTCCTATACACTATGACCTCTAATGGAAAGTCAAGGAATGGTGCCTTGTACTTCCAAGATTCCATGGTAGGAAAATCACTCCATTAGATTCTACACTCAATCCTACATGGCATATGGCTACCTACTAGTCAATCTCCACCAACTAGAATTTTCCTACAAACCTTGTATAATTTTCTAGGGTTTTTCTCCAAGTGACATGTGTCTCTACTATGAGCTTGATGGGTCATGGGCTCACTCTATGGGCTTATGGGCTCACCACTACTCTCTTGGCCCATTCACTTGATCCATTCCTCAAAAGTTTCATTCCCAAACCCATCTCTTTAGAGCTTATTTTTACAAATTACCACTAATCTTGTATATTAGCATTTAATTAAATAATTAAATTAAGATGAAGATTTTAGGGTTATTACATCGAAGTAAATAGATTATAGTGGATGTGTGTTGATGATATTTATTGTTAGGAACATGTAATATGTTTGTTGCATTTGCTTCACAGAGAAGCTGGATTATAGTGGGTTAAAAGTTAAGCTATGGCAGGAAGATGTTATGACCGAGAATGCCATTATTAGGTATAAATGTTTAGTGTGGTAGGCTTGAATTTTTATTGACTTGGGTTGCTTTTATAATATCGAGACTTGAAGGGAACGTTATGGTCTAGGAAATCTCTTTTGGGGGTAGGATAACTGAGGTCTTAGATTTCTTGGAGTTTATGAAATAGTCTATAGAGTAAGAGGTTGTAAGTTCAATGAACTTTAAGGATAGATTTATGAGGGTTTGACCAAAGGTTTAAGCTTTTGCAGATTTTAGGAAATGATTTGTTATCATTTAATGTTTTAGGTTTTGAAAGCTTTGGGAGTTGATTGTTTTGTTATTGGATATAACTTCATCGATCTTACAGATTCTGGAAAATGATTCTTATATAAATTAAGGTTTTAGAATTGTAGATTTGAAGACTTGATTTGTAATAAGATTTGAGTTTTTGTGCCGTAAACTTGGTGTGTTAACTTGATTTATTCTGGAGATTGATTAGTTTTGTAACCATTAAAATGGGATTGAGTTGAGTTAAATGATTGATATAGGAATTTTAAAGGAGAATATTTCTTTGGGAATTGAAGGTATTAATTTAGTTCATGTATTTCTCTAATGATTGAAGATTTAGATTGAATTCGGGAAAATAATTGGTATTAGTTCGAGACTATAGTGGCTTTTAGGTCACCAAAGGTAGAATACAATATGTATTTGGAAGATAAAGCATAGGAATCAATCGAGATTAGCACAGTTTATTGTCAGAAGTAAATAATTATTGGAATTTACTAGGTGTTGTATTAAGGCTCTTGGAGAAGTGGAGATTTTGAATTATCTGACCACCCTAGGAGTTCTGGATGTGATGTGCCACTTGGGGACTAATGCAAGCATTATAGAACCGCCTATGGGAGTAGACTTGAGAGAGCAGTACCCGTATCCGTTTGAGCGTTGATGGTTGTATGACTTTTCTAAACATGATTTGGGTTGTATTTTGAATACTGCTTGACGCTAATGCTTAACCTCACAAATTTCGAAGACAAAATTTATTTTAAGGGGGAGAGGATGTGATAACCCAATATTTTTCCCCATTGGATTTTTTCATGCTTGAAATAATTATGTTTTTTTTAGAATTATTTTAGTAGTTATTTGGAACTTTTTAAAAATATATTCACTATTTATTTTGGGGCTTTTCTTGTTTAAAATCTATATATCTATATATATATATGAATTTATAACTGAGTTTTGCTTGAGAGGTAGAGAGGTGCTAGTGATAGAATTATTTTCTTTTCTTGGATAAATTCAGATTTGTGAGTACTTGTAGAGAGATGTTTCCTTGCTAAAGAAATCAATTGGAACACTTGGCATGTTAGGATTTCATGTGCCTTTTTGGAATTTCAAGATGATAAGGCATGGAAAATGGAGCTTTGTCTTGAAGCTAATGTGGGCTATTACCATTTCTTCTCCTAGCCGAAACTTGCATATGAGGTTGAGTGTATAACTTTGCTTCTTCATACATCATATGTGGGAGCATATGTTTGATGATTAAGTGATTTTGTAAAGGAGTCAAATGAGGAGGCTACGGTTTGGACTCATTTGGAGGGGGAGAAATCTAATTTCATCTATACTTCACTTTGCTCGGGAAACAAAGAAACAAAAAGGGACAAGTGGCAATTGATTATGATTTTATCCTTGAGAGGATGACACATGGAAATTGGGGGGAAGAGATGGCAACCAAAATTGGGACCTTTTCTTGGTGAATTTCGGCCATAAGAGATTATAATGAAAATATCCAAGTAATTAAAGAACTAATAGAGACACTTGGCTCAAGTTAGGCAAACATAGAACTAAGAATTAGGTAAAAAGTGATTTTTGACTTCTTCCTTGAGAGAGCAGCAAAAATGGATGACAACCAAGGGGAGAACCGACTTATACTTGCTTCTTTTAGGTTTTTCATGTAATGATTCTTTTTCTTGACAAGTGTGGAGACAAGTGGAAACCAAGGAAGATGAAAAACTAGATAAGTATTATTCTTTGGTGAATTTCGGATGGGCTTATGTTTAACAATTTATTTAATTTTCATATAAGAACACATCATTTGAGAGATGGTTGACAAGTGGAAGTGGAGAGAGATGTACGTAAGATTTGATACATTTTCTCCTTGTGAATTTTGAATAAAATGGAATTGAGAAGTGGTGGCTAAATTTCATACTTGTTTTATATAAATGTATGGTACATCAACGATGGATAAGGATTTGGTTTATGCCTAACTTTGTCTTTTTCTATACAAAAGAAATAGGTGACTTGTGTACTTTCAAGAAACTCATGCATAAAAGGTTGATTTCAAAAGTCAATAGCATGAGAATACAACTCAAACAAGTAAAGAATTTTGAGAGAATATTCTCACCCATTGGAAGCAAACGAATTGGGGTGTCTGAGAAGTATAAATCGACTTAGCCTTTTTTCTTATCTTCTTCCATGTTTATCCAATTCTTTTGAGGAATTAGGGACAAATGGTAAGTGTTGATTGTAAGAAGAAAAATATAGACTTTTCCTTGATGCATTTTTTACTAAAATAGAACAAGGTAGGGAAATGAAATAGCTAAATGAAGTTTTTGTCTTATCTTTTGGGAATTTTCAAATTTTGGATAAGCATTTTGTCATATCATGCCACCTAAGTCTAGAAATGGTATGAGTGCTCTAATACCCAAAGTGGACACTTGGCATAGTTTATATCAATTTTCAAATTTTAGTCACTTCTTTACCCTCAGGTGTCAACCAAAACATATATAGCACACACTCACTCTTTTTCTCTTGAAGCTCTTGGCCAAGATCCTCCCATCATCTGTCCATCTCTTCTCTTCCTTTCCCTCACCTTCCAAACATTTTCCCCTAGCTCACTTGTGTGGTTTCTCTTTGAGGAATTAGTGAAAGTCTCTCTCTCACAAGATTTCTTTAATTGATCTCTTGGAAAGTAGTAAGTGTACTCTTAACTTAATCCTAGCATTTCTTGTATATACATATGGCAAACTTATTGTTAGTGGTTTTATTATATTGTTTGCTTGCTTATTGAATGGTTTTGTTACAACTTCTCTATGCTATGTTAAGGTGATACCTTATGATTTGATCCAAGAAAATATTTGGAAGAATATAGTGAAGATTTGAGAAAAGAATTCAACGAATATAGTAAGTAAATTTTGGCTGAGGGAATTGAATCGTGGCATGAGGTATTTAGATGATAAAAATATTATTTTGGAGATTCATAGGTTTTGGCCATGATGTTTCCTTCAAAGAAATTTGATACGTTTGAACTTATAGTTGATGATACGATTATGACATAGGTTTTGGGAAAATTTATGGAAGTATATACTCTTTGATTCCCTTGATGAATAGTGAGACATATGTTTGGTTTGGTGAAATTATTATATGATGAAAAGTGACTGAAGAAAATGACTCCATAAGTGATATAGTTTTTCGGCTAATGAATTATCATGGCTTGATTGTTGAGCTTTGAAAATATCTCAAGGAAAGCATGAGATGGCCAAAAGAAAAGAAAGAAGGAAAAGATCTGGGATTGACCTTACTATGAGTTTCGGCTTTAAACCTTTAAAGTTAGGGTTAATTTGTTTTGAAACTCTTTTTATTGAATTATGTATGACTTAGTGGAAAATGATTTTGTTTGCATGCCTTATATGTCTCATGAACCATGTATAAGTCATGATTTCGAAAAGCATGCCTTATAAGTCTCATGAACCATGTATAATGCTTGAAAAAGTCCAGATTTGTATGCATGACCATTCATGACACAAGTCTCATGTCTTGGGTCAACAGGTTTTCCAAAAGAATAAGAATAAGAAAAAAACATGAAAGATGAAAAGTCATGTAAGGACGATGAAGGCAATTCGATTTGCCAGATGACTGACATGCCGACGGTGAAGGCGTTTCAATCTGTCATCGAGTGTAACGGCCCGATTTTTCACCTCAATTAAAACGTAAATTGAAGTGTCTGGATAAATAACACAAGGCTACTTATCCTACATAAATGTAAGGAATAGCATGCATGCATCTAAGCTTACTAATTAAGTGCAATGCAAATTAATTAAGTGCAATGCAAATTGAAGCAGAATGAGGTAAATCTCCAATATATGCAAGAGATCTAACTCTTGCATAAATAGATCACATGGCATAGTAAAACTATAACTTTCATAACTTCATATTTACAAAAACATATTGTATCCAAGACTTACATAACCCAGCTAGTTTCTTAAAACAAATATCGTATCCCAACGTCATCCAATAATCTTATTATTCCACTTGATCACGTATATGAGAAATCATTCCAACTGGAGATGAGTAATTTGTAGGACCCTCAGGGTACCTTAGAATCTCCTGTGCTGTTTGAGTCTCATTGCAAGTTATCTAATCCTACAACAACATCTATCATTCCATAAGGAATGATAGATAAAACTTAAAAGAGTGAGATTTTCAAAAAATCTTAGCAAGTACATAGTTAACAAAATAAGGCATAGATAACATCAGAAATTATCATACATAGCAATGACCATAGACCTATAGCTTATGAAAATGTTTTATGAGACTTATGCATGTCGACCACTTTACCCATACAAACTTAGACCTTACTTAGACTCACCATCTTATACTTAAAACTTATACTTTTCATCTTATTTCTTAATCTTGTGGATCTTACTTAATGCTTATCCTCGACAGGCGTTACGTATCGTCATCCCTGTCGGGTCTTATTTATCTCTAATCCTTGATGGGCGTTACGTATCACCATCCCCATCGGGCTTAATTAGCATGACGCGTTAGCTTATCCATACATATAACTCATCAATCTTCCGGGCATTACGTATAGTTATCCCCGTCATGATGAGTCCCGTGTCAGTCTTCTGGACATATGAAACAAAGGGAAGCTTTTGTGTCTATTTATAGGGGAAAAAAAGTGCTAGAGGGCTTGAGAAATAGAGGGGTGTCTCGGCAACACCCTTAGCCGAGTGGGTGAAGTATTCCCCCCTAGATACAAGGCCTCATGATTACCCCTACCTTTAATGATCTTCTAAGATTTTCATCCCATGGCTGAGCTTAATCGTCCTCTAAAATAATCTAGATCAATAGTTCAAATAGTTACAACTCATGGGTAAAAAAAAATAAAACAAAAAACTAGAATATCTATGATAAGATCAAACTGGCCACTTGGCCTCCCCCTTAGACCTCATAGTTTCTAGACTATTTCTTCACCTTTTGCCACCTGTTACAGCTCTCCTTGACACCCTTAAAACATTTTGGAAGAATTCCTTTATGGTTTTGTTGGCTATTGGTTAAGAATAGAGTAACTTGGCTAATTTGGTTGGTTCTACACCAATCAGATTTGTTTCTACTTCTCCCATGGTTATAGACAAATTCTCCTTCTAGAAACTCTTCCACCACTAAGTACAAACCTTTTTACACATATCTAGAAGACACAAATGTAGATAACCAATCAAATTCGAGCTTCTAAAGTAAGTCGGTGGTGTGATTCATTTTTAGGCTTCAATTTATGCTCAAATCAGATTAGTTCTCTTCCAGCCCAAATAACCCATTGATCCATTTCGATTCTACAAAAATCAAAACATTAAAGATTTTGATAATCTTCTTAGTGATCCATAATATTTTGAATCATCTTATTCCGAGATCATATGAGAGATATATGATTAATTTACCGAAATACGTCAAAATCACCCGAGAATACCCAATCCAAGTTCTCCATTTGTTTTCTTTTGTTTTCTTACCCACCAAGGCTTCTATATAAATTCTTATCAACTTGCCACATGTTCCCACACATGTCAAAACCTCAGAAAGTTTGGTAACCAATCACAATTTTTATCACATGGCCAAACATAAGACAACTCATTTAAGTCGGTTACCAATTGACTCCTATTCCTGTTCATCCACTTCACATCAGATTTTGCCATTGATCCATTTCTTATATTTACAAACCAAAAATATAACAGTTCTAGATATCCTTCTTAAGATTCTATAGGAACTATAATCACTTCATTCAGAGTTCATATTATCAAGTTATGATTTTTCTACTGAAAGTCGACAAATAAGCTCGAGAGCACCAATCCAGGCACACCAAGTGTTTGATAAATGATCCCTCTTGTTTCACACGAAACTTACTAAATAAGATCTTTTTATTTGACATATTTCTACACACTTGTTAAGATCTTAGGAAAATTGAGAAAATATATCAAAGGCTTAATCTTAATCAAAGTCACTAGTTAACTCCAAGTCAATACATATATATCCAATTTAGATCTGCCAACTCAATCTCAATTTCGTATTTGATCAAATCCATATCTCTTAAAGCTCAAAACATAAGAATTGTAGATATTTCTCTTAGATTTCCAAATTATGTTGAATCATCTCAATCCAATATAAAATGAGTAATTTATGTTCATATTACTAAAAAATATTGAAACTGTTTAAATTAGCCTAATCCGAAAATATTATAGGGTATATTCCTTACTCATACCATTTGATTTTCTTTGTAAATTTCTTTCAATTTCTATACAATATTTCATTGAATCTTCAAAATTCTAAAGGTTTCCAAAAATAATGTTAAAGAAACATAATCATGCCAAAAATGAACAATTTATAAAATTCAGGTTATCACATCGAGGTTAAGAAAATTAACGGTGAAGGCGTTTTGATCACTGTCTAAAGATGAAAAGTTACGTCATGATGGTGAAAGCAATTCGATCTACCGTATGACTAACATGACCAAAAAAGCTGACGGTAAAGATATTTTGATTTACCGTCATGCTAAGAAATCTGATAGTGAAGGCATTTTGATCTACCGTCATGGTTAAGAAAAAATCATGTAAGGACGGTGGAGGTGACTCAATCTGTCGGATAACTGACATGAATAAAAGAACCCAACGGTGAAGGTGATTCAATCTACCGTTATAGTTAAGAATAAGAATGACAATGAAGATGATTCGATCTGCTGTCATTTCAAGAATGATAAGAATATAAATAAAGATGCGTAACGTTAAGAGGTTTTCAAAAAGGACATAACCAACATATGAAAAGTTTTGTTTACGTGTCAAAGAAAGTCTTTTCATGAAAATATGACGGTTTTATAAAAAAAAAAAATACATCATGCATAAATCATCTATCTCATGAGTCTCATGATCATGGTATATACATTTGTTTATCTGTATATGCTGACAATATTTTTATTTCGTTATCTATGTACTTACTGAGATTTTCTAAAAATCTCACTATTTTAAACTTTTTTTCTATCATTCCTTGCAAAATGAAATGATAGACGTTAGTGCAGGAATAAATGGCTCAATACCAGACCCGGTTTACTAGGGGAAATTCTGAGAAACCTTTGAAGGTGAAAAAGGTTGTGTGTTGGTTCTTTTGGGTTATAGAACAATGATGTGTACTGTTAAGAATTTAGTACATTATACTTTAACTTTATAAAGTTACGGGTTTTAATATAGCTTACCATGTGATATTCGCAAAGATTTAGATTTGTTTGTCAATTATTCGGCATTTACCTTATTCCACCACGATATATATTTCATATTGCTAGTAAGTTAGGTGCATGCATATTTTCTTTTCCAACATGAACGAGGGGTATGTAGCCTAGTGTTACATGTCCCAACGATTTAGTTTACGTTAATTTCCAAATGTAAATTGGGGATGTCACACTACTTCCAACCCAATAAAGTATTTAAGGACTCTTAGGTCTCGAATCTTAAACGAAGAATGTAAGTAACTCTTGATGGATTAAATGACTGCCAAGTTGCTATTACCCAATATGATATCATCCACATATACAAGGAGAGCGACAAAACTAGATTTGCCATGTCTAGTAAAAAAGGAGTAGTCTGATTGCAATTGATGAAAACCCATGGAAGTGAGAGATGAAGCGAATTTTGAGTTCCATTGCCTAGAGGCTTGCTTCAAGCCATAGAGGAATTTGTGTAACTTGCATACAAGTTTCTTGCCTTGGGTGTGAGACTCCCCCTTGAACTGAAAACTAGGATGAAGGTCCATGTATATATCTTCATCAAGATCATCATGGAGAAATGCATTGTAGACATCAAGTTGGTTTTAAGTGCCAAGCATGGACAATAGTAAGAGAAAGGAACAATCTCACAATAGTGAGTTTGACAATAGGGCTAAAAGTCTCTTAATAGTCAAAACCTTCTTGTTGAATGTATCCCTTAGCTACTAAACGAGCTTTGTACTTGTCAATGTTGCCATCAGACTTTAATATGGTCTTGAACACATATCTAATGCCAATACTTTCTGTCGAGGTGGCAAAGGGGTGATAGTCCAAGTACCATTAGCTTGAAGCCAAAAGTTCAAATTGGATAGCCTCTTTCCAATGGTGAGACACAATAGCTTCATCATAAGTTTTCGGCTCATGAATGAGAGATAGTGAAAGTGCATAGGACTTATGAGGAGATGACAAATTGTTGTATGAAAGGTGAAAGGCAAGAGGATGAATGGTGGGGGAAATGTGTAGCAAGTTCTGTGATGAGGATGCAACAGCACAATGATAGTCATATAAATATGATGGTGCATGCCTAACTCTTTCAGACCTCCTAATAGGAACTTGTGCAAGTGAATCATGTGATGATGGAGAAGAATGGTGAGAGGAATCAGTGGAACAAGGATCAAGTGAGGAGTGAGGGGAAGGGAAAGTGAATGGTGGCTTAGGTGCAGCAGATTCCTCATTGGAAGAATTTGAAATGTTTGAGGGAGTGTGCACGATTTAGGAGGAAGGAAAGGAGATATCCAGAAGAGGTGGTGGCAATGTGAGGTGGGGAGAGGTGGATGGTTCGGGTTCAATATGGTTAGATTTTGAGAATGGAAATGTGAACTCTAGAAAGGTTTCATCCCGAGAAATGAAGGTAGTGTAAGTGTGTAAGTCATAGACTTTATAACCTTTTACTCCAGCTAGATAACCAATGAAGATGCATGGATTAGCTCTTGGATCAAGCTTGGTTCTTGTATGTTTAAAAGTAGACACAAAGCACAAACAACCAAAAACTCTCAAATTGGTATAGGAAGGAATAGAACCAAATAAAAGCTCATATGGAGTCTTATTGTATAGAATTGGTGTGGGAATCCTATTAATCAAATAGGTGGCTGTCAATATAGCATCAACCCAAAATTTTAATGAGAGATTAGCTTGGAAAAGTAATGCTCTAGCCACATTTAAAAGGTGTTGATATTTTCTCTCCACAACACTATTTTGTTATGGGGTATAAACACAAGTTTTTTTTTTTTTTATGTAGAATCCCATTAATGTTGAAAAAATCTGGCATATGAAACTCCGTACTATTATCGGTTCTGACTTGTTTAACCTTTGAGTTGAATTTAGTGCCTACCATTTTAATGAAGGATTGCAGAATTTGTTTGGTTTCAGATTTGAAATTCATTAAATGAACCCATGTTATATGCTATGATCATCAATAATGGTGAGAAATATTGATGTCCTTGCAAGGATGGTTGAGAATAAGGTCCTAAACATTACAGTATATTAAATCAAAGATTGAATCAGAATGAGTGGTGCTAGTGGGAAAGGAAACTCTTTTTTGCTTAGCCAAATGACAAATAGTACAATTTAAACTTTAGATCAGGAAATGAGGATTGAATTAAATTCATCAATTGATTTGACAAATGCCCTAATCTAAATTTCCAAACATCAATTTCTGGTTGTTTCATGGCATAGGAAACCCAAGAGTTGGACTTGAAAATTGAAGGCTTGAGTCTGAGAGAGCTGAGAGAGCTGGTGGAAGATAATAAAGACCATGATTATTCTTAGCTAGTCCAATCATCATCCATGAAGAAAGGGGAGTTATGAGTGAGTTTGCTGACATATAGTAAATTAAAAGTGAATGAGGGAATACATAGAACATTGGTAATTATGATTTTAGGTGAGAGTTGCATAGTTATTATATGTGTGACAGCGACCTGAGTGCCATTGGGTAGTTGGACATGGGCTTGTGTGGTGCAAGTGATGGCTGTGAATAGTGAAGGTGAACAGATCATATGATCTGTGGCACCAATATCAACTATCCAAGGCGCTAAATGATGACTAGTTGCACTACAAAAATGATGATTAGAGGTTGAAAAAATGGGAGTGTTGGAAGGTAGTATACCTTTTATATTGGAGTGGTGTTTGTGAGGTGATTTCGATTGTTTAGGTGCAAAGGATTGACCATGACTAAGCTGTGGTGTCTCTCCATTGACAAGGGCCATGTTGTGGCATTTCACCATGTTGTAAAGAACCTGATTTGCTGCATGAGATGGAGTGAAAGTGTTGCTGGCAGAGTGCCCTTGCTTGGTCCTTGTAAACTTGAAGTTTGGTGGGAAACCAACAAGTTTGTAACACTTCTCTTGAGCATGCCCAACCTTCCCATAGTGTAGGCATGTAACCTCAACCTTGTCACTTCTCTTAGTTTGATTGTTGATCACTGCCATTGCAGAGGGTTCTACCAAAGGAAGAGCTTGTGTGCGTACCTCCCTTTGTCTCTCTTCTTGCAGGATCATGGAGAAAGTTTTGTCCAAAGAAGTAGAACTCATAAGAAGAACTTGTCCCCTGATACTCTCATAAGAATCATTCAAACCCATCAAAAATTTAAAGACATAATCTTAGATTTGAACCTCACCAACGGAGCCAAGCGCCTTGGACATACAGAACCAAACGGTCGATAATTCCACAGCTCCTCCCACATGGCATTGAGTTGGGTGAAATATTCACCAAATGACTGAGTTCCTTGAACGATGGTTCCAAGCCGCTGCTATAGTTGGTATATTCGAACATTATCAGGTTGAGAGAAGCATGTTTTGAGCTTCTCCCAAACCTCTTTCTCAAAGCTGATGTAAAACATATTCGAAGCTATGTCTTTCAAAATGGAGTTAAAAATCCATGAAAGTATCAGATTGTTGCAGCACAACCAGGGTACATAGAGTGGGTTGGAGAGTTCTGGAGTTGAGATACTTCCATCAAGAAACCCTAACTTGTTTTTGATTGAGATGGCTAAGGTGAAGAAATGGCTCCATAAGATATAGTTAGGTCCCGTGAGTGGAGGCGAGATTACAATTGTGTGGGTATTGTCGCTATGATGAAGGTAGAAGGGTTTCGTTGGGTCTTCTATGGGTGATATGAGAAAGAGGAATTAGCTGCCATTTGTGATGATGAACGAAGTGATAAACAGACTGTGCACCAAAGGTGTTTGAGAAAAGTCCTAATCGGGGATGAGAAATTTTGAAGGATGAATACAATACGCACTGAAAGTTGAGAAAAGCTTTGAGAGGTGAATGAAAGGTGGAGATTGTTAGACCTTCTTTGATACCATGTTGAAGATTGGAAGAGAAGAGAAAACGAAAACCGAAATGGGGAGAAAAATGAACTACTCTCAAGTTGTTGAAGAATACGAGAATAATAATCCCAGATATATACAGACCTCTCAACATACACTATATTAAAGTAGTAAGGTAAACACAACATTTCACAAACATATATATGACATTGTACAATTCTGGTAATGCTACAATAGTCTAGTAGAGTGGTGTCGAGTTGAGGGCAGTGGCCTTTTCTGCGCTCTCTCTCAGCCAAGAGGGACTGTGGTAAGTTTCTTTTGTTCAATGCATTTTCCTTGAGAGTCAGGACGTTATTCCAGACATTTAGTACAAATAAAACAAATATATGACCCATTTATGCTATGCTTACATACATTTAGGTTCTCATATCTCTCTCTCTCTCTCTCTCTTTCTCTCTCTCTCTCACACACACACACACACACACCCCTGTGGGGGAGCAAAGATGGTGAGGTTTATCTTCAGCGTGGGCATAAACTAACATTGAAGAGTAGACGCTTAGAGTTGGGGGCCGTTGAGGCATGAGAAGTCTTGTATACTTTGTGCATCTGACAAAAATGGCTTTTACTCAGGCGGGGCTATTCAAAAGCGGAGTGTTGATTCTAAACATAACTTCTCAACGAGTGAATCGATGAACAATGCCCTCATGAAGACTTGCAAGGGCTAAAATATACCAAAAGGACACAAGTAAAAAAGGGCAGCATGCTGATTTTCCACAGAGAGATATACATATTTGAAAAGTTACATGCAAAACCTTGAAAATAATTAGCATCAAAATTTTTAGAACAACAAATTTTATGTGATCAGCCTCTGACTTCTTCCCATAATCTTGACTTTTTCATTGTCAAGATTTCTTGTATGCAACTTTTGAGTGTCTGTTCTTATCATAAAAAGAATTTGGGTGGAAAGAATGAACTAAGGTGTGGAGAAAGCAGAGAACCCCATTTAAAAAATTTATGAAACCCTTATCTGCCTAATCTTAGTGTTCTTCTTTGGGTCGTCAATAAGGCTAAGATCTGTTTCATCTTCCTTGTATGTTCTAATGAATGTTTTCACACCCCGCATGATTAGCCTCTCAGTCAAGAATAACTGATAGTTGTTCTCAATCAAGGGATCCAAGATGTGGCTATAGTTTGATGAATATGCCAATTTATACCTATGAACACGCATCACCAACCAATAAAGGTCAGCAGGTCTTCACATGACAAAACTGAATGGTCACACTAGAAAAAAGAAAACACCAAGACAAATTTATGATGAAAGATGCATGATATATGGCTTCTAATACATGGACACGAGGTCAAAGGTTTATCTAGCAGAATGGTGCAGCAATGAAAGTGTACCAATTTTCCTAAGAAGGCAACATTGTGAGCTAGTTTTCACTGCACCATTCTACTAAGAGAATTGCTATAGATACAAAGAGATTACACAAAATAAATCCAGAAACTGGTGTGGTTTTATGGAATCCATTAGATCTACTTTATAATAAAAGTAACTTTATAATTTGACGTACCACATCAGTTTATGGGTTTACTTTTATGTAATCCCTTTATAGATAAAGTATTTTCCTTCTAGTAAATACTTCCAAATAGACTACCATGTAGCTCTCATATAATGACATAGAAATTACTGGATGTGTTGCAACTGAGTATACACTCTGTAATGAACACTTTTTGAGGTGATTATGGGCTGGATTGGGGGCTGTTGGAGGGATGGAGACTGTTTTACCGGAGATGTGTGCAGGGTTGAGACTCATGAAGACGAGCAAAAAGAATTGGTAGTGGGAAAAGAGGATGTTTTCCTATCGATTGAAAAGAGTAAACAATGTATCATGTTCATGGTAGTTTCTGATAGAGAGGCGAACAAAGGGACGTTGAAAAACACCTTATTGTGAATCTGGAAAGTGGAAGGTAAAGCACTTATCAAAGACGTGGGATGGAACAAATTCCTCGTCGAGTGTAAGAACGTTGGAGACAAAAAGAGGATTCTAAAAGGGAGGCCATGGGCCTTTAACAAGAATTTGATCTTTATGCAAGATTGTCAGGGGTTTTCATCTGTTAAAGAAATGCATTTCCAAAAGGAGATGTTCTGGATTCAATGCCATGACCTTCCTTTTGCTGGAATGAACTATAAAACTGGCACTGATATTGTATCATCAATGGGTGAAGTGATATTTGTAGACACTGACAGCAGTGGTATTTGCTGGGGTCTTTTCCTTTCCATCAAACTACTTATGGATATTTTAAAACCTCTTGCAAGGGGTAGAATGCTGACCATAGGGGATAAAAAATATTGGACACCTTTCAAATACAAAAGGCTTCCCAATTTTTGTTATCATTGTGGAAAGTTCAAGCACATAAACAGTCACTGTGAGAAACTGGAGCAAGGCAATGCTCAAAGTGAAGGTTTTGAGCAGCAATATGGTGCCTGGTTAAAAGCTAGTACAAAGAAGACAAACTCGGTGCAGGGCAGGCCAGTGGTGATCAGCTCCCGGGGCTCTCATTGGAGAAGAAACAGAGAGAGAAGTTCAATCAGCCTCACGAGCAACTAATGGCTTTTGGAAGGGATGATCTGGTGATGAAAAATGTGGAATCAAATAAGCAATTTGAATTAAATGGGGAAAGAGCATTATTCACGAGTAATGGCTCTGGTAACAAAGAGGATTCTGTTTTTAAAAGTCATGTAGATGGGCCTAAAAAGGAAACTATCCAAGAGCCATAGTCCATGTTTTACGAAACAACTGATTCTCATGAGGAGATTCCAATTGGCAGCAAGGGTCAAATAGAAACACATAAGCAATTCTGTTTCTGTAGGTTCCAAAGTGAGGGCCCAGTCCAAAACCTGGAAAAAGAAGGCCTGTGAAAGCCCACTTGTTTTTTAGGTTAATATGGACGTGGAGGGCATGAGCCAGTCAAGCACAAGGCCCAAAAAAGAAAGGGAAGACAGCTAATGGCATCTGATTTTGTGAAGAACTTTAAACATACACGGGAGGAAGAGGAAGATAAGGAAATGGTAGAGGTTGCTATGCAGCACTGCCAACATCAATGAATCTCGTATGTTGGAACTACCGAGGGCTTGGGAACCCTCAGATAGTTCAAGAACTTTACTTGCTAGTGAAGGAAAAGTGTCCAAGGATTATGTTTCTATCCGAGACTAAGATCAGAAGAGAAAAGGTAGAAAGAGATAAAAACAAGCTGGGGTTTGAGAATAGTTTTGTGGTAGATAGTATGGGTAAAAGTGGAGGCGTAGCCATGTTTTGGACTTATAAGGTGCAAGCTAAATTACTTACTTACTCGAGATGGCACATTTCCATTAAAATCAGAGATGACTCAGGTAATTCTCCTTGGGTATTATCCAGTTTTTATGGAAATCCAGTTACTGAGAAAAGGAAGGAAAGTCGATAGCTTATGAGATTATTAAAACCGGACCCTCATATGCCATGGATGATAATGGGAGACTTCAATGAAATTCTTACTTTCGAAGAAAAGTTTGGGCTACTACTAGATCTTTTGCCCAGATGGAAAGCTTCCAAGCTGCTATGGATGATTGTGACCTTAGTGACATTGGTCTTATTGGTTAAAAATTCACTTGGTGCAATAAAATGGAGGGGGGAGATTTTACTAAGTAAAGGTTGGATAGAGTTTTAGTAAATGGAAATCTTCCCATGCTATTCAGTAACTGTAAAGCTCATGTCTTACCTATGCTCCAATCCAATCATTCACCTTTGTTTATAAGCTGTGATAATGGCATTGAGGAGATAAGCAAGACCGAGAAGCTTTTTAGATATGAATCCTGTTGGTCATCGAAGCAAGAGTGCAAAGACAATATTACTAGTTCCTGGCTATATATTGGCAAGGGGGGAAATCCCTAATCTGTTTTCAAAACTGGTCTGGACAGATGTAGAGATAAGTTAAGGTCTTGGGAGATTTCAAATGGTGATCAAAGGAAACTGATCAGGAGCAAACCTAAGATGGTCTAAGAGCTCCAGAGAACTAACTAGGGAACGTTTGATGAAACAATAAAAGAGCTTTAAGAACAGGTTGATGGTTTACTAGTTGATGAGGAAACTAGATGGAGACAAAGATCAAAGTAGCTATGGCTTTAAGGGGGTGATAAGAACTCGACCTACTTCCATAAATGTGCTACACAAGGGAAGCATCATAACACTATAAAAATAGTCAAGAATGATAGAGGTGGATGGGTGACCAAGCAAAGGGACATCAGGCTTTATTTCCAAAATTTCTACAAAAAGCTTTTTGTTTCTTCCAACCCGAGAGGAGTAGCAGAGTCCCTTTAGGAATTGAGATGCTGGTGATAGTAGACATGAATGAACAACTCCAAAGAGAGCTCTCCTATGAGGAAGTGAAGCAAGCTGTCTTAGAGATGGATCCCATGAGTTCTCCCGGTTCAGATGGCTACTCAGCCAGCTTCTATCAAGACAACTAGGAGGCTGTAGGCAATGGACTATATGCTGCTGTTAATAATGCTTTTGATTTTTCTATTATTTATGATACATTTATTGTTTTAATACCAAAAAAAACAAAAAAAAACCTGAGCTAGTCACAGAATTTAGACCTATTAGCCTTTGTAATATATTGTATAAAATTGTCTCAAAAGTCTTGGCTAATAGGCTTAAAGTTATTTTACCTTCTCTAATTTCTCCAGCTCAAAGTGCTTTTGTTCCAGGGTGTTTAATCTCTGACAATATCATTTTCACCTATAAAGCCATGCATTTAATGAAGCACAGAGTGAAAGGGAAGAAAGAATGATACATGGCACTTAAATTGGACATTAGCAAGGCCTACGACCGCATTGAATGAAATTTTTTGGAGGCTGTCCTAAGGAGGTTTGGTTTTGGGAACTCGTAGATTGAACTTACAATGCAATGTGTCAAAACAGTAAATTACTCTTTGCTCATCAATGGAGTACCTCAAGCATCTTTTAATCCATCAAGAGGGTTAAGGCAAGGGATCCCTTATCCTCATACCATTTCATATTGTGCTCAGAAGTTCTTGGTAATTTGCTTGACAAAGCTGAAGCAAGAGGCTTTATCTCTGGTCTCCCTTTTGCTAGGGGATCCTTACTTGTTAATAATTTATTATTTGCCGATGATAGCTTAATATTTTGTAAGGCAAATGTTTTAGAATGGTGGAGATTATCAAGTTTGCTGTATATGTATGAATAAGCTTTGGGTCAAAGGCTTAATATGGAGAAAACGTCAATATACTTCAGTCAAAATACAAGACCAGATATTAAAGATGCCATTCTATTTGCGGCGCAAGTAAGGGAAGCTAGATCTTTTGAAAAGTACCTCAGGCTACCCTTCTATGTGGGGAGGAAACAGCTGGCTGTTTTCAAGCCTATTTTGGAATCAATAAGAAACAAGATTCAGATTTGGAAGGTCAATTTTATCTCACTAGCTGGTAAAGAGGTGTTATTGAAATCCATAGTGCAAGCTATCCCTACGTACTGTATGAGTATTTTCAAGCTTCCAAAGGTAATTTTGCATGAAATAAACAAAATCATGAAAAATTTCTGTTGGGGAACTTGTAGTGAGAAGACTAAAACGCAATGATTATCTTGGAGTCTACTAGGAAAAAGGTAATCAGTTGCAGGGCTCGACTATAGGGACTTTGAACACTTCAATGTTGCTCTCCTAGCAAAACAGGGCTAACCAATATTTTGAATACCATACCGGTGAGCATACCGGTCAAGGCACTGGAACGAAATATTTCGATACCGGTACCGTTTCGAAATAGTCTATACATAAAAAAAATTGTATATATAAATACATATGTTATATTTCAAAATAATAGTCAATATATGAATAAATTATATATATAAATATATATGTAAATAATCTAGTCTAAATTAGGATAAAAAAATAGCAAAAATAAAAAAGTGAAATCCCAAAATCCGGTACAGGCCGGTATACATGGCCGGTATGACTGAAATGTCGGCCGATATGAAACAGACCCAATTTCTGTACCGACTACTGCTCTAGTACAGTACATACCAGCCAATACCGAAATTTAAAACGATGGGGCTAATGGCTTATCAAAATTGCTAATTCTCTTACTTCAAGAGTATTAAAAGCAAAATGTCACATGACTGATTTCAGGAGAAGCAAAATTGGAAGCAACGCATCATACTTGTGGAGAAGCTTCATGGCATCTAAAGCAGTGTTGAAAGAAGGCATGTTCTAGTGGATAGGTAATGGGGATTTAGTATCCATAGGGGGTGATAAGGATTCCACAACCTTCTTCTTTCCAGGTGCAATCATAATTAAGTGAGAGTTTACGTAAGTCCCTTGTTAGTGCTTTGATTGATGCTAACTCCAAAACCTGGAAGATGGAAATGATCCAAACTCATTTTACTGAACATGAAGCCCTTATTACTTGTAAAATTCCGATCAACTGGAGGGGTAGTCCAGACTAGTTAACATGGCAAAATTCAAGTGATGACAAGTTTTCTATAAAAAGTGCATATCATCTCCTTTGTCAAATGGATCAAGAGGCACATGCGTAGAGCTCTTTGATTACTCATACTGAGGATATATGGACCAAAATATGGAAGATAAGGCGCCCAATGCTACAAAGATGTTGTTGTGGAGAGCATGTCATGACTCCCTTCCTAGAAATTCCAACTTGCACTGAAGGAAAATAAGGGAGTCTCCTAACTGCCCAATTTGCAAAGCAAAGACCGATACCACTATTCATGCCTTCTGGACTTGCTCTTCGAATCAAGATTTATTGGGGGGTCAGTCTAAGGAAACTCCAGAAAATGAACCTCAGCTTCAGTGGCTTTAAGGAACTGGTCAATCATTTATTACTAGTTTTGTCAAATGAAGAAATTGCAATATTTAGGGCTATAATGTATCAAACCTGGAAGAGATGAGATTTATTTGTTTTTTAAAACAATTTCAAAAGCCTTGAATCTATGGCAGCATAAGAGAACAACTGATTCAAGACTACAACCTAGCAAACTCCAAACCTGACGAGCAATGACACCGAGAAATTCAAAGCAGATCACAATGGCTCACACCCCCAATGACTTTGTTCAAAGCTAATTGGGATGCGACTGTAGACACACATAAACAAAGTTTTAAGTCCAAAGAAGTAACAAACATGTTCTAATCACCAAAGCACTTATTCTATGTCAAGGTTAAGTTAAATAATGTACTTACAAATTTCTCCTAAGCTTGAATTGGTGTTTGAACAAAGCCCTTGCAAGTCTCCTTTCAAAACACTCAATTACACTCCTTTAGGTGTTTAGGTGATATAGTGATCTTTTGGGAGGATTTTTTCTTTTCTTTTTCTGATTTGGCCGTATGTTCTCACTAAAAGAGAAGTAGGATAGACTCATCCATCTATTTATACTAGAGAGGGGAGACTAAAAAGGGGGTGCAAGGCTCAAGTCATTTCGGTTTCTCCCTTCCCCCTTTTGTCGTGTGTGTGAGTGAGGTGGCTAACCTCTTGTTAGCCCTCATGATCACTCTAAATTAGGCTTGATTGATAAAATCTCCATCCAAGGGCCTGCTTTGTGCTAGTTAGAAGCTTAAGAGGATCAATGGTCTAGCTAAATTCCAACACATGGGGGTGTATAGCTAGACATAGCTGGATGTTTTCCCACCATACATGCATCGACTATTTGGGTTCTTCAAGAGGCAACCAACACTTCCAGAGCTATTTCCCCCAATTTTCCACTTGTTTAACCTCCTAGTAAGACACTTGTACCAATCTAGAAGATAAATCCTAAGGCTTCATTGGGGTAATATCTGGAATTAGCTTGCTTAGTTACGTCCTAACAAATTTCTTTCCATTCCTTCCTCTTATGGTTCCCTCATGGTTTTATGCTAACTATCCTTCTATAAAGTCTTTCTCCACATGCCACATACCTCCTTACACATGTCAAGATGATAAATATGAAGAGAACCAATCAGATTTAGGCCTTAATAGTAAGGCGGTGGCACTTTTCATTTTCAGACTCCAGTTTTCGTTCATTTTAGGTTTGTCCACTTCCATCCCAAATAAGTCCTTGATCCAATTTGATTCTCCCAAAACTTAAAACATTAAAGTTTTATATAATCCTCTGAGTGATCTATAGAATTTTGAATCACCTAATTCTGAGATCAAATGAGAAATATATGCTTATTTCACTAAAACTGGTTGGAGTAACCTAAGAGTACCAATCCGAGCTTCACATTTGTTTTCCTTCTTCCAATTCTAATTTTCTCAATTTCCTCTTAATCTTATAAAAGAAATTTTTTTCTAAATTCAAGCTAAAATATTCTAGCTAACACCTTGCTCAATTTCCAAAAATTGACCATAATTGACCATTTTCATCTAATATCTTAAATGTCTCTAATTTAGTCCTTAAACCTAGGTGTCATATATTTCCAAAAAAATTTCCTTAAAATGATAAAATGACCTCTAAATGAAGATTTAACCTAAGGAAGACTTTTAAAAAGGAAAGGTTATTACAACCATCCCTGCTTACCACCATCCCTATAGTTCCTTTTACCCCTCTTTCAATCTATCAAAGCACAGTAGGCGAGACTCTACCACTATCCCTGTTTATCACCATCCCTACCGTATGCACTGTAGGCAAGAATCATAGGTGGGACTCTACCACCATTCCTGCTTACTACATAGGCGGAACTCTTCCACTATCCTTACTTACCACCATCCCTACCGCGTGCATCATACACAGGAATCACAGGCAGAAATCTACCACCATCCCTACAGTATCTCTCTTTCAAACCATTCAATCCATTCATTTCAAACATACCCAAAATTATTTCTCACATGAAAACCCAGTTTTTCAAATATATACATGAACATGTATGCAATTATGCGAAAATCCAATTTCCCTTTACAAACATGAACATGCGTGCAATTATGTAATGTATATGACACAACACAATATATATATATATATATATTAAACAACCAACAAATTCCAACATAATCCAATCACACAAACAACTCCATCCTCCAATCCAACCAACTCCCAAACTCCTCGGACTCAACGTCTAGCACAACCAACCAGTTCACAAAAGATTTGTAAATGCAAAAATATATTTAAATCTCAAAATATTATTTGGAAAATACTTACAACGCTATAATATAATTTTTGAATGATCACGAAGGTCCAAGAGGCAGTGACAAAGCAACGTAATAATGCAAAATGGACAAAGGTCATGGGTCTCAAAACCCAACTTTTGAACGGGGACAAACGAAAACTTGGGATGGCTAGGGAAAGGTTTAGAGGTGTTGGAGAAACTAATGGTGGTGGTGGTTGGCCGTGGGCGACAGTCGAAAGCCAAAAAGCCCAAATCAGAGATGGAGCTCAAGGGGCTTCATTGGTGGCAGATCAGGGCTGAGGAATGGTGGGTTAGGTAACTGGGAGGCCGGTGGTGAAGTGGTGAAGAGGTGGTGGCCAATGGTGGAGCGACGAAAGGGCCACGGCTTGGAGGTGCGTGTGGGGGCGAATGACGGCTTGGTAGGGTTGAAAATGGAGAAGGGTGGTCACCAGCAGGTGGAAGAGAGGGTGGGCTAGGTGGTGATGGCCATGGGTTGCACACAACGGCGCAAGGTGGAGGGGAAAGAAACAGGCGGAAGAGAAGAAGAACGAGGGGGAGGGGGGGTCACGCGTGGGCTGGGTGAAAGCAAAGGAGAAAGAAGGAAAAAGAGAAGAAAAAGAGGAGCAAAAGAAAAAGAAAAAAGAAGAGAAAGAAATGAGGTCCAGTTCTCACAACTTGGGTCACAAAATTGGTCCAACGAAAATAATTTCAAAATAGTAAGATAAATAAAATAATTTAAACGAGCGACTAGTTAAAATAAAATAATAAATAAAAATTCAACAACACAGTAATTTAAAGTCCAACAATAAACTAATTTAAATTAAAGAGCAATTTAAATACAAAACAATAATTTATTAAGAAAGCACACCAAATTAAATTTCATAACTTAAAAATCATAAAATAAATCCAATGACAAATCCAATGAATTTAAAACAAGAGAACCAATATTAAATTAAATAAATAATCCTTCAATTAAAATATTCAAAAATATGAGGTATCACATCCCTCGAGTTCTCTCTTGACCCCTTGTCTTCTCTCTAGTCGCCTCGCGTCGATTGTCGTCATGTCAGAACTCCTCTAAAAGCCATCCGAAAAAGTCACACAATATGACTTGACAAGCCCATGGATAATGCCTTAACATGCCCGGCAGCCCTACGGGCCATGCCTTTACAGCCCTTGACCGCCCCATGGCCTTTGCTTGGACAGCCAGCGAGGTTAATGGTAGGCTTACAGGCCCATCAACAGCAACTAGCACGCACAGTAGGCCAGCAACCAAGCCTTGCACGCACACGCGCACAGTATCAAGACCCCATCAAAAATCACCCTAGGACAAGGTCCTAGGCATGCATGGATAGCCACGAGCCATCATGGGGTCCATCTATTTAAGATTGTGTTATTTTATTATCTTTATTTATTTTATTTAATTATATTTCAAGGGACCTATTGGGGGTTTCCACTTTTTAATCTCTATAAATAGGACCCTTAGCATCTTAGTTTACATCTTTGATTATTTGACATTTTTTCTTGGAGGAACGGTTTGGTGTATTCTTGAAGAACACTTTCGGTGCTATTGCACTAAGACTCTTTTAGGTAAAATTCATTAATCCCAAGGAGAGGATTAACACCTTGCAATTTGTGAATAGGTGTTATCCGTTTATCTATCTTTCATTCATCACTTTGCAATTCATAAATAGGTGTTAAATCAATTATCTATCAATCTTATGAGTATTTCTTTTATTCCATTCAATTATCTATCCTTGTTCTTATATTTTCTAGCTTGTTCATCTACGCTTTCTTGCATATCAAACATATCCTAAGCCTTATTCTTAGTATTCTTTGGTTTCTCAAAATATCCATATAACCCATAAAGAGAGTCTTCACATTCCTTTGTTGAGTCCATTTATCTTTTGTTCATACAATTTTCTATGTGTTCACAAATATTCTCATAGTTTATACATTGTCTTGCATTTTCTCATCTCACAAACACATATCATGCCTACCACCACTCCAAGTCCATACTCTCCATAATCATCAATCCCATAAGACTTACTACCATCACTCCACCTATTGTCTTGGCCGAAATTCACCATTGCCTTATATATTCCACCAATTTACCTATTGCCATATACATTCCATACACATATATTGCGTTAGGACTCACTTGACCTAGCCTCCATCATCTCCATTAGCCCTAGCCTAATTTCCCTTGTCTTAATCTCTCCATAATTGACACTTACCAAAATTAGCCTCCCACCATCCAACTAAGCCCTAATCGACACCCTAGAGTCCCACAAGGTAATTCCTACATTTTAGGAATCCTCATCCATCTTCTAAATCCAATCCCTAAAATCCCTCCATTCCTCAAATCACTCATTCCCTAAAATTACTCAATCCTAGAATCTCTCAAGTCAAGCAAAGACTATCATCATCTTGCCATATCCAAATCCCATCTACCATATCCAATCCCTCAAATCTCTCATTCCCTAGAATCACTCAAGTCAATAAAAGACTATCATCATCTTGCCATATCCAAATCCTATCTTGCCATATTCAAATCCTATCTTCCACCTCCAAATCCCTAAACTCAAGAAACAAACCTAGACTCATTCAAACACCATCCATCTTCATCTTTTCTGCCTTAACCAAATTCCTTTCTTACACCCAACCCTAGCCTCACTCATCATCAAAAGATTCCTTGCAAATTTTGACCAACCCCCTCAATCACTCCTAAGCCATTTTCCCAATCAACCAATCAAAAATTTCCTCTTACCATAAATACCTTATTCGACTATAGCCTCCATCCGCTATAGCTGAAAACCACTTACCATATATATCCCAATCATATCTCCCATCCCTTGTGTGATTGGTCATACTTACTATAAGTGACTCAATTACTCAATCAATCCACAATCCATCTTGCCATAGCTGAACCTTGATAAATAGTAGAAGAATCTGATAGATCCTTTTTATATAGTGAATGGATTTCTTCCATTTTATCCTATTTATTGGTACTGATCATTGATACTAGAAAAATGGGTTCTTTTCTTTGTCCCAGTCCATGCTTTGAATGAGTCACACATACACCCTAGTACATGTTCCTTGTCGTTGAGGGCATCCCCTAAGGGGGGGATTTCGTGACATTTCTGATTGGCTGTCGTGTCTCTATTGTTGAACCCAAGGTTTCAAGTTTCGTGTAATTATAAATCTACACATGGATTTTGATCATAACAAATGAATTCAAAGAATAAAGGAGTCTCAAGCTCAAATTGTCCACACAATAGAATCAAGCACATCAAGGAACCAAGCATGAGCATGAAGGGAACAAGTTCACATTAAAATCATAGAGTAATGTTGTAAATCTCTTAAAAATTTGAAATTAGGATTAAGGCTCAAAATTAATATTTTATCATAAAGCATTAAAATACATTTTCCACATGTGCATGAATATTTTGAAAATTAAATTTGAAATTTTGAAAGATGATTGATTGTCATCTTTCACATGTGCATGACATGATTAAAGGTTTGAACTTTGAAAATATTAAGATGATTGATTGTCATCTTTTACATGTGCATGACATGATTAAAGGTTTGAACTTTGAAAATATTAAGATGATTGATTGTCATTTTTTTACATGTGCATGTTTTATTTGAATATTTTCAAAAGTGATGGATGCTTTTCTTGACTTATGCAAAAGGTAGATGTCTTTGTTTGAAAATCTTGAAAAGTAAAGTGTGCTCCTTTTGTCACATGCAAAAAGTAAAAAGATTAGGTTTGAAATTTTTGAAAAGTGAATGATGATGTCTTTGATATGGGAATATTTTCAAATTTAAAATTGAAGACTCATTTGCCTATAAATAGCTCACTTGAGTTTTGTAAAAATCATAACAAGAGCTTACACATCTATTGTTAAGTTTTGCATCATTCTTTCAAAACTCTGATTCTTTCTTTTCTAAAGTTTTGAGCCTTAATTCTTGTTCTTGTTGAGAGAGATATAGGTTGCGTTGTATTGTTTCTATCTCACTCGTTGAGGAGTGTACTTTGATAGTCTACCCACTATCAACTCTTGTATTTGTAAGAGGGTGCGTATAACCCTTGTGTGTGTAGAAGGTGTTCTACACGGGGAATAGTTAAATCACCAAGTGTGAGGTGATTGGAAGTGTAGAGGGTGTTCTACACGGATTCTTTGGAGCGGTGTTACTCAAAAGTGTAATAGGTTTCTATCTCCACCTAAAGGAGATTGACTAGTGAATTCGGGATCCTCAAGGGGTAGCTTGAGGCGAGGACGTAGGCAGTGGGGCTGAACCTCGTAAAAATACTGAGTTTGCTTTCTCTTACCCTACTCTTTACATTTCTTACTGCTTTACATTCTGTTTATATTTTATATTGTGTATTTGATTAATAAGTATTAATTTTTATAATATAACCCAATTCACCCCCCTCTCGTATTAGTCATCTGGGCAACAATTGGTATCAGAGCTAGAGCTCTATTATAAGATTAACTATCTTTTGAGTTAAGATCTTATGGCTAACATTGCAGCTTCATTTGGTAAAGGTCAATCTAGCAGTCGGCCTCCACTCTTTTGCGGAGACAATTACTCATTCTGGAAAGTAAGAATAAGAATATTCCTTCAGGCTCAAGGTCGAGAAATCTGGAAATACATTGTAAATGGACCTTATATTCCAACAAAAGTGGTTGATGGAGTAAAGGTCAAAAAGGAAGAAGAAGAGTTTGATCGTGAAGACGATAGACTTTATACTTTGAATTTAACTGCTATGAATTTATTATATAATGCTCTCAATGGTAATGAGTTTAATAGAGTAATGACTTGCGCTACAGCAAAGGAAATTTGGGATAACTTGGAAGTTACTTATGAAGGAACTTCTCAAGTCAAGGAGTCAAAAATTTATATTCTTACTCATGAATATGAAATGTTTAAGATGAATGATGATGAATTTATTTCTAGTATGCACACTTGTTTTACTAACATCATAAACAGCTTGACAGCTCTTGGCAAAGTTTATTCCAAAGTGGAGATAGTAAGAAAAATTCTCAACTCTCTACCAAAATATTGGGAATCAAAAGTGACAGCGATTCTTGAAGTTAGAGACCTCAAGAAACTCGAAGTGAATGAACTCATTGGGTCACTTATCACCCATGAGTACACATTGAAAAGAGGAGAAGAAGAAGGAAAGCCAAAGAAGAGTTTGGCACTTAAAGCTGTTCCATATGAAAGTGAAAGTGATGAAGATGAGGAAAATGACGATAAAAATGAAGAAGTTGCGATGATAACAAGAAGAATTCAGAGGTTCTTAAAGAAAAATAAAACTCCATCAGGGAAATCCTTCAAAAAGTTTTCCAAGAAAGATTCAGGTAAAAATGACACTTTAATTTGTTATAAATGCAATAAGCCTGGTCATATCAAGTCAGATTATCCTCTACTAAAGAAAGATCGAAACAAAGGCAAAAAAGCTATGAAAGCTACATGGGATGATGATTCAAGTAGCTCAGATAGTGAAGCAAGCAATGGAGAATTAGCAAATCTTTGTCTTATGGCTAAAGATGATATTGAGGTAACAAATCTTGATAATATTGAAGATCCTTCATATGAAGAATTGCAAAATATTTTAGAAGAGATATATGTGGAATTTGAAAAATTAAGTATCAAGTATACTGCTTTGAAAAAGAAAAATTCTTCTTTAACAAGTGAAATTGATATTTTAAGAAAAGAAAGTATTGTTTTGAAAGATGAAAATCTTGAGTTGAAGAAAAAGAAAACTAATTTAGAAAATATTATTGAAAACTTTACGAATGGAAAAAAAAATTTGAAAAACTTATTGGTAGTCAAAGATGTGTTTTTGACAAGGCAGGCTTGGGATATATGCCAAAACAAAAATACAAACTTTATAAAAACTTCTTTGATAATCCTTCTACATCAAAGTCCAATATTCAAAATTCTTTTCATAAAAATAATTTTGTTAAAAAAGAATACTATTATAATCACTTAAGTTCTTCATATATGTCACATGCTATTTGTAATTTTTGTAATAGAAATGGTCATAATTATCTTGCTTGTCCTATTAGAAGAAAACATACAATGACTATTAGGGCCATATGGGTACCTAAAAATCTTGTTTCTTCTAATACTAATAAATAAAGGACCCAAAGAACTTGGGTACCAAGAAAAATCATTTTAATTGTTTTTATAGGTGTGCATGAAGTCCTCCACAAACAAAAATAAATGGTTTTTAGATAGTAGATGTTCAAGACACATGATGGGAGACAAGACTAAGTTTTTTGATCTTAGATCTAAAGAAGAAGGACACGTGACATTTGGAGACAACTCGAAAGGGAAGATCGTGGGAATAGGTAAAATTGCTCAAAATGAAACTAATTGGTTATGGCATAGAAGACTAGGTCATGCCAACATGGAACTTATTTCCAAACTTTCAAAAAATGATCTTGTGAGAGGTTTACCAAAGGTAAATTTTCTTAAAGACAAAATTTGTGATGCATACCAATTTGGTAAACAAACAAAAACTTCTTTTAAAACCAAGAAACATATTTCCACTACTAGACCACTGCAACTGATACACATGGATCTTTTTGGACCAAATAGAGTTGCAAGTTTAGGAGGAAAATATTATGCATTTGTTATTGTTGATGATTTCTCTAGATATACTTGGGTCATCTTTCTTACTCATAAAGATGATGCACATAATACCTTTATCAAGTTATGCACGAGAATTCAAAATGAAAAGGGTTATACTATTTCAAGTATTCGAAGTGATAGGGGAAAAGAGTTTGTTAATAAAAATATTGAAACATTTTGTGATGAAAATGGTTTTGTGCATAATTTTTCTGCTCCTCAAACTCCTCAACAAAATGGGGTAGTAGAGAGGAAAAATAGATCTCTTCAAGAGATGGCAAGAACAATGCTCAATGAGAACAATTTGCCTAGTTATTTTTGGGCTAAAGTGGTAAATACTGCATGTTATGTTATAAATAGAGTTATGCTAAGGTCCAAATTAGATAAAACCCCCTATGAGCTTTGGAATGAGAAAAAGCCCAACATTGGTTACTTTCATGTATTTGGATTCAAATGTTTTATTTTAAATGACAAGGATAATTTAGGCAAGTTTGATGCAAAATCTGATGAATGTATCTTTCTCGGGTATTCTACTAATAGTAAAGCTTATAGAATATTTAATAAAAAGACTTTGACTGTACAAGAATCTATGCATGTAGTATTTGATGAATCTAATTCTCTACTCTCCAAGAAATCCATTGATGAAGAAACAGGAGGTATAAATAATACGGAAAGTCTCAATCTCAACAAAGAGAACACAATAGAGGAAGTCCAACATGGAGACATCAGGAAAGATCATCAAAATTTAATACAAGATGCAACCAAACAGTGGAAATTTGTGAAAGATCATCCAGTGGAACAAATTTTAGGAGAACCTTCACGAGGTGTAAGCACTCGATCATCTCTTAGAAATATTTGCAATCATACTGCTTTTCTATCTCAGATTGAACCTAAAAATATTGATGAAGCACTTCTTGATGAATCTTGGATTCTAGCTATGCAAGAAGAGCTTAATCAATTTGAAAGAAATGATGTTTAGACACTTGTTCCTAGACCCAAAAATCATACTATTATTGGAACAAAATTTTTAGAAACAAGAAAGATGAGTCCGGAGTCATTACTAGAAATAAGGCTTGACTTGTAGCCCAAGGTTTCAATCAAGAAGAAGGAATCGATTTTGATGAGACATATGCACCAGTCGCAAGATTAGAAGCTATTCGAATGCTACTTGCATATGCTTGTTATAAAGATTTCAAACTTTTTCAAATGGATGTTAAAAGTGCTTTCTTAAACGGTTTTATAAATGAAGAGGTATATGTTGAGCAACCTCCAGGTTTTGAAAATCATATTTCTCCAAATCATGTTTTCAAACTTACAAAAGCACTATATGGACTCAAACAAGCTCCTAGAGCGTGGTACGAGAGACTCAGTGGTCTCTTGATTGAAAAAGGCTTTTCAAGAGGAAAAATTGATACAACTCTTTTCATTAAATACGAAAATGATGATATTCTTTTGATTCAGATTTATGTTGATGATATAATATTCGGTGCTACTAATGAAAATATGTGCCAAGTTTTTGCTAAGACTATGCAGGAAGAATTTGAAATGAGCATGATGGGAGAGCTTACATTCTTTCTCGGATTGCAAATTAAGCAAGCAAAAAGTGAGACATTCATCAATCAATCAAAATATATTAAGGAATTGCTGAAAAAGTTTAGGATGGAAGGTGCTAAGGAAACTGGAACATCAATGAGCCCATCCACTAAACTTGATAAAGATGAATCCGGTAAACCAGTTGACTCGAAGGTATATCGATGTATGATCGATAGCTTATTATATTTGACAGCCAGTAGACTAGATATTATGTTTAGTGTGTGCTTATGTGCACGCTTTCAATCATCTCCAAAAGAATCACATTTAATTGCAGTTAAGCACATTCTTAGATATTTTAGTGGTACAATTAACTTAGGGTTATGGTACCCTAAGCACACATCTTTCGATCTAATCAGCTACACAGATACAGATTATGCTGGCTGTAAATAGATCGAAAAAGCACTAGTGGAGCATGTCACTTCTTAGGTCATGCACTAGTTTCCTGATTTAGTAAAAAACAAAATTCTGTTGCACTATCTACTGCTGAGGCAGAATATGTTGCTGCGGGTAGTTGTTGTGCTCAAGTTCTTTACATGAAGCAACAACTTGAGGTTTTTAAACTTATGTACAATCACATTCCAATCAAATGTGATAATACAAGTGCTATAAATCTTTCAAAGAATCCAATACAACATTCTCGGACCAAACATATTGAAATTAGATATCATTTTCTTAGAGATTATGTGCAGAAGGGCGATATTGTATTAGAATTCACTAGTACACATGATCAATTGGCAGACATTTTCACAAAACCCCTACCAGAAGATAGACTATGCATGATTAGAAGAGAAATAGGAATGATGCATGCCATGAATATCTGCTAGATACTTTTATTTCATTATCTTAAATGACCTACAGAAACTTAAGACGTTTAGCCTCATCATTCAAATGTATTTGCTCCTCATAAATCATCATGCCATCCTTGTCTAAAGGATTAGGCAATCGAAATGAAGAGGCAAGCAAAGATTTCAAATCCTTATTCTGTTACTTTAACTCTACTATTTTTTTATTTGACTCATAAACAAGTCGTTGAAGTACAGAGACAGTCTCACTAAGCTTCTCAATTTCGCGAGTTTTGGACTGCAACCGAGCAGAAAACGTGACGATGGATGATGAGTATCGAGTTTCGAGACCCACAAGCTCGTAAATGGCATCATGATCTAATTTATTAGCCAAATCAGTCTCTTGTTGCTTCATGGCACCCACGACAGATGCAGAAATAGATTGAGACTGAGGTGAAGGATACCTCAAATCTTGATCAAGAGAAGCACTGAAGGGAAATCGACTAGCCATTGAAAATTTGTAGAATGAGAATGCAAGCAAATTGCAAAGATGAGAAGAAAGCTTGATGCGAAATAGATAAAGCTAAGGATTGCTCTTATAGAAACGAAAATAAGAACAAGACAAGCTTACAAATCCTGATAATATCACATTTTTCAGCAACATCAAGCGGATCAAATCTCTGCACCGAATTGCCAGAGCTACGCCTCCAACCCTTGCAGGTTTTGTCGGGCACGGGTGGTTTCAATTATTCAGCTCTCTTTCCGCACCAAATTGCCAGAACTAGGCCTCCAGCCTTTGCAAGTTTTGTCGAACACGTGTGGCTACGCACCGAATTCTCTACAGTCTCTACTAACGCAGCGTTTTATTTGTCTATCGGTTATTGTAGGAATATATCTTATTGAGCTAATTATGATTCCTTTTTAATGATGCCAAAAGGCGAAGAAGTTTTAGACTAGAACTTTAACATTGTTTAAATTGCTAAACTTGTTATCTATGCTTGGAATTATATTTATATTTTTGCTTGAAAAACTAACGCACATTCTCAGGGGGAGGTTAAGTATTAATACAGGCTTCAGGTTCTATCAAATATTTGTCGTCATCAAAAAGGGAGAGATTGTTGAACCCAAGGTTTCAAGCTTCGTGTAATTATAAATCTGCACATGGATTTTGATGATAACAAATGAATTCAAAGAATAAAGGAGTCTCAAACTCAAATTGTTCACACAATAGAATCAAGCACATCAAGGAACCAAGCATGAGCAAGAAGGCAACAAGTTCACATTAAAATCATAGAGTAATGTTGTAAATCTCTTAAAAATTTGAAATTAGGATTAAGGCTCAAAATTAATATTTTATCATAAAACATTAAAATACATTTTCCACATGTGCATGAATATTTTGAAAATTAAATTTGAAAATTTTGAAAGATGATTGATTGTCATCTTTCACATGTGCATGACATGATTAAAGGTTTGAACTTTGAAAATATTAAGATGATTGATTGTCATTTTTCACATGTGCATGACATGATTAAAGGTTTGAACTTTGAAAATATTAAGATGATTGATTGTCATTTTTTACATGTGCATGTTTTATTTGAATATTTTCAAAAGTGATGGATGTTTTTCTTGACTTATGCAAAAGGTAGATGTCTTTGTTTGAAAATTTTGAAAAGTAAAGTGTGCTCCTTTTGTCATATGCAAAAAGTAAAAGATTAGGTTTGAAATTTTTGAAAAGTAAAGTGTGCTCCTTTTGTCACATGCAAAAAGTAAAAAGATTAGGTTTGAAATTTTTGAAAAGTGAATGATGATGTCTTTGATATGGGAATCTTTTCAAATTTAAAATTGAAGACTCATTTGCCTATAAATAGCTCACTTGAGTTTTGCAAAAATCATAACAAGAGCTTACACATCTATTGTTAAGTTTTGCATCATTCTTTCAAAACTCTCATTCTCTCTTTTCTAAAGTTTTGAGCCTTAATTCTTATTCTTGTTAAGAGAGATATAGGTTGCGCTGTATTGTTTCTATCTCACTCGTTGAGGAGTGTACTTTGATAGTCTACCCACTATCAACTCTTGTATTTGTAAGAGGGTGCGTATAACCCTTGTGTGTGTAGAAGGTGTTCTACACAGGGAATAGTTAAATCACCAAGTGTAAGGTGATTGGAAGTGTAGAGGGTGTTCTACACGGATTCTTTGGAGCGGTGCTGCTCAAAAGTGTAATAGGTTTCTATCTCCACCTAAAGGAGATTGACTAGTGAATTCGGGATCCTCAAGGGGTAGCTTGAGGTGAGGACGTAGGCAGTGGGGCTGAACCTCGTAAAAATACCGAGTTTGCTTTCTCTTACCCTACTCTTTACATTTCTTACTGCTTTACATTCTGTTTATATTTTATATTGTGTATTTGATTAATAAGTGTTAATTTTTATAATATAACCCAATTCACCCCCCTCTTGTGTTAGTCATCTGGGCAACATCTATAATAAGTTGTTAATAGTTGGCATGTTGACTCGTATACATAATGAATTAGTTTAGATTGATCCTAACAGTTTGTTGTAGACAGCAGTGAAATCAACTGGCTTGTGAGCTTTTTGATCGTTTGATGCTTTTTCCTTCTACTTCAAATAATGAAAGAAAGGTCGTTCCCGTCTCAGGTTTACATCCCTCTTACCTTTGGTGATTGGTCATACTTTCCATAGCTAACTCTAGGAATCAACATAGAATCTCCCAATCACCAAATCAATCATCCTTCTTAGTGAAATCATCTAAACAATCATCCCAAGATATCCACTTTCCATAAATAAACCTCTCACTCTTCGAAACTTCCAAGAATCTCTCAATCACCAAACCAATCAACCTCCTTAGACCCTAGCCAAACCAATCAATCCCGCTGTACTCCCATCAATTAAGAAAATCCTTCTTCCATCCATTACCCTATCCAAATTACCAAAACTCTAACCCTAATCCATAATCTCAAAATTCCCTTAAACCCCCACTAAAACTGTGACGCCCCTAACTTACGTCTGGGATTTAACGTAAATTAAGGTGTCTGGATGAGCAACACTTGGCTACTCACCCTCGTACTTAACAAGGATAAAAGCATAAATTACTAAATTCGCAGCGGATTAGGTTTTTCAATATAAGACTTTCTAAAGATCACACGGAAATTATATATACAACATTCATTAAACTTAAACATTGTACTTCTTACATATACAAGTCCAAACTGTAGCAAAATATATTACATTCATCCCAACAGAAACTTTCCTTCACCTCACTCTTTCTCCCTCTTAACCTCGGGATACTCTCTCCCATAGCGAAACCTATTTATGCTAATACTAAAGTCTCGCTGGAGCTGTTGTCCCAGTGGAGTCACACAAACCCCACACATGGACAACGAGCCGTCTATTCCTAAGGTTAAGCAGCATCCAGTACGTCGCCCCTCCTCAACAAAAGTGGATGCGTCAAGACTCCCAGCTCCGGTGGGTCTGATAGGAGGTCCGAAGGAAACAAAAGAAATGTCCAAAAAAGGACTGTAATCGGAAAGTCCCTCAGGACTCCCCGAAGTCTCCTGTATCGTCGGGGCTGTCCCCCTGCTGGTCATCGAATCCTGTATGAAATAATACGCACAAAATATATGGAGCCACAAAAGAGTGAGATTTCGAATGAAATCTCAGTAAGTACATAAACAGCTTAAAGGAAACAGGGAAAAACACCCACAAAGTTAATACCACAACTGACAAGGGAAATTACCCTAACACACCCCTCACAAGACCACTGTCTAACTGACACTTTTCTCAACTCACCCATTGTCTTATATTAAATTATATTGTTTTCCTCTTTAAAGTTCTTATTCTTTCATATCACTGATGGGCGTTACGTATCGCCGTCCCCATCACATACACTCATCAATCATCCGGGCGTTACGTATCGCCGTCCCCGTTATGATGAGTCTGGTGTCAATCATCCGGGCGTTACGTCTCGCCGTCCCCGTTATGACACGAAATATATATACACATAGTACTGCGGGCGTTACGTCTCGCCGTCCCCGCAAGGATCAATCACACGAGCGTTACGTCTCGCCGTCCCCGTGGAGATCACAATTTCATATCACGACAGGCGTTACGTATCGCCGTCCCTGCCGGCACGTCAGTCATACGGGCGTTACGTATCGCCGTCCCCGTCATGACGTGACTAACTTAATCTCGACAGGCGTTACGTATCGCCGTCCCTGCCGGCACGTCAGTCATACGGGCGTTACGTATCGCCGTCCCCGTCATGACGTGACTAACTCAATCTCTTATATATTATTTTCTTTCTTTATATTCTTCTCTTATACACATGAGTCATTTCACTCATAACCCTTCCCATTTTAAACACTACTTCCATTCCAGGGAAACCCTAAGTCTAAGCAAAACAGGGTATCTCGCTCGAGCGGCTTGTCGAGCGAGCATCGAGCGAAGTCTCGGGTTGGGACTCGCTCGAGCGGGTGTCGAGCGAAACTCTAGCGAGGGTTCATATTTTGCCTTCGCTCGACTCACATGTCGAGCGAGGGTCGAGCGAACTTACGGGTCTAAGGGTTTTTCCACTCAAAACACACCCATCTTTTCCATACATTCTATTTATCTCCTTAAAAGCCTAAATCTAAGTTTCCACAATTTTATTGAACATAAAAACAAGACAAATACAATTAACCCTACTCATGTGTTCAATTTCCACTTAAACATGTTCTCATGTGTTCACTACTAGGAAACATAACTCAATCATGCCAATAAACCAGTTCCATGCTTAATTTAAGCTAGAATATGGACTTACAATTTCTTCCAAGCTTAAGAGGATTGATCCAACCCACTTTCTCTAAGTTTGCTCCCACACACACTCACTTCACTCACAAGTGATCACTTTGAGGGTTTGGGGAGGGTTTTCTGATTTGGCTTCACAAGGCAAGTGCTCTCTCCTTCTAAAGGAGCTTAGGAAGCTCTCAAAGTCCTATTTATAGGGTGGTGGTCGACCAACATGAGGGAGAGAAAAGGAATTGCACCCAAGGTGCCCTAGTTGGCAGATTTGCATGTGATGAGGTGTCCATATAGGCAAAATCTAATGATGAGGATTAAGCCTCCCAAATCCTAGGCTTTGCAGCTGGATTAGTCATCCAAGGGCTCACAATTGAGGTGGTTTGGCTGCCCATTTTGATCCATGGCTGAGAAGCAAGCTAAAGGGATAAGAGGTGAGGTGGCAATTCACCTAACCATGCATGCATCTCTCATCTCCAGCTCTCCCCTTTGTGTCACACGCCCCTTCCAGATTTTCCCATCCATTTGGTTCCTTCCCAACTCCCTTAGGTCTTCCCTCAACAAGTCCTAGAAGGTCACTTCATAGTTTAGTTAAGGTAGAGCCAATTTTTGATCCAATTAGTCACCAATCAACCAGATTTTGGCTCCCTTGAGTTCCCATCACACTAACCATTCAATTGACTTCCAAATAAACTTTCCATTCATTCCTAACTATCCCTACACATGTCCTAATCCCAGAGAATCCTAAAACCAGTTGCCTATTTGGTTACATGCCCCAATCTAGTTCAATTACCCAACTCGGGTTCCATTTAAGTCCATTCCAAAGCTGCCTATTTGATCTCCAAATAAGTTATTGATTCCTTCCGAATCTCAGGAAACTTCAAACATAAGAGTTTTAGATCTATCTCTTAGGGTTCTATACCAATTGGAATCACCTCATTTAGACATCATATGGCTGACTTATGATCATTTTTCTAAAACTCGACAGATTGATCCGGAAGTGCATAATTCTCAATACTAGGTAAAATCTCACATTCCTCAACTAAATCTCCCATTCTAATTTCCTAATAAATAAATGCATTAAATAAATCTCCTTAAAATAATTTCTATAAAATAATTTACCTTAGAAAATTTGGGCTATTACAAAAACCCTAGCCCCACTACATCTTATGAGCCATATATCTTACCAAAAAGACCACAACACATAAGCCTACCAAAAGGAAATTCCTTTGAACACTTTTCACCATAATCTACCACTTAGACCACCAAATCTCCATACCCATACCAAATCCATCCTTAAACACCATAATTCCATAGCCATAGGAACTCAAGAAAGCTAGAAACGGGCCTAAACCAACTAAATCTACAAGATGTATTTGGTCATTACGAGGAGATACAAGCCTAGAGGACCCTATTGTTTAGAGAATAGACCGAGGTCCCTAACACACAAGCCATGCGCGTAGCGCAAGCACAAGCCATGCGTGCAGCATACGGCCCAGCCTTGAGCATAGCACACTCACAAGCCTGCGCACAACATGCAACAAGCGCACACCCAACTCGCCCAACACATGCCTAGCATGTGCCCAACGCGCCAACAGGCACCCAAGTGCATGCCAGCACCCAGGCCAGCAAGACCAGCACCCAGGTACCTTGCGTGGGCCATACCAACCGAGCCAGCCATGCACTAGCATGGCCATGGCCCATGCCATAGGCCACCCTAGGCCACCCTAGGCCACTAGGCAAACCTATGTTAGTCCTAGTTATATATGTTTTTATTCATATTTTTAAGGGGCCCATTAGGGGTTTCCAATTTGTTTTGTTTTCTTATAAATAGGACATTATTTTCTAGAAGAACAAGACTATTCATCTTAATCAAAGTGAATGAAGGATGCAAAAAGGAATTTCCTCAAACATAATGCTCTCCTCAAAGAGTTTAAGTGCATCCTTTACTAATACATGAGTGACTAAATTAACATTTCTAGTAACATAATTTACAACCCAATAAGAGAAAGACTTTAATATATCCTTGGTATCTTGCAGCATCACACCTGACATACTCCAGTTCTCTGCTTCACCATTTATACCTTGAACTACATTCAACGCATCCCCAAAAAAAATGATAGCTTGTAAACTGAGCTGAGAACATAACATAACAGCCTTCACTGCAACAATGGTTTCAGTTAGGAATGGATCTCGAAAGGATTCTCTTTGGGACCTCTCCATTGCTATCACTTTGCCTGTCCAATCTCTTATTACAACTCCAATCGCCACCAGGCAATTCACCTTAGAAATATTTAGGATTAGTTTTTGTTATGAAAAATGCTAAGAAGGATTGTAAGAACTTAGAAATGTGTTCTATTTTGATATATGAAGAAGTTCATGTGAAAATAAAAGGCTTTGGTTTAACAAAAAAATGAGAAAACAACTCTAGTGTATTTCGGCTTTAATAGGATTTTTGATGAAATTTTGGTTCTAATTTGTATCCAATTGAGTTTTAACTAATTGGATGATATTTTAATAATTATGATGAATTTAGTAACTTTAGATTACTTGGAAAATTTTCAAAAATCATCATGCTAGAAATTATTGAAGAAATAATTCAGAAAACTATATAGTTAAGCTTGAATTTATTTTTTGAAACTAAGGAAAATGTTTGACTTTGCTTAAATAAAGAAAAATAAGGCTAGAAATCATCTAATGTTTGTCCAACCATGATTTCATAATATTTTTATTTTTATTTTGGTTAATTATTTAAGCATTATTTGTTATGTTTCGACGTTTCGAGATGATGTGACGTAAATGTATATGCACATGACGCATGTTATTGTGATGTGTTTATATATGTCATAAGGTTCATAAGTACATGAGATATGCATGTTAAAAGTTTGAGGTTATGATCATGTTGCATTTTGTCACATATATATTGTCATAAGTCATGACGTTAGTTTTAAAGAAAATATGATAAGGAAACTTTATAAGAACATGATAAGACTAAAGTCACGTCATGACGGAGACAGTAATACGTAACGCCCATATGACTGACGTGCCGATGGGGACGGTGATACGTAACGCCAGTTGTAAAATAAGAATTGTGTCACAATAGGGACGGCGATATATAACACCTGGACGGCTGACATGACTAGCGGGGATGGCGATACGTAACGACCACGATGTTAAGTATTTTTCCATGTCATGATGGAGATGGTGATACGTAACACCCGAAAGACTGACAGGAGACTTGTCATGATGGGGACGGCGATACATTACACTCGGACGACTAACGAGTTATATGTATGGCCAAGCTGATGTGTTATGCTAAGAGAACCCGGCGGGGACGGCGATACCTAACGGTTGTCGAGGTTAAAAAATAAGTAAGACCCACGAGATTAAGAAAGAAAATAAAAGGAAAAAAAGCGTAAGTATAAATGGTCAGTCAATGAAAGGTATAAGTCGATATAGGAAGTAAAAATGTGAGTCATGCATGTGTCTCATTAAGCATTTCATAAGTTACATGTTGTGATAATTGTTACGTATGTTAATATTCTATCTTGACTATGCTTAATTAAGTTAGTTATGTACTTACTGAGATTTCTAAGGAAATCTCACTCTTGTGTATTTCCATATTTTGGGCAAATAAATTCTTATTGCAGGAATTTATGATGGAGAAGGGCAAGGCCTCGATGTTTCAAGAGGGCTAGAGGAGCCTTGAAAGGCCCTCTGACTACTCACTTTTTGATACTTTTGTCTCACCCATTTATGATACTTATGATCGTCCGTTAGGGGTTTGGAGCCATAGTACGTCCACATTATCAGAGGAGGAGTGACGTACCGGATGTTGTCTGACATTAGGTTTAGATAACTCGTTGTCCATCTGCAGGGTCTATACGTCACCGTATGGATAATACCTTCGTCGAAATTTTTGTATTAGTTTGGATATGTTTCGTTATGGTAGGGAGTTTTTTAAAATAAAGAATAAGCCTAGGTGGTCCTAAAAGTGTATTATGAGAAATCATGTATTTGTATATCATAAAGAAAGCTAGCATGGTTATGTATATAATGGTACAATATTATGTTATGAATGTGATGATGTGGATGTTATAGTTATATTTCACCATGTGATCATTAACTTACTCCATGAAATTTTTTTGTAGACCTTCTACCGCTGTGAATTTCATTGTATACAATAGTAAGTTTAGGTACATGTATCGAACTTCCAATATGTATGGGGGTAAGTGGCCGAGTGTTACTTACTTTGACTCTTGATTTACGTTAAAACAAGCGTAGATTGAGGAGAGCATAATGATGGTAGAGTCTTGCCTATGATTCTTGCCTACGGTGCATGCGGTAGGGATGGTGGTAGAGTCCCACCTGTGATTCTCGCCTACAGTGCATGCGGTAGGGATGGTGGTAGAGTCCTGCCTGTGATTCTAGCCTACAGTGCTTTGATAGAATGAAAGAGAGGTCAAAGGAACTGTAGGGATGGTGGTAGAGTCCTTTTGTGATTCCCACCTACAGTGCACACGGTAGAGATGGTGGTAAGTAGGGATGGTAGTAAAGTCCCGCCTGCGATTCCCGCCTAGAATGTTAATTTGTTATTTGAGCATTTTCTGGAAAAATGGCATGGTTTGGATAAATGGATTTATGTGGACCATTTTCTCAAAAAATGGTAGATTTTCATACTGGGCCATTTTCTAGGAAAATGGCGGGCAGGTGTTATTTTAATGGACTTGTTCTTAGGCCAAAATGAGATTTTGGCGTGTGTTGGAAATATTCATTTTCTGGGAAAATGAGCTTTTGGAGACTAATGCATATTTTTTCATATGCACGCATATTTGTTGTTGCATGAATATATTTTTATCTCTTGGACTGTTTGGTCTATTACTTACCTGCGGTACCGTTTCATGGTACCGTAGATTTTGATGTAGATGAGGATGCGACTCTGCCGGAGGAGTGATCGGGGATCACTTCCTCGTGGGATGAGATTTATGCCTCGTTTTTTGTTATTATATTTTGATTTGAATTATATTTATATTGGATAACTGTATAACTTTTAAAGGCATTTTATTTTGAAAATCTCTATTTAAATTTTTGGTACTTAGTTAGCTAACTTTTAATTAACTGCTGCGACTTTTGTTGTGCACTTTTTGCATGTTGCACACACTTGAGTACTTATCGTTTAGGTGCGTGACCCGTGTTATCATCATCCCAACATCACGATTCTGACGTTTCCATACGTGTGAGTCGGAGCATCACAAAGGAGATGGCAGACAATGAGTGATAAAGTATTTAGGCATGATCTGATTTTTTTAGGGAGAAAAACATTACAATGCCAAGCAATCTAGGGGCATAAATGGAAAAAAGGAGGAAAGGCTAGACACAAATAACTGTTCATTCCTGTTCATTTTGGTATAGAAGCATTTTGTGAACCAGTTCAAGTGACAGCAGCAACACAGATTGCAAAGGCCATGTTAGAAAAGCAAACTTGAAAGATATTATCTATAGTCAGATTAGCTTCATTCAAAGGGATGGAAATGAGATAGCACATATGTTAGCAAAATTGGCTTTATCAATACAAGAGATGCAATGTTGGATTGAAGAGGGTCCTGTCTTGATATCTAGCAAGTTAATCTTTGAGAAATTATGTAATGAGTGACTATGTTTTGCTTAAATGAGAGTTGATTATTTGATTAAAAAAATCAATACTATATTATTTTGAGCTAATTATTATAAAATAACATACTTATACTATAATATAAACAAATTAATTATAGTTTAGTATATGTAAACATCATAGAATTACTAGCATACATAATCAAGTTTAGAAATAAGTTAGACACTAGAAATTGTAGTTTATGATTACATTAGAAATAAATTGTAACATGTAATTAGACGCTATATTATAAGTCTTGTATAGAAATATATTAGAAGTTAATAACACATAATACAAATTTACTGAAGTATAATTACGAACACATTAGAAATACTGTAATACTATAGTATGATGTAATATAATTAAACTTTATAGTATAAGTCTAATATAAAAATAAATTAGATAATTAGTATAAAAGTAAGTTAACAATGAATGGTTTAGTTATCTTTTCTAAGTTTTGGAAAAATTTAAAAAAAATTAAAGTTTGAAAGCCTACAATAAATCTTTTTGAAAAGTGGGCTAAATATGAAACTAAAAAAAGGTCCAACACAAGCCCAAATCCTATTCTGCTTTAACAAGTCAGAGTCGAAATCGAAGTGAAAATTTGAACTCTGACAAAGTTGGAGTTGAAATCAGATTTAGGGAAATCTGACTCTGACTATGTCGATGCTCACCCCTAAACTGTCGTTATTTCTATTTTACCTATAAAATTATCAACAATACTCAAATTGGGGGATGTTTGAAAATAAATCTCATCATATTTCATCTTATTTCCTTCTCAAGTATCGCTAAAATACAAACACTTTAAAACTAATCATTACAACTTTTCCAAACTTTCAAATAGGAAACAATTCAATTTTTTTTTTTTCAAATCCTAAAATAAAAATATTTTAACTTTATTGGCTTGCTTGGTTTTGAAGATAAGATTAGTCTATTTTTTTCAGAGAAGAGTCAATGCCACGTGCCCAATATTGACCCCTATTTCAATTTTATTAATAAAACCTTCGCTCATAGTGGAGGAGTACCGTGATAACAAGTAGGACACATGGGATTCACATATAGACATAAAACCATCCCAACCAATAAAATCAATAAAATAAAGAAAACAATAACCATATTTAAAATCTAAACAAGCCTATAACCAATTCCAAAATAAAACATAAATAACCAAACTATTGGCGGATAGACGGAAGCCCAAAGAATCAATCCTAATGACACCTTTCAAAAACCGTGGAAAACTTTAAGTAATATCATAATTCACATTTTTACCCATTTCCTCTTCTCTTGCTAGAAAATATGCCGAACTATTACTTTCATGATATTGATGTACCACCATAAAACTCATCCCTTCCAACTCCCTGCACAAATCCTCCCAAAAATTCCAAAGATACCATAAGGTGTACGTTCCCTTTTGGATCCAATCTACTGCAACTTGTGAGTCACTCTCAGTAATAACATTAATTAACATACTGAAGCCGTTTACACAAACGAATACCCTCCAAAATTGCCTTAAGTTCTACCCCATTATTTGTACCATTACCATAGTGAAAATGCCCCTTTAACCATGGCATTACTATCTCGAATAATACCACCACCTCCCGTATTTCTCAGATTACCACAAAAACTCTCATCACAATTAAGTTTGATCCAACCAACAGGAGGCTTAGACTATTTAACAACTTTTTCTGGTCTTGTACAAATACTTGGACAACTCAATTGGAATTCCTCCAAAATTTTAATGTCATGATTGGATAAACTACAGACTGAACTCATATTGTTACCTAAGAATTTAATTCGTACCTGCATAGCTCACCAAACTTGTTTAGCATTTTCATGCTTACCTTCCATTCTAACGTTGCATCTTCTTTTCCAAAGGCACCACGTAATCAAGCAAGGAATTAATCCGACTACATACCTTTGATAGATGATTTTTTTGCATAATAAAATCAGGTTGAGACTCTAGCTTTTCACGGCAATTGACACATGCAAGGAACCCCCAAAGCTTTACTAGCACGAAACCACACCTCTGGCACGACATCTCCCCAAGAGAAAATATGATCAATATTTTCTATGCCTCTCCGTGAGCAGAAGTCACAAGCTGAAGCAACTCATTTACTCTGCACTTTCTCATCCATGGCCAAACAATTGAACCAAACATTCCACATACAGATTGATATACGTTTTGGTAGCATACTATGCCAAAATCATTCATGCTCCAGAAAAGCCTAACCTTTATTCCGCATCACCTCCCAAGCAGTAGCTGGTGAGAACTTACTAGCAGGGGAAGTCTTCTAAACAAATATGTCTGACCCTTTTCTACCAACCAGCACATTGTATAGGATTTCAACAGCATTTTCAGCACCAACTAATTCCCTAAGGAGATCCACATTCAAGAAATTATTTAACCAGTAGTCTTTAATACACAGCTTGAAATTTGCAATGTTATCTTTTATACTTATTTGATGCTTAAATGTACTCATTATTCTTAAATTTGTGTAACACCCCACTCCCAAATATAGCATTTTGAAAATATTTTATTTACTAAAGACTATAAAATAAAACTAATATACTGTCTAAGCCTCTACATCGCCTCCCTGAGTCAAATTCTGCCAACCGTGCATCCTCATCACCTCTGATAGTTTTTAGAAGAAAACATAGAAACACAGAGAAAAAAATAAAATGAGTCGAATACTCAATAAGCAACACACCATATGGTAAAAATAATACTTATCGGTTCTTTCAAAACATGCATACTCATAGCTACATATATAATAACATGAACATAATCTTTTCAAAATACTGAACTTGACTTTTTCATAAATGCTAAAAACATGATTTTTACATAATGTTGATACTTGAGCTTTCATAAATCATGAGTTTTCATAAAAACGTAAACTTGCTTATCATATCATATCATAGCTTATCATCTCATACATGTCATAGGCCGTTACCCACTATTGACCTTCGTGAATTAGGTTTAGCGAATCTAAAATGATTCTGATTCTTCACGTGGCTGCGGGTTGTGGAATCCATACATAAGGAAGATATACTGGGTGCACTACCAACATGTACGACCTGGCAATGCAATATGCCCATACATAGCTACCGACTTCATATCATATATAGGCCACTTACATATCTTATCATACTTGCATTCTTATTATAATATAGATTTCAAAAGAAATTGCATAATTTCATAACATGTTGTGATGTATGCTCCTCACATGAATTCATGATCTTTCATAAATAATTTTATACACTCTCACATAAAATCATGACTTTTCATAAATAACTTTAATGCATAAAATCATGATGTTTTATAAATATCTTAATGCATAAGTTTTTCATAAATCATGCATGATTTTTCATAATTTTTCATGATTGGGATACATAAAAAGAAACTTTCAAATGATGGCCATACATACATAATAATTTTATAAAACATGTTTTACCATACATGCATTAAAAATATGATCATACTACTTACCTCATAGCACTCCTTCCTGAATTCACGTCGTAGTTCATAACCTATACGAGACACTAAAAATCACTAATTTTTTAAAAAGTATCATGGCAAACTCTAATCATTTAAAATCATAAATATAATAATTAATTAAAAATATGCTTTAAACTATTTTAAACTCTTTTAATATAGAAAGACCCAAAACTTTTATTTAAGAAAGCTAAGCCCAATATACTTGAAAATAAAGCACTAGCTCGAATTGGGCTTTAAGGCCCAAGACCCATTTTAAATCAAGGATGTTGAAGATGGCTAGGGGTTAAAAAGGCATGCTGGATAGTTAGAAAAAGGGCCGACTTTTAATTCAATTAAAGAAGACATGCTTACGGGTAGGAGATGAAATTCTAAAGGAAGGAACAGGGCAGGGGCTTACCAAGAGAGGCAGGGGCGGACCTACAGCTAAGGGTGGGGGGGCTACCGCCCCCCCAAAATTAAAAAAAATAATAATTTATTAGATAAATATATAATCTTTTTATATATAATTAAAATTACTCTCTCAAATATTAAAAAAAAATAAAAAAATGTCTCACAATACTTAAAAAATTATCATTTATTACTTTTTTAAGAAAAAATTATCAAGAATTCCATTTCATAAATAATAATAGATGAATTTTATTTCATGAAAGATCATCATTGAGTATGTAAAAGAAAAACTTAAGTTTATTTATTATTATTATTATTCTTTTTTTGTAATGGTCATTAGCTAGTAATTTTTTTTCTTTTTTTCTTAATTTTAAAAAATAAATAAATAAATAAATAAATAAAAAATATAATTATTATTTTTTATATAATTATATGTAAAAAATATATATTATTTATATTTACATATATTATACATTTTATCAATCGCTCCCCAAACATCAAACCCTAGTTCCGCTTGTGGAGAAAGGGCTATGCAATAGCGACTCTGTGGACTGTTTGGCAGTTTCAGGGTGGTTGGAAAAGTGGCCGGAGTTTTCTAGCACCATGGGAGGTGCTCCGATGAGCTGGATATTGGTGGGTGCTGGGTTTCAAGTGACGCACGTAGAGGAAAAGCTCCTCTGCTTTTTGCTGGTTGTTCATGGCTGTTGGGCATGACCATTACGACATGAAGTTTGGTTCACAGGGTGGCAAAGGCTCACATTTTGGTTGCATAAATAAAAGCTTTTATTTACTAGTTTGCCGAGAGGTGACGCTCTGTTTCGAGTGGAGCAAAACGGGGGACAACTATGGTGGTTTTCGGTTGGTGGCTGGTTTTTATGCATGGAGCTTAGGCTTGGCAGTGGTGGGGGGAGGAGCCATGGAGGCACGGCGTGCCTGAGAAGCATGAGAGAGGGTGGCGTCCGCTCACGTGGGTAGAAAAACGTGGGTTGTTGGCTGTGGAAGGATGGTTGTGCATGTAGGCAAGATAACTGGCCTAGCCCCGAGAGAGTGTAGTTCCACTATTTGAATTTGTGTGTTTAAGCTGTGTACTTTCATGGTATTTATAGATGAAGGAGAGGAAGGGAAACGTGGATAATCTGAAGTTAGTTTCGAATCAGAGGAGGTGTTTTTAGAGATATGTTTGAGTTCGTTTTCAAATAGGATAATATCCGAGAGGTTTGAAGTGTTTTTGTTGGCTAGAGTTTGAATTTGATTAGGAATTTGAATTTGGGTTTGAAGCTGATTGGGAGTTTTGAATTTAAATCAAGAGTTTAGGCTAGGATTGGATAATGATTTAATTAGAAAAGATTTGATTAAATCTAATAGAGAGAAATACAATTAGGAGAAGAACAAATAAAATTATTATCTTTAAAACTTATTTTAAAACATATTTTAAAATAATAATAATAATAGTCTAATCTAAAAATTAGAGTCGAGATGATACCATTTTGATTTAGGATGCAAATAAAAGTATTAAATGCAACTGAAGTTAACTTGACAATTTTGGACAGTTTTAATATCATTTCATAACCTGAACATAACTCTCTCAGCTCCAATTGAAATGATTTATGATTCTATGAAACGCCATAACAAATATTTACAACTTTCATGTTTTACATTTTGAGAGATTCTGGCTAAACCAAGGTCAACATTGGGCTCTAAGTGACGCACCTGCACTTTAATTCGCTGGGTTTCATCAATTAATTGAGCTGCATGGATCTATTGGACTTAAATTCACTTCGTTCATGGATGCCACTCACATGCTGTTTGACTTGCATTTGGACTCATTCGATTTCAAAGTTTATTTAGTCCACACATTGCCTCACATTCGGTTTCACATGGATTTAAAAACAAGAGATAGGCCTCACTCTTGACTTTGTTGGACCAGGCTGCATTTTGTTTTTGAGTTCAGGCCACACGATGCTTTACACTTCAAGACAAAAGGCCATTCGGGTCTATCACTTAGCAGGCCATTCCCTAATCGATTCCACTAGGTTGAATTGGGACTCTTAGCGCCGCACGGAACATACCAAGAAACATATATATTTGGTTTTCATTCCAGCGCCGTACACACATGCACAACCCTATCCCTCTCTTCTCTCTTTCTATTTTTTTCCTTGAGTTTTTGTTATAGTCCTGCATGGCTAAATTTTTCTAATTGGTCGAAGGAGACAAAAACCTCGAAATCAATAAAATTGTGAGATCTAATTTGTTTTTATTGTTTAATTTATGCTTTGAGTATCGGATGTTCTTTTGTGTCTATTTTCATAATTATTTCGTTTAATTACTAGGAGGTCTACTAGTTTATTATTCGTTGTAATCTATTGCTAGATTATATCAAATCCGTAATTGTTTAATCCCTTCGATCTGTGCAGCAATTAAGATTTAATGATTTGCTTCGTCAGAAATTATTAGATCTTAAAAAGAACGCTCGACTAAATTAAATATGACCGCTTGTGCTTGTATTGTTTAGTTTCATCAATCTCTCTGATTCTTAAAGCTGCTACTAGATTAAATCCTTAGTGTTTGTCTTGAGTTGTTTAGTAGTTAGGGTTAATTAGATCGCTTGTGTTGCCCAGATGACTAACACAAGAGGGGGGGTGAATTGGGTTATATTATAAAAATTAACACTTATTAATCAAATATACAATATAAAACATAAACAGAATGTAAAGCAGTAAGAAATGTAAAGAGTAGGGTTAGAGAAAGCAAACTCAGTATTTTTACGAGGTTCAGCCACACTGCCTACGTCCTCGCCTCAAGCTACCCCTTGAGGATCCCGAATTCACTAGTCAATCTCCTTTAGGTGGAGATAGAAACCTATTATACTTTTAAGCAGCACCGCTCCAAAAAATCCGTGTAGAACACCCTCTACACTTCCATCACCTCACACTTGGTGATTTAACTATTCCCCGTATAGAACACCTTCTACACACACAAGGGTTATATGCACCCTCTTACAAATACAAGAGTTGATAGTGGGTAGACTATCAAAGTACACTCCTTAACGAGTGAGATAGAAACAATACAGCGCAACCTAGTGGAGGAGTTTTATTTTTCTTTAAGAACCTCTGAATTCTTCTTGTTATCATCGCAACTTCTTCATCTTTGTCGTCATTTTCCTCATCTTCATCACTTTCACTTTCATATGGAATAGCTTTAAGTGTCAAACTCTTCTTTGGCTTTCCTTCTTATTCTCCTCTTTTCAATGTGTACTCATGGGTGATAAGTGACCCGATGAGTTCATTCACTTCAAGCTTCTTGAGGTCTCTAGCTTCAAGAATCACTGTCACTTTTGATTCCCAACGTTTTGGTAGAGAGTTGAGAATTTTTCTTACTATCTCCACTTTGGAATAAACTTTGCCAAGAGCTATCAAGCTGTTTATGATGTTAGTAAAACGAGTGTGCATACTTGAAATAGATTCATCATCATTCATCTTAAACATTTCATATTCATGAGTACGAATAATATCCCTACAATAACCAATAGACAAATAAAACGCTGCGTTAGTAGAGACTGTAGAGAATTCGGTGCGTAGCCACACGTGTTCGACAAAACCTACAAAGGCTGGAGGCCTAGTTCTGGCAATTCGGTGCAGAAAGAAAGCTGAATAATTGAAACCACCCGTGCCCGACAAAATCTGCAAGGGCTGGAGGCGTAGCTCTGGCAATTCGGTGCAGAAATTTGATCCGCTTGATGTTGCTGAAAAATGTGATATTATCAGGATTTGTAAGCTTGTCTTGGTCTTATTTCTGTTTCTATAAGAGCAATCCTTAGTTTTATCTATTTCGCATCAAGCTTTCTTCTCATTTTTGCAATTTGCTTGCATTCTCATTCTACAAATTTTCAATGGCTAGTCGATTTCCCTTCAGTGCTTCTCTTGATCAAGATTTGAGGTATCCTTCACCTCAGTCTCAATCTATTTCTGCATCTGTCGTGGGTGCCATCAAGCAACAAGAGACTGATTTGGCGAATAAATCAGATCATGATGCCATTTACGAGCTTGTGGGTCTCAGAACTCGATACTCATCATCCATCGTCGCGTTTTCTGCTCGGTTGCAGTCCAAAACTCGCGAAATTGAGAAGCTTAGTGAGACTGTCTCTGTACTTCAACGACTTGTTTATGAGTCAAATAAAAAAATAGTAGAGTTAAAGCAACAGAATAAGGATTTAAAATCTTTGCTTGCCTCTTCATTTCGATTGCCTAATCTTTTAGACAAGGATGGCATGATGATTTATGAGGAGCAAATGCATTTGAATGATGAGGCTAAACGTCTCAAGTTTCTGTAGGTCATTTAAGATAATGAAATAAAAGTATCTAGCAGATATTCATGGCATGCATCATTCCTATTTCTCTTCTAATCATGCATAGTCTATCTTCTGGTAGGGGTTTTGTGAAAATGTCTGCCAATTGATCATGTGTACTAGTGAATTCTAATACAATATCGCCCTTCTGTACATGATCTCTAAGAAAATTATATCTAATTTCAATATGTTTGGTCCGAGAATGTTGTATTGGATTCTTTGAAAGATTTATAGCACTTGTATTATCACATTTGATTGGAATGTAATTGTACATAAGTTTAAAATCCTCAAGTTGTTGCTTCATGTAAAGAACTTGAGCACAACAACTATCCGCAGTAACATATTCTGCCTCAGCAGTAGATAGTGCAACAGAATTTTATTTTTTACTAAACCAGGAAACTAGTGCATGACCTAAGAAGTGACATGCTCCACTAGTGCTTTTTCGATCTATTTTACAGCCAGCATAATCTGCATCTGTGTAGCTGATTAGATCGAAAGATGTGTGCTTAGGGTACCATAATCCTAAGTTAATTGTACCACTAAGATATCTAAGAATGCGCTTAACTGCAATTAAATGTGATTCTTTTGGAGATGATTGAAAGCGTGCACATAAGCACACACTAAACATAATATCTGGTCTACTGGCTGTCAAATATAATAAGCTACCAATCATACATCGATATACCTTCGAGTCAACTGGTTTACTGGATTCATTTTTATCAAATTTAGTGGATGGGCTCATTGGTGTTCCAATTTCCTTAGCACCTTCCATCCCAAACTTCTTCAGCAATTCCTTAATATATTTTGATTGATTGATGAATGTCCCACTTTTTGCTTGCTTAATTTGCAATCCGAGAAAAAATGTAAGCTCTCCCATCATGCTCATTTCAAATTCTTCCTGCATAGTCTTAGCAAAAACTTGACACATATTTTCATTAGTAGCACCGAATATTATATCATCAACATAAATCTGAATCAAAAGAATATCATCATTTTCGTATTTAATGAAAAAAGTTGTATCAATTTTTCCTCTTGAAAAGCCTTTTTCAATCAAGAAACTACTGAGTCTCTCGTACCATGCTCTAGGAGCTTGTTTGAGTCCATATAGTGCTTTTGTGAGTTTGAAAACATGATTTGGAGAAATATGATTTTCAAAACCTGGAGGTTGCTCAACATATACCTCTTCATTTATAAAACCGTTTAAGAAAGCACTTTTAACATCTATTTGAAAAGTTTGAAATCTTTATAACAAGCATATGCAAGTAGCATTCAAGATGACATTGAGGTAACAAATCTTGATAATATTGAAGATCCTTCATATGAAGAATTGCAAAATGTTTTAGAAGAGGTATATGAGGAATTTGAAAAATTGGGTATCAAGTATACTGCTTTGAAAAAGAAAAATTCTTCTTTAACAAACGAAATTGATATTTTAAGAAAAGAAAATATTGTTTTGAAAGATAAAAATCTTGAGTTGAAGAAAAAGAAAACTGATTTAGAAAATATTATTGAAAACTTTACGAATGGAAAAAGAAATTTTGAAAAACTTGTTGGTAGTCAAAGATATGTTTTTGACAAGGCAGGCTTGGGATATATGCCAAAACAAAAATACAAACAGCTTGTTTTCTAATTAACTATGACTAAGGAGAAATAGGAAAATAGTTCCAACGATCAATATTTAAAGTATTAATTGATATATTTGCATCAATGATCAGTTATAAACTTTCGATGGTGGATGTTGACTTAGACCAAAGTTTGTTCTTTTGATTGATTTTGATATTTTAAATTAAATTGTTCTTAGTTGTTTTTATTTTTTTGAAATTATTTTTGTTATAGTCAAAACCCCATCTTTGTTCAAGTAGAATAAAATTAGACTAGATATTCTCTGTAGGAACGATCCTTACTCGCACTACTACATATATATATTTTTTGGAGTATACGTTTTATTTTTGGTTGCCTACGACAACACACCAAATTTTGGCGCCATTATCAGGGAGTGATTCTAGTTGATTTTTGTGCTTCTTGTGATCGTTATTTTAATTTTTTTAATGAAAAAAAAATTGAAAAAGATTTTGAAAAAGAAAATCACATTAGTACTAGATAGTTATTTTTACTTATTTTCATTACTCTAGATTTTACTTGATTTCTTATATATATATATTTTTGTTTTTCATGATTTATTAGAGTTTCCTTGATTGTTTATGACTGTAACTCGATCTTGATTTTCAATGCGATCTAGAATTAGAGAAAACTTTGTGTAGGCTAAGGAGGGAAGCTCGAAGAAATTTTGAAGAGAATGATTTGGCTCTTAATTCCTTATTTGCTAGCGATTCTAATTTAGAAGAGGAAGAAGTCATGGCTGGAAATCGAACTTTGAAGGAACTTGCCGCTCCTGATTTAAATCAACAACCTTTATGCATAACGTTTCCTACTTAAGATGCTGCTGTTACTTTTGAATTAAAATTTGGACTAATACATCTCTTGCCCACTTTTCATGGCCTTGCAGGTGAAGATCCCCACAAGCATTTAAACGAATTTCATGTAGTATGCATGAGTACGAAACTCACGAGGGTGACTGAAGATCAAATTAAATTAAGAGACTTTCTGTTTTCTTTGAAGGACGGCTAAGGATTGACTCTATTATCTACCCTACGGGAGTATTACCACATGGAGCGAGATGAAGATGCTATTTTTGGAGACATGTTTCTCAGCTTCAAGGGCAGCCAACATTGGAAAAATAATTTGTAGTGAAAGGCAGCACAATGGAGAGTCCCTACACGAATACAAGGAACGTTTTAAGAAATTATGTGCAAACTACCCCCATCATCAAATTAGTGAGCAGCTACTTATCCACTATTTCTATTAGGGCCTTCTACCCACTAATAGGAGCATGATTGATGCTGCTAGTGAAGGAGCTTTGGTGGATAAAACTCTCGAGGCTATGAGAAACTTGATTGTAAACATGGTAGCCAATTCTCAACAATTTGACACTAGACTTGACCTTCCATCTAAGCAAATTAATGAGGTAAATATTTCCTCCCTTGAACAGTAAATTGTGAGTCTAGCTTCTCTTGCTATTCAAATGGCTATAGGTAATATGCAAATGGTGAAGGCTTATGGGATTTTTTCGATAATAGGGCATCGAACTGATATGTGCCCAACTCTTCAAGAAGAACCCATTGAATGCGACAGGTGGTTTTCCTGGACAACTGCAAAGGAAGTACGATCCCTCTTCGAGCATATATAACCTAGGATAGAGGGATCACCCCAATCTTAGCTATGGGAAGCTATAAATAGATCAGCCCACAACTCAAAATCACTAAAGTTTTCAGCAATATAAACAGCCATAGCCCCCTAGACAGCAACATGGCCAAACTTCTAATTCTAGTATGACTTTAGAAGATATTTTAAAGTCTCTTGCCACTAACACTTTGCAATTTCAACAAGAGACGAAACAATTCCAACAAGAGGCGAGGGCCAGTATTCAAAGTTTGGACAATCAGATGGGCTAGATGGCAATCGCAATTAGCTTGCTTGAGCCACAAATTTTGGAAAAATTACCCTCTCAAACGCTAGTAAATCCTTTTGAGAAGTGGTAAAAAGGTTGAAATTCCAATAAAGGTAGCCCCTGCATCATCGAAGCAAGAAAATGAGAAAAACGTTGTTAAACAAGTACCTCGTTGTGCTAAATTCTTGAAATAATTGTGTACAATTAAGAAGAAACTGAAATTTAAAGGATGTGAGAATGTGAGAGTAAGAGAGAATGGTTTTGCCTTTTCTTTATATTTAACCTTACATTGGGGAAAATGTCAGTTTTAAGTGTGGGAGAGGAGATTTAGGTTGTGTTTTAATTTTTAATTTTTTCTAATTTTGAAAAAAGAAACAAAGAAAAAAGCGTGGTTTTAAAAAAAAAAAAAAGTTTTACATTTTATTTTTATGGTTTTCAATGATCTTTGGTTGTGTTTGTCATGAGCAAGATTCAATTCAGTTTAAAAAAATTCTTAACATGATTGAATAAGTGATCGTCCAAATTAATTAGTCTAGTTATTTTTCTTGAAGAATTGCAATGACTAAATTTAGTAGACAAAAGCCAGTGAGATTTTGAATCTTTAGATTGACACATCTATATCAATCTCACTATTTTCTTTCATGTGAGATATTCTTTCATAGATTTATTTCTCAAGAACTTGCCTTGATTCTCTTCAAGCTCACATTGATACATGCATACATGAACATGATTAAGGCCCTCTTTGTTATAAGCTACATAAGCCAAATAGCCTACCTTGCAATTGTTTTTTCCCTTTGTTGAACCTCTTTGAGCTTTATTGGTCATTTCGTTTGTTGTAAACCCACGTTACAAGCTTTAAACCTGGAAAATAATACCTTTACCCAAGCCGTAGAGCTAGTGGAATATTGTTTATCATTATATATGTATGGGTGTGCAAGAAATAAGTGTAAGGGTGTCTAGATTTTTGGTATGGCTATGACTGATAAAATGGAATATGTTTTTATTCTCAATTCGTGAGTTCCATTGTTGATGTAGTTTTGATGAATCGGATGTTAAAAAATAAAAATTAGGAGAAAAAAAGAAGAGAAAGAAAAAAAGAAAGAAAAGAAAAGAAAAGAAGAAAATGAAGTGGTGGAGGAAATTGCTTTTGATAATACAAACTATCCATGTTCGTAATTCCCCCTAAACTTCCAATAAAGGGTTATATTTATATATGATATATACAAGGTATAAGTTGGTACCAATAATCGTTCCCTACTGAAAACAAAAAGTGTTCCTTTTGAATGATCTCTTTTTCAATGCAAGCGTGTTACATGGTTTAAATTCTTTAAAGCCAATTTGAATAAGCTGCTAAATGGAGTGATTGGTTTTACATGACTTATATATTCAAACTTGAGTTGATTCATTTTTTCTTCGCCGGTTTCTATGGCTTTTGAGCTACACTCCCAAATATTTCCCACCTTGATCCTAAACCCTATTACAACCCTTGAAAAGTCCTTATGATTCATGTTATACATGTGATCCCAGTAGTGGAGAATGAGAAGATATGTAAGCCTATGGTAGATCATTTCTATTGGAATGAATTTGAGCGAAACATATACCCTTCAAACACAAGAGAGTCGAGTATTTATTTCCATGAGGGTCTATGTATTTAGTTCATTTCATCTTCAAGTGAAAATGCTTACTAAGTAATTGTAAGTTATTTGTTCATGATATGTTATGAGTTTTGAAGAGCTTGATTGTTCTTTGTTGACAGCGTTGCAACCTTGGTGTTTTTGGGAAAGTCAGCTTGAGTTTTGCTTGAAGACGAGCAAAAGTTAAGTGCGGGGGAATTTAATGAGAACGTAAAATGTTATATTTTAATCCCTTAATTTTTAATCTTTTATACTTATTCGATGCCTAAATATACTTATTATTCTTATATTTTGATTTAGGATGCAAATAGAGGCATTAAGACAACTAAAGTTAATTGGGCAATTTTGGACAGTTTTGACATCATTTCGTAATCTGAATATAACTCCCTCATCCGAGCTCCGATTGAGATGATTCATGATTCTATGGAACACTAAGACAAATATCTACGACTTTCATGCTTTGCGGTTTGAGAGATACTGGCTAAATCAGGATCAAAATTGCGCTCTAAGTGCCACACCTGCACTTTAATTCGCTGGGCTTCAACAATTAATTAAGCTGCATGGATCTATTGGACTTAAATTCACTTCGTTCATGGGCGCCACGCACATGCTGTTTGATAGGCCCCACTCTTGACTTTGTTGGACTAGGCTGCATTTTGTTTTTGAGTTCAGGCCACACGGTGCTTTACACTTCAAGACAAAAGGCCATTCGGGTCTATCACATAGCAGGCCGCATTACACTTCAAGAGAGGGGCAGCATTAATTCAATCGATTCCACTAGGTTGAATTGGGACTCCTAGCACTGCACGGAACATACGAAGACACATATATTTGGTTTTCATTCCAGCGCCGTACACACACGCACAACCCTATCCCTCTCTTCTCTCTTTCTACTTTTTTCCTTGAGTTTTTATTATGGCCTTGCGTGGCTAAACATTTATTGCTCGAAGAAGACAGAAACCTCAAAATCAATAAGACTGTGAGATCTAATCCTTAACGCTTGTCTTGGATTGTTTAGTAGTTAGGGTTAATTAAACAGCTTGTTTTCTAATTAACTACGACTAAGGAGAGATAGGAAAATAGCTCCAACGGTCAATATTCAAAGTATTAATTGATATATTTGCATCGATGATCAGTTGTAAATTCCGATGGTGGATGTTGATTGATTGAGCTAGAATATTGTGATTATTTTGGACTTTAATTTGAATGAATCACATGTTTCTCACTAGTAATTGTGTGAATGGGGTCTTGATAAATCAAATCTAACTTAATTGATAAAAGCCAAACTTTTGATCTCTAATCTCTAATTTCTAATATTTATTGGCTGCCTCTTAGGATTGATATTTTTCCTCTTGACTTTGATTTAGTTTTGGTTAGGTAGTAAAATGGTGTTTGTTTTCAAGCCAGACTTGGGTCACACCCTTGCATTACAAAGAAGCACCTCAAGGGATTTAATTCAACCGTTGCACCTCAACATGCCCCCTCAACATGCCCAAATTGATGCAAGTCATGGCAAGTCCATCTCAAGTCAGTCCAGCCCCTACACCCAAGACACCTCATGCTTAAAGCCCCTGCACTCCAATACGTAGCAGCTCCCTCATGGACCAATTATATGCACCAAAAGCAACCCTGCGACAGATTCAAGAATGCGAAATTCTCAAGCATGATTATCTTGCACCGACTTGCCATTGCTTGGAGCTCAAACCTCTACATGTGTCCTGCATCTTTGCCCCAAGTGAAACACCAAAAAGCAAAAATGCCACTGCAGGCATAGCAAAGTAACTCCTCTGGTCCGCTGGGTTAAAGACATCAAAATGTCCATTACTTTTTGTTCGTTGGTAGAGTGGCACGCAGGCAACCCATTTTGGGGTACTTCTAATATGTACACATAGAAAGGCATCATGTTTTTTTGCTTGAAATAAGAGACAAAATGGAAGGGAGGGAAGTGAAGAATTCGGTTTTTGTTTGGAGGGTTTGTAGACTGGTTTCTTAGCCAAACTCCCCAAGAGTTACCCAGATTTCATTTTCGTTTCCTTTAGTCCTCTTTGGAATCCATAGCCATTTGTGGTTGGATTGGAGCTCTGTTTTATTATTTTAACTTTGAGTTGCTTTGATTTTAATTTGATTTCGTTTCAGAATTTTACTTGCAGTGTCCATTTTTGTGTTGGTTCCATTTTCGGCAGGTGAAATTCTACCCCAGTTGGTAGTTGTATTTCGGTAACCTCATGTCTGTTAAGTGGTATATTTTTCATCAAGTTTGGTACTTTCATGTTCATCGCATTTTCATTCAAGTTATTTTCATTTCAGTTCATTGCTGCAGAGTTGACTTATTTAGGCTTTAGCGTAGCTCATATTCGGTAGCCCTACTCATTTCGGTAGCCTTGTTTATCATCGTGTTAGTGGCTAGACTTCATTTGGTGGATCATAAATAAATTCCAATAGTTATAAATTACATTTACCTTACTGCAGTGCACTGTTTGGTAATTTATATCTGATCATGTCTTGGTATTTTCTTGATGCGTTCCAGAAACTAGTTGTCGGCAAGCCTTATTTATTATAGATGGTGAGTGATTTGTATTTGGTTGTTTTTATTTAATTTCCCATGCGTCATAAGTCCTAGCAGCCCCATTTAAGTTATTGCATCTTGGGTTATATTCACGCTTGTTCCGGCCTTAAGTTGAGTTGTTTGAAAACAGGGAAATATTTGATTACGCTTGCACACATGGTGTTTGATAAAGTGCCTCTCAGAACGTAAAATTCACTCTCTAATTTATTGCTTGGAAATGTTAGATTAGATGACGTTAATGAACGCTGTTTAGCTTCTCAAGCGAGGATAATCATAGTTGTAACACCCCGATTTAAAAAAAAAAAAAACTATGCATGCACTTAAACTTACTAATTAAGTGCAATGCAAAACGCAACGGAAAGGGGTAAATCTTCAATGCATATAAAGAGATCTAACTCTTGCATAAATAGATCACATGGCATATTAAAACTATATTTTTCATAATTTTTCATTTATCATAGCATATCGAATCCAGAACTTACATAATCCAGTTAGTTTTCTTCTAACAAATATCATCTCTTACTGTCATCCAATACTCTTGCTATTCCATTTGATCACGTACGTGAGATCATTTTCTTAGGAGAGGAGTATTCTGTAGGACCCTCAGGGCTCCTCAGAATCTCCTGTGATGTCTGAGTCACATGGCAATTTATTTAATCCTGCACAACATTTATCATTCCATAAGGAATGATAGATAAAACTTAAAAGAGTGAGATTTACAATAAATCTCAGTAAGTATACAGTTAACAAAATAAGGCATAGATAACATCAGCAATCGTCATACATAACAATGATCATAGACATATAACTTATGAGAATGCTTTTATGGGACTTATGCATGTCAATGACCATTCTTCCCATACCAACTTATATCTTGTTTGGACCCACCATCATATACTTAAAATTTATACTTTTATCTCATTTCTTAATCTTGTAGGTCTTACTTAATTCTTATCCTCGATGGGCATTACGTTTCGTCGTCCCCATCGGCGTCTTACTTATCGCATATCCTCGACAGGTGTTACGTATCGCCGTTCCTGTCAGGTCTTACTTATCACTTATCTTCTCGTTACGTATCGCCGTCCCTATCGCATATAACTTATCAGTCATCCGGGCGTTACGTCTCGTCATCCCCGTTTTGATGAGTCTCGTGTCAATCTTCTTGGCGTTACGTATCGCCGTCCCTGTCATGACATGGAACATACTTAACATAGCGGGCGTTACGTATCGCCGTCCCTGTAGTGATATAACTTTTACTTATCTTCGATGGGCGTTACGTATAGTTGTCCCCATCGTGGCACAACTCTTACTTTTACGACAAGTATTACGTATCGCAGTCCCTATCAGCACTTCACTCATTCGAGAGTTACGTCTCGCCGTCCCCGTCACGACGTGACTAACTTATTCATATCTCTTATTCTTATGAATGTTTCTCAAGTACATGATGTATCACTTTTCTTAATTCTCACCACATATTAGAACATGCATGTACTCTTAAATTCTGCAATGTATTTTACACAAGCTATATGCTTAGATGACATATATAATTTCTCCTTATTGTAATGTCCACTTTTATTCAAGCAAAACAGGGTATCTCGCTTGAGTGAGGTATCGAGCGAGCATCAAGCGAAATATCAGATTGGAACTCGCTCGAGCAGAATATTGAGCAAGAATCAAGCAAACTGGGTATCTTGCTCGAGCAAGGTATCGAGCGAGATTCAAGCGAAGTCTCGAGTTAGAACTCGCTCGAGCAAGACATCGAGCGAGTGTCGAGCAAAAATCCCTGGGTCAACGAAGAATAGTCAGTGGACCATGTATGTCTCCAAAAGGTGTCCGAAGCGTGATCGCACCTAAAACTAGTGGGTGCCCAAGGATGGTGTTGGCTTTTGCCTTATCGTTATAAGAACAAGGATGTAGTCGCTCGGTTTGAGTGGTCACCGAGTGATAAAGAGTGGATAATACAGACGCCACAACTTGAGTAGTTTGCGGGCGATACGGTAACGCGTAACATAGTCACTTAGGCTTGAGTGGTCGTTGGGTGATGCGGTAACTAATGGAGAACATACAGTGCATAGGGGAGCCGTGAGGTGTCTACAAAGAAGTCATGACAAAAACGGCTTTTGAGCCCCAAGAATGATATGAATATGTTAAATGACGCCTAAGATAAGAAATGATGAAAGACACGAAAAGTTTATGAAAATGTTTTGAATACATGAAAAAGAAGTCCAAGTTATACGAAACCCTTTACATGAAAAGCACGTGAATGAATCAAGTCTGAAAGCAAGTCAAGATATATGAAAGCTATCATGTGCATTTGCATCTTCTAAGTCACTGGTCTCATATGCATGACATGTGCTCTGTTTTGGTTATTCACTTATATATATGCTTACAATACTTTCGTTGAGATAAATGTGTACTTACTGAGATTTCTCGAGATCTCATCCCTTAATTTTCAACTTTCATCCCTTGTTGAAGCGATAGAAGTGATTACAGGTGAGGATGACGTCGACGAGTTTGATGCTCGGAGAGACTCTCCAGACCACTGATGGTCGGGTGACCTCCCCTCCTTTTAATGTAAAGACCCCTGTTTTGTACAACCAGATTATATCGGATATGTGATGGAGTGTGCTCATTGAGGCCGCTGGTTGTCAATGATCGGGTGCTGCCTTACTCTGGGGACTGACGGGTCTCTGTTTCTAGACCGTGTCTACACCTCAGAGGTGGGGACAGGCCTCCTGCACGGCGGTCGAATGGGCCTGGAGTGATTCCGATACGGCCCCGGGATTAAGGAGGTTAAGGATGAACCCCCATTTTAGTGGATAGTCATGGGGTTAGCGCATGGATGTTGTCGTCTATTAATATTTTAATATATTTTGATGGTTCACGATGTTTTGGGAAAGTACATATTTTGTGAAAATTGATATTTTTTGGTGATATTTATTAATATGAAGTTATTTTGGGAGCTTAAAATTGTTTGTGAGGTAAGGCAAATTTTAAGTACTTGCCTAATTTAGGTTGGCTTGACCTTTTTTGCTGCGAAAATTTTTATTCACTACTTTTAATTTAAAAAGGCATACTTGAACTTAAGTTATGAACGATAGATGAACTTCCCTGTGTTGTTTAACCCCGACGTCTCAGTTTATATCCGATCCCAAAAGTAAGCGGGGGCGTCGACATAGATGATGTGCTATGGGCTTGTCGAATAGCATTCAAAACACCGATCGAGATGCACCTTATCGGCTCGTTTGTAGAAAAGCATGTCATCTATTGTGGAGCTAGAACAAAAAGGCTATTAGGCGACTAGGACACTGAATTTTGATCTACAAGCAGCTGGCGAGAATAGAATATTGTAAATCAATGATATGGATAAGTTCCACAATAATGCTTATGAGAGTGTTCAAATTTACAAAGATAAAACTAAGAGATGGCATGATAAGCATATTTTGAGTAGGAAATTCGAAGTCAGGCAAAAAGTTATATTATTTAACTCAAGACTTCGACTCTTTCTGGGAAAGCTACGCTCTCAATGGTCAAGACTATTTGTGGTAACCCAAATTTTTCCCCACGGGGCAGTTGAAGTCCATCTTGAGACAAAATGGACATTTAAAGTAAATGAACAGAGATTAAAACCCTATATGGATGTATACTTTAATTCAAAAAAATGCTCCATCAATCTCATCAGTAACAAAGGATGAGAGGATAACGTCTAGCTACAGATATTAAATAAAACACTTTTAGGAGGCAACCCAAGTTTTTATATTTATGTTTATGTTTTATTTTTTTCTTTATCTTATTGGTTTGCTTTCATTTTATAGGACTAAAGAGATCGAACAAGTCTCCAATGGGTACACGACTGCACCTTAAGGAAAAATATACAGTTGGGAATCAAAGGAGCATCTCTTATCCTCGCTCATTTTTTTCTTTAGTTTTTCTCCCTTTTTTCCATTGAAGATAATGTGATATTTAAGTTTGGGAAAAGGGAGTTTATTCATTTTAAAAAAAAAAATTGCCTATGATAAGAATATGGTTGAAATTAATTATAAGTTTTAGGAAACATTTTCATTGCTTAAGTCTAGTTATTAATTCTTTACTTGATCTTCTTTAATTTGATATGATCATTAATCATTGTGCATACTTGGAGAAATTTTATGTGAATTTGGATGGTCTCTACTTACTCTAGAACTTGTTTGATTACTCTTGAGACGAAATCTTAAATAAAATATTATTTGAGAAGTGATTTAGGTATTCTTTAAATTGATTGAGTCATTCAAGCTTACATCTTTATTATCTTTGTTCCTAGTTATCCATTTGATCTATTCCTAAACAAGGTTGAAAAAAATAGAGTAATTTACAAGTAAAAAAAAATGTACAAAGTTCCATTTACTCAAATGTTTTGAGTTGCTTAGTAACTAGGGGTATTCATTATCAATGTTTACTCTTACGTCAAGCCGCAACTTGAAATATGAATTTGCAAAAAAAATAAAAAATAAAACTCCAATGTTTTGAGTTGCTTGGTAACTAGGGGTTTTCATCACCAATACTTACTCTTATGTCAGACTGCAACTTGAGAAATGAGTATGCAAAAAGCACTTTAAGTGTGTGACTTGTTGAGTAAGTGGATGCATCTATCAAAAATGCTTGCATTCATGTCAAATAATGAGTGATAACTTAAAGTAGAAAAAGAAAAAGAAAAAAGGAAAAAAAGCAACTCTGAAAGAGAGATGAAAAGAGGTGTAATTTAAGATATTCAAAGTATTGAGAAGAGTGCATGTTTTAAAAATGAGAGTGTTTTATTTGTTTAAATCCTATTTTCTTTTAAGTCCTCATCCTAGCCATATTTCACAAGTCTAATAAAGACCTATTGATTTTTGGTAATATTTTGTTCTATATTAGTGGAGAGTGATTTAAAAAGTAGGCCTATGGAGTTCTTAGAGATCATTTTTTTATTTACTTGTTTGCATAAAACTATCCCGAAAGCTAATGATGAAGTGAGAATGATATGTATGTGATAAGTATAATTTTTACATAATTTTTATTCTCTTTTTATTTATTAAAATTGTTAGTTTTCTTTTATTTTTTATTTTTTATTTTTATTTTCTCATGTTGAAGGAATAAGAGGAAAAGCAAAAAGAACTTTAAGGCACAACAAGAGAAAACAAACTTCTCAATTAATTAAAGGGCTGCAATATAACTCAAATTCGAGCCCACCATCATTTGAGAAGCCCAACTTGATTTCACTTGCATAACAATCAGCGCATGCATGTCTTATTGCACATATCCGCATGGTTTTACACGGAAAATTAATCCCTTGGAGCCACACACGTACACGGCAACCAATCACTTCAATTCAAAAAGCAATTGGATGTTGACTCCTCATATGTTATGGCACTTCATGTAGGGAATTCGAAATTCACATGGAAACGATAGAGCGCCGCACGTATATATATCCATGAGAAGAAATTGAGACGAGACCGGGGGGTGAAATAAAATAAAAAAATAATAATAAAAAAAAAAAAGAGAAAGCCGAGAGGAAAAGTAGTCAGTTGGAGATTTTCTTTGGAGTTTTTTTTAGGAGGAGGATCTGAAGGATAAAAATCAGAACTGCATATTCATCAACTGATTCCAATAAAAAATATAAGTTTTATTTGTTTTCTTTTTAATTTTATTATAAACTAAATTTTATTCTCTAGAGTGTTGATGTAATCTAGCAGTGAACACAATTTATATTCTAGGTTATTTTATTTTTAATATTTTCATTATTGAGTGTTTAATTTTTATTCTTAATACCTACATTTATTTACGAATTATTGTTTGATCAATTGAATTATAATGAAACCGAGAGGTGATTTGTGGTTTTCGTTTTAGAATTAAACATCATTAGTTGAGTGAAATTAGATATGTTTTATCGTGACTAGTGTGATTTTTCAGAAAATTCATAGTACGTAATGAGTATCCAATTAATTAAATTCGCATAAAGATATGGAATTGTTAGTTGGAGATATTTTTGATATTATTCGAGAGAAAATATTGAATAGTTAAGGAATTTTTAATCATCAACGTGGAATTATTAGGATTTAATAATTAGGAAAAATAAATTCTGTAAAATTTGTTAGGTGAAATCATCTGCTCTAGATCTATTCTTATTATATTTTTACGTTCTTAGATCTTAAAACTTTGTTATTTTTTACTCGTAGATTTATTTTTGTTAAGTAGTTTAATTTAATTTAGATAATATAAACGTTTAATTTAATTTCGGTTTTCCAAATAGTAATTAATTTAGTGAATTTCAGTATTCAATAATATAGTTAATCCTTGTGAATTCGACATCCATTTTTTGTAAAACACTTTACTACTTGTTATGATTCTGTACACTTGCATATAATTTTACACGAACAAGTTTTTGGCACCGTTGCCAGAGATTAATTCATTGTTATTGATATTGATACTAGCTAGATATTTACTATTTTGAATTTTATTTTAAATTTAAAAAAAAATAGGTGCATGTTAGTTTGTTTTCTTTCTTTTTCAAGAATTAGAAGTGCATGTCCCGATCTAAACAATTAGAGCATATGCTCTTTGATCCCGAGATTGTAATAACTTTAAGTTAGATCAAGAAAGAGAAGAGGAAAAAGGCCAACACATCTCTATCTAATATGGTCGATTAGGAGCATAAGGTGCTAAAAGACTATGCTATGCCCTCGATCAATAGGGCTACATCAAGCATAAGGAGGCCATCTGTGATGCCCCTAACTCCCACTTACGAAAACACGAGAATTGATGTGTTAAGATGATGACAATACGGGTTACGCACCTCAACAATAAGTGCTAATTCTATGTACAAATAACACGTATAAAATAAAAGATGCAGTGGTTAAGGTAATTCAATAGCTAAGTACCAGAATTTTAACATATTACAAGCCAGTTTAACATAAATTCTCCGACAGAAAAATTTAATACAGTCACCCCATCCCACAAGAAAGTGATCCCCGATCACTCCTCCGGCTGACCGCATCCTCAGGCTCTTAATCCTAGTCATCTATATCAAAATCTACGGTACTAAAAATGGTACTGCAGATAAGTAAAATCTAAACAAACCACAAGATAAAAATAACATTTAGCCAATAACAAAATGCATAAACATAATACCATATGCATAAAACTAAAAGAAATCTTTTTTTTTTTTTCAAAAATGAATAGTTTTCCACACACGCCAAAATTCTCATTTGGCCCAAAATAAAACCCATTGAAAAACAACTATCATTCTTTTTCCTAGGAAAAATGGTACATATAACTTCATTTATCAAAACTCGCAATTTTTCATAAAGTGACCCTCAAAATAGATTGACACTGTAGGCGGGAATCGCAGACAGGACTCCACCACTATCTCTACTTACTACCATCCTTACAGTTCCTCATTCAAAATCGTTCAATCAAATCATTTCAACTTACCAAAAATCAAGTTACACATGAAAAACTCAGTTTTCAAATATACACATGACTTATACTTAACTTACACTTAACTGGAATACTCCTTTCAAAACTTGCATATTTTCATAAAGAATTTTCATGAAAGATGTGCACAACTTTTCGTAACATGTATAGTCTTTCCTTGAAATTCTTATTTATTCAAATGTCAAAAAAACTTAGAGATTATCATGCCTTAAAATGGCTTAGGCCGAACATCTCATAGATCTCAACCCAAATTTTAATTCATTCTTTTTACATCTTTTTACTAATTCATAAAATCCTTAGAAAATAATTCATCACTATCCTACCATCAAGAGCTTACACACATCTTCAAAATTCTTAAATTTTATAGCTTATTCCTTATCTTATTTTCTTATTAAGAATACAAACTTAAATTAATATTTTACTTTTACATCACCTAAAGACTTAAATCACAATTTTATCCATACTCATTAGAAGATTCTTTTAAAACATTTATTTATTTATTCTCTAACCTCCATAACCGAATTACATCAACGTTCGTAGATAACACTTTATCATTCCAACACATACATATTAACTTAGTCCTTAACCGAAATCATCAAGCTCTATTAATATAGTTTATTCCTCCTTTCATCATCACATTTCATCATACATATCTCAAACTAAAACCTAGATTACCACCTTACAAAACATAACTTATTCATTTAATAAGCATACAAATAAACAAATAGAAAGACCAATCACATAATTATACAAGAATACTAGATATAGTTCAAGGAGTACTTACAACACCAACATCATTAGTATATACGAATACACAATTGCATATATTATGATCTTAAGATGTGAGACATGACTTATGCATGACTTATGTCTAACTTGTGCATGACTTATGCATCATGATTCTTCATAAAATACTTTCTTACTTTTCATAAAAAGAGACTTTCATGTTTTTTTTTATTCTTGTTGATAAGTATTCAAAATTTATCATGAACTTGAAACTTTTCATAAAACATTTCATGTCTTTTCTTATTCTTCATAGTTTTACGTGTCATTCTTCTTATTCATAGCTTTCATTTAAGATAGCCTTTCTTGTCATCTTGTCATATTGGATACATCACAGCTCCCATATGCATCGTGTGTTCCTTGCTGGTTACCGCATCACACTAAGGTGAATACGTCATAATCAAAATCATAATCATAATCATAATCATAATCATTACGGCGGGTCATTACACCTTTGCCGTCTTTAGCACCCACTAGCGTCAGGTGCGAACACACTCCGTGAATCTTTAAAAATGAACTATTCGTGGCCCTTCGATTGTTCTTCGTCGACTCAGAGGTTACCACTCCATTCTTAAACACTCCAAAGTGACCAGAGAAGTTCTACTGGGACAATACCTCGTTCCAGCTTTTGGGGTTCTTATAAAATATTTCTTATCTTATTTTCTTCTGATAATCATGATGACCCAAAGGACATAGAACTCATTACTTCAATGACCATGTAAGTGACATGTGACTTTCATGCAAATCATGTAATTCATGAAACATATGAGGCATGCATTTCCAAAACTTGTCTTGATCATGTCACACCATGCAAATTTAGTCATATTTCAAGAACATATTGATTCAACCCAAAATGGTAACAACCAAAACGTCTCTATTCCAAACAATTATAGCCCAATTACTCAAAGGGTTTCCAAATTTAGTATCTCCTTCTCTTTTCTTCTATCAATTCATACATACCTCTATAGAAAATAAATAAATAAATTATCAAACTATTAAAGGGCTTAGCTATACCTTAGGAATTCCTTAGACCTATTACTCACTTGTTAACTTCCAAAACAAGAACTAAGTTTTTACCTATTGTCTTTAACTCTTAAACCACTCAAAGTACTAAATCAATGTCATATCTTTATTCCAGAGAAGAATACTTAGAATACTTCTTTTTAAACTACTTAGGGCCAAATTACATCCACCCTTATAGATAACACTTTACATCTATCTCTTATAAAATAATTAAATCTACCATCCAACCAAAATTCATGCCTTATTAATGAAAAATGTACTTAAATCTCAAAGTTTATTTGAAAAATACTTACAATGCATTCAGGAAAATATTCTAAAAGATCGATAAATGCTTGAAATGCCATCTGCGCAACAACTAGCGAGCGCGCTGCTAAAACGTAACCATCACACCAACATAAATAAAATACCATAACTTAAACAATACCAATGGATATAATAAATACTATTTAACTAAATAAACACTTGAACGTATTTAAATCAAACCACATAAATAAATTCACATATAAAAGCACCACAATTAAAAACAAATATTATGTAACTAAATTAAGCACTTAATCATAAATAAAATAATACCACATAATTTAATTAATATCAATCTATAAATATATTAATCACTAAAATGAGAGAAAATGCTTATCGAGAATATCATAAGCGATGTAAAACAGTAATCTTACAGAGAGAAAATACCCAATAAAACACCACTATAATTTTCAGATTCAAATGAGTTTTAAAGAGGAGATACTCTAGCTTAACTCAAGAGGAAAATATGATAAAAAGGAATGTGAAGCTCACGATTTAAGATCAAAACAAGGCACGACATTGAGAGGTTTCGGCATGGGTTTTTCGCATGATAGATAGGTATTTTATAGGCTGAAAAACATGGATTTTTGGGTGGGAAAAAAAATACGGGAAAACTTACCAACAACAAGCCAAGACAACCAAGTTGAAAATGAGAAGAAATGCTTAGCTTTTCGGGTGAAAACGGAGACACAAACAAAGCTGTACAGTCACAGTTTTGTAGCAAAAATGAGACACGTGAAGCATCAATCGGTATCAAAATTTTAGGGGAAATATTCATCTAAGTATGGGGAAAATAATGGAGTAATGTGTGTGATTCAAGCTAATGAAAAACTTCAAAATCAAAGCTTTAGGTCACTGGTTGCATCACAGAACAAAGGAAGAATGAAGAAGAAAAGAAGAAGCAGCGTCGGCTATATGTGAAGAAGAAGACCGTGTGCTTTTATTAATCCCATGATCCTAACGTCGACGTTTTAAGAAGCAAAAAGGGGTTGAATTTCACTTAATAGTTTAACTAAATGGCAATGTATGGGATGTAAAGGGGCTGGGCTTAAGGCATGCGGGTGGGCCTAATTTAAAAACATCAACTCCTAAAACAAATATATATACATATATACCCAAATCGAAAGTTACCTAAACCAATTTAATTAAACCCAAACATTATATAATATATATAAAATCCCATTGTATATAATCATAATCATTGTTTTTTATACCATACCGGGTACTTGGGCAGTACAGGTACACTGTCTGTACCATACCAGCCCAAATACCGGCCGTACCAGCCTGTGCCGGCCATATCGGCCGGTATTTTGATCGTATCGACCTGTACCAGTCGTACCAGATTTTATTTTTTATTTTTTCATTTCTTGCTTTTTTTTACCTCAATTTAGACTAGGTTATTTACATATATGTATTTACATATATAATCTATTTATATATTGACTATTTTTTTGAAATATAATTTATATATGTATATATATATATATATATAATTTTTTTTATATATAGACTATCTCAAAACAGTACACGAAACGATATCGGTACCGAAATATTTCGTTCCAGTGTCTTGATCGGTACGCTCACTAGTACGGTATTCAAAACTTTGATCATAATCCCACCAAAAACATCTAACATAAAAATAAATAAATAAATATAACACATCATATTAAAATAAAATACAACCATTTAGTTTAATTACCAACATAATAAAATAATGATAGTAAATTCAAGCATTAAATTAAATACATCACATCAACTTAATAAATGAAAATAAATTAATTTACAATTACACATGAAAATAACATTAAAATAAAATAAATATTCAAATATTTAAGAACAATCACAATAAAATAATAACTAATTCACAACATCCAATATTTATACTAACAAATAGTATATATTTAATATTAAAATAATAAATTACAAAGGGAGTAAAAATTATGGATCCTCACACCGGCCATACAAGCCAATAATTTTGAAATCAAGTCGGCCATCATTCAAATGATACAGCAGACTGTCCAGTTCGAAGGGCTGTCACAAGAGGATCTTAATGTCCATATTGCAAACTTCCTAGAAATTTATGATATTTTTAAACACAATGAAGTGACATATGATGCGATTCGACTAAGGTTTTTTCCCTTCTCACTTAGGGATAAAACAAAAGCTTAGTTGAACTCTCTACCTCCCGACATCATTACTACTTGGGAGGAGTTAGCACCAAAGTTTCTAGCAAAATATTTTCCTCCCGCAAAGTTAGTAAAGCTAAGGAATGATATCACCACGTTTATCCAATTTGATGGTGACTCTTTATATGAAGCATGGGAGAGGTACAAAGATTTATTACGAAAGTGTCCTCATCATGACTTTCCAGCATGGCTTCAAGTGTAAACATTTTACAATGGCCTAGGAGCTACAAACAGGTCTATGGTTGATGCAGCATCTGGTGGATCTTTATTGAGTAAAACTCCTGAGGCAACCTATGAACTTCTAGAAGAATTGACATCTAATAACTATTAATGGCCTACGGAGAGAGCAATGCCAAGAAAAGCGGTTGCAGCTTTCGAACTTTATTTTATTACCACATTGGCGGCACAAATGGCAACTTTGTTGCAACAATTAGGTAAGATGAACGTTAATGCTATTCAAACTAATGTTGTTTGTGATCATTTAAGTGTCGACTGCCAAGTGGGAAATCCTTTTGCCCAATCAAGTTATGGACAAACAAATTACGTGTCGAATTTTCAATGTCAAAATAATCCATACTCGAACACATATAATCCTAGATGGTGGAATCACTCCAACTTTTCATGGAGCAATAATCAAAAGCCAGATAGACCACCTAAGCAATTCCCACAACAAGAGAAGAAGCCAACACTTGAGGACATGTTCATACAGTACATGCAAAAGACAGATATAGCAATCCAAAAAAACTTGGATTCAATCCACAATCTTCATGTGCAGATCGGTCAACTCTCAAACATGCTTATAGAGAGGACCGTAGGGACTTTACCGAGCAATACTGTCACCAATCCGAAATAACATGTCAAGGCAATATCAGTAAGAAGTAGGTGGACATATGAGGAGCCTAAAGTAGAAAATGTCAAGCAAGATGAAGTTGTGGATAATGAGGAGTCCAAAATAAAGGAGGTTGAGTCAAAGATGAAAGAAGTGGAGCAAGCTAAGAAGCCTAAGGAGAATCAAAGATTTTCAAAATCTAAAAAGTCCAGGGAAATTATTTTTGAAACTTATTATCTTTCAATTTATGATCCACCAATTTTTTTTCTGTAAAGATTAAGAAAAAATAATATTGATAATCAGTTCTCTATTTTTGAGCATATTTAAGCAATTGCATATTAATATTCCTTTTATTGAAGCTTTAGAGCAAATGCCCAATTATGTTAAATTCTTGAAGGATATTATATCAAAGAAGCAGAAATTGAAGGAGTATGAAACGATGATGCTGACAGAGAAGAGTAGTGCAATTTTACAAAAGAAGTTGCCATTTAAGTTGAAAGATCCGGGGAGTTTTACTATCCCGTGCACTATAGGAAAATTTTATTTTGATAGAGGTTTATGTGATTTAGAAACAAGTGTTAATCTAATGCCTTTCTCTGTTTTCAAGAAATTTGGTCTTGGAGAAGTAAAGCCGACCACCATTTCTCTACTATTGGCAAATAGACCAATTAAATACCCGAGAGGGGTCATTAGGATTTATTAGTGAAAGTTGATAAGTTCATCTTCCCAGTTGACTTCATTGTGCTTGATATGGATGAAGACAAGGAGATCTCTTTGATATTGGATCGACCTTTTCTTGCGATGGGGAGAACCTTAATTGATGTCCAGCAAGGGAAACTCATTATGAGGGTTGGCGAGGAGCATGTCACTTTTAATGTATTTAAGCCTATAAAGGTCCCTTCTGAGGTACATTCTTTTTTTCAACTAAGTGATCGAGACATGGTCAATGAGACTTATGGAGCGAAATTCCCAAAGCTACCACCTGAGAAAGTGGAAAAACTAAATTCACCGTGGCCTACATTTCCAAGTAAGGAGCCATCCAAACTCGAGCTCGATCCGCTTCCATCAAATTTAAGATACACTCACTTAGGCCAAGACTCTATTCTTCCGATTATTACTAAAAATTATTTGAGTGATGTAGAGGAGGACAAGTTGCCAAGAGTTTTGTAGGAACACATGAGGATGTTGAACTTAGATTTACAAGCGGTTAGGGTGAAGAGAATATTACAACTCAATGAGATGGATGAGTTTCACAATGATGCTTATAAGAATGCTTGGATTTACAAAGATAAAACTAAAAGATGGCATGATAAGCATATTCTGAGAGGAGAACTTGAAATTGGGCATAAAATTTTGTTATTTAATTCAGAAAAGTGTTCCATCGATCTCAACAACGATAAAGGATGAGATAATAACCTCTAGCTATAAACATTAAATAAAGCACTTTTGGGAGGCAACCTAAGTTTTTTTATATTTCTGTTTATGTTTTATTTTTTATTTTTCTTCTTTACTTATTGTTTTGCTTTCATTTTTTTTTAGGAATAAAGGGACCAAAGAAATCTCCAATAGGTACACGGCTGCACCTCAAAGAAAAATATAAAGTTGGAAATCAGGGGAGCATTTCTTATCCTCTCTCATTCTTTTTACTAGTTTTTCTTCATTTTTCTCATTGAGAACAATGTGATATTAAAGTTTGGGGGGAAGGGAATTTATTTTATTTAGTAAATAAAATAAAAAATTGAGAAAAAAAATTTTCCTATGATAAGAATATAGTTGAAATTTCTTATAATTCTTAGGAATCATTCTCATTACTTAAGCCCAGTTGTTAATTCTTTACTTAATTTTGTTTAATTTGATATGATCATTAATCATTGTGCATACCTAGAGAAATTTTATGTGAATTTTGTAAGTTTGGATGGTCTCTACTTACTCTAGAACTTGTTAGATTATTCTCAAGGTGAAATATTATACAGAATATTATTTGGAAAGTGATTTAGGTATTTTTTGAATCGATTGAGTATTTCAAGGTTATCTCTTTATTATCTTTATCCTTAGTTACCCAATTGATCTATTCTTAAACTGGGTTGAAGAAAAGAGAGTGATATATAAGTATTTAAAAAAAAAAATTGTATAAAGTTTTATTTACTCCAATGTTTTGAGTTGCTTAGTAACTAGGGGTTTTCATGACCAATGTTTACTCTTACGTTAAACTGTAACTTGAAATATGAGTCTGCAAAAACACTTTAAGTATCTAACTTGTTGAGTAACTGGGTGCATCCATCATAAATGCTTGTATTCATGTCAAAAGACAAGTAACCTCAAAGTCGAAAAAAAAAAGAGAAAAAAAAAATAAGCACTTCGAGTTTGTAACTTGTTGAGTAACTGGGTGCATCCATCACAAATGTCTGCATTCACATCAAAAGATAAATGAAGACTTGAAGTAAGAAAGAAAAAGTTTGGACCTTTGAAAGAATGATAAAGAGGGGTATTTTGAGATATTCAAATGACTGACAAAAGTGTATGTTTTAGAAGTAAGAGTGTCCTACTTGCTTAAATCCTATCTTTTGTTTGAAACCCTTATCCTAGCCATACACCACAAGCCTAATAAAGACATATTGATTTTGGATAATATTTTGTTCTATATAAATAGAGAGTGATTTGAAAAGCAAGCCTATAGAGTTTTTAGAGATTCATTTTTTATTTACTTGTTTGCATAAAACCATTTAGGGAGCTAATGATGAAGTAAAAATGATAAGTATGCATGAATGTTGAGAAATATAATGCGATGGAGTTGATGTCGACACCCCAACCCACGCTTGGGATCGCACGTGAATAGAAGCGTAGGGGAGGAACAACGCAAGGAAGTTCACCTCTCGCCATATCGTATGTTACATTTTTTTTTTTTGGAAACGTCAAGTAAAGATTATCGCAGTGGAATAAAAAGGTCAAGCCTTCTATAACATGCATCACATGGTTACGCTATGGATCCCAAACATAATATCATACATAGTCCAGATTTCAAAATATACATAACTTTGTCCAAGTAATCAAAATAGTGCTTCCCACAGGCGGGAAGACTTTACCAAAAAAACATAAATACAGGGCATCATAAAATAATATGGGTCTTAACATTGCCCATAAATTCAACCGACGGGTTCCTTCTTCACCTTCTTAAGGTTCGGGCCCTAGCGAAGCCGATCCAAGTCCATGCTAGGCCCTATCTCACATATCGCCCTAGAGGGCGATCCAAAAATACACCCTAGGTGAAGGGACTCGTCAACCCCTAATACTAAGCAACACCCTGAAGGGTATAGACTGACAGAACTCTATATGGTCACCTTTAGTGACTCCACCTCCCACTGACCCGGGTGGTTCAGAGTCACTGGCCCCCTAAGGGCGGCCTCAATTGGGTCCGTGAGGATCCGAGGTGTCATCATGGGGTTCGTATTCATCTGAGCCATCCTCACCTGCAATTACTTCTATCGTCCCCAAGAAGGAAGGATAGTAAAGACATAAAGAGGAGGTGAGATTTCAGGAGAAATCTCAGCAAGTACATCTATACTTTAACGAAAGCATCTTAAGCATATAGTCAAGTGAATAACAAACAAATTTCTTACGTATGAATTAACATGAGACTCATGCTTAGACCGATGCACATGCTCGTGACAAAATTCATCTTTCTCATCTTTTTCTCAATTTCCAAAACATTTTTGTTCAAATTATTTAACAAAACTTCTTTAATGCATATTCTTTCAAAAGACACTTTGTTCAGAAACTTTTCGTCTTTTCTTATCTTAGGCGCCACTTATCATATCATATCATATATGGCTCGAAAACCCTTTTCTTTTCGTCATGACTTCATATTTTGGACACCTCACGGTTTCCCTATGCACCGTGTGCTCCCCGCTAGTTACTGTCACACCCGGCAACCAAGTCAACCTAGGTGAATACGTTTCGCGCCCTTTCGCGCTCTTCGTCACTGGGGGATTTCTCTCCGAGCAACTACAACCTTATCAGATGGTGAGGCCTAAGCCAACACCACTTATATGGCACCCACTAGCATTAGGTGCGACCACGCTCCGGACACCTTTTGGAGCCATACATGGTCCGCCGACTGTTCTTCGTCGACCCAGGGGTTTTCACTCAATTTAGACACTCCTGAGTGAATAGAGAGTTCCACTAGGACACTTCCCCACCCAGCCTTTGGGGTTATTCTAAAACTTTAATTCATTTCTTTCGAAAACATATTTTACTCAAAACATGGGTTTTCGTGCTTATGCATGGGATATGCAACTTTCAACTTTGTGAATGCAAAACTTGAGGCGAACTCGAGTACACACATTTGGTCGTTTTTCCTTCAAAACCTACTTCCTCTTAACTCATACTTACGTAAAAACACTCAAACAAGTGCCTTAGGGTGAATGGGGTGCTCGGCCTCCACCCCTAGGGTTTGGGCCGAGACCCACTTTGTCTCCCATTGATGTTCTCTTTTTCCATTGATCTCCCTAACACCATCTAGCCTTAGTTCAATATTTAAAACAATTTCCTAGCCTCACAAGGAGTCAAACCCGAAACCTATAGCTCTCAAGTTTTGTATTTTCTTTTCTTAGCTCTTCAAGCTAGGGTCCTACTTGAATACTCTATGTGAAACCGAATCTATACATGTCATCCTTCCAATATACATATTTCTACTTCTCCAAAATATCCAAACATGAATGTTAAATAAAAAGGGAATTAAAATTTCAAAATTTCCACTTCAAGAAAATCCTCCAAAACATAACTCCACAATCATGCATTTTTGTAACCATCAAGTGATAAAATAGCAATATCTTCCAAGATCAATATAACTAAATTCCATCGATACTTTATACATGTTCATCCTAGCATGGCATTTCAATAAGCGAGATAGTTTACAACTTAAATCAAGATGCTTCTTCAAATAACATATATGCATATATCCCATAATCACCAATATTCAACTAACTCAACATCTTCATGCTTACATGCTTTTCCTCATCAAACCATCAAGATCCTCAATCATCTTATAACTCTTTAACTAAAAAGATCATAGGTTCTACACATGGATCCTAATCAAAATAACATTTCTACCCACAAAGTTTCATCATGGCAATACTAAGCAAGTAACCAAACAATGCAAGCATATACAAGCATATACACACATTCAAGCACATTCACTCAAAGATATACAAAAGATGCTAAAGGCAAAATAGAGATATACTTACCAATCTTCCTAGCTAGCTTATATAACTTCTGAAAATAAAAGAAATACTTAGTTAGAACATGCTAAAAATTTACCATTTTCAAAAGAGAAGGTTTTCTTTTTTAAAGCATGAACATAGGTTTCTTTTTTATGCTTCTAGGTTTCATCTTGAAGCAAGTAAGTTACTTACCTCTTCTAGGTTTCCACCTCCTTCCAAAATCACTATCTTTTTCTCCTTCTAAGCTTGGACTGTTGAGGTATCTAAGTGGTGAAAAGAAGTGAAGCAAAGTGGAGGGAATGAGGAGTGGTTGTCGTGAGGTGCAAAGTGAGGGATGTGTGTGTGTGTGTCTGAAATGAGCAAACCAAAAGAAAGGGAAAGCAAGGCCATTCGGCCAAGGTGCTCCACTAGGCTCCTAGTCCACTCATTCCCCTAGGTTTGAGTGACTTGTGATGGGCTTGAAAGACCCTTGAGTGACTCCCATCACTTGATCACATCAACCCTAATCTATCCCATCCTAGGTTGGAGATTTTGCTCCTTCTTTCTCTCCTCATGGCCGGCCTCTCATTCTAGGGTTCCAACCCCTTTCCATCATCTCACATCACCTCTTGTCTCCCCAACAATCATCTCACATGTCATTCCAAAGGATTTGAGAATCCATTTTTGGGAGAACACACAAGTGGGTTTCGGATCCCATGGCCTCTATCCAAACCCTTCCTTCATCTCACTCTCATTTCCCTTTTGTCACATGCTCTTTCCATCAACCAATCACCTCACATCTCACACAAGCTTGTCATGTCACTCTTACACAAATCCATAACTTAGATTTGGTGGCAAAAAGGAAGTCAAACAAGGGGAGGGGGAGTCGGCTAAGGCCATACCCGAAACCCTCCTTTCCTTTACTCTCACTTTTTGATCCATCAACTCACATCTCATGCCACCTTTTTCTTACACCCTCTTACACATCAAGTCCTATCCAATCTTACACAAATCTTACATATCCCTTCCATCTAGATTTGGAAATGTTTAGGTGAGAAAACCCTAAGGCCATTCTGCCAAAGCCCCCACCGAAACCCCTCTCTCTTTTCTCATCTCCAAATCTTTTCAAATCCTACTTCATCATTTTACTAGATATGGCAGGATCCCATGTTGATCTTATTTGGCAAAATCCTACACCTCAAACACTTATTTAGGTAGGAAAAGATGGAAAGATTTCACTCATGTCTTCTCTTTCCTTTTTCCAACCAAAACAACTAGTCAACTAGCTCACCTACTAGCATTTTCTTCTCTCAACTACTAGTCTTGACTCAACTTACTAAACTTCTCCTACCTTGACATGTGTCATCAAGCATGTGCTTGAGTTGACTAGTGGGCTTCCTTTCATGGACCTGTGGGTTTGTCTTTCCCCCACTTAGGCCCAAAGCTTTAGACTTGTCCTTAAGGCCTTGGACTCCTATGCCTACCTTTTTAAGGCCTTATCCACCAAAATGCCTAAGTCACTTAGCCCTCTTTATTTAATTAAATAAAAGCAAAGTATGGAAAATTCGGGGTCGTCACAGTTGAGCTTTGAATTAACCTTTGAACTTGATTAATGTGGAATGATTCATTTGAATTATAAATTTTATGCAATCTTTGAAGCAAGAAAAAATTATGAAACAAACTAATGGTTATTTTAGTTGTTTTTTTTTCTTTGCTCGAGTACTAACAAAGTTTAAGTTTGGGGGAATTTGATAAGTATAATTTTTACATGATTTTTATTTTATTGTTATTTATTAAAACTGTTAGTTTTCTTTTATTTATTTTATTTTATTTTATTATTTTGTTGTGTTGAAGGAATAAGAAGAAAAGCAAAAAGAACTTTGAGGCACTACAAGAGGAAGCAGACTTCTCAATTAATTAAAGGGCTGCAATATAACTTGAATTGGGGCCCACCATCATTTGAGAAGCCCAACTTGATTTTACTTGCATAACAATCAGCCCATGCATGTTTTATTGCACATATCCGCATGGTTTTACACGGCAAATTCATCCCTTAGAGCCACACACGTACACGGCAACCAATCACTTCAATTCAAAAAGCAATTGGATGTTGACTCCTCATATGTTACAACACTTCATTGAGGATTCGAATCGAAATTCACTTGGAATAGATAGAGCGCCGCACACACACACATATATATATATATATATATTTATGAGAAGAAATTGAGACGATACCAAGGGGGGGGGGAAGAGAGAAAGTTCGAGAGGTGAAGCAGTCAGTTAGAGTTTTTCTTTGGAAGTTTTTTGAGAAGGAAGAATTGGAGGACGAAAACGAGAGCTATATGTTCATCAACTGATTTCAATAAAAAATATAAGTTTTATTTGTTTTCTTTTTAAATTTATTATGAACTAAATTTTATTTTCTAGAGCGTCGATATAGTCTAGCAGTGAACACACCATTTATATTTCGAGCTATTTTGTTTTTAATATTTCCATGATTGAGTGTTTAATTTTTATTCTTAATGCCTACAATTTGTTATGTATTACTCTTTGATCAATTGAATTACAATGAGACCGAGAGGTGACTTGTGGTTTTAGTTCTAGAATTAAACACCATTAGTTGAGCGAAAGTAGATATGCTTTATTGCGACTAGTGTGATTTTTCAAAAAATTCAGACTACGTAATGAGTCTTCAATTAATTAAATTCGCATAGAGATATGGAATTGTTAGTTGGAAATATTTTTGATATTATTCGAGAGAAGATATTGAATAGTTAAGAAATTTTTAATGATCAACATGAGATTATTAGAATTTAATAATTAGGAAAAATAAATTGTGTGGGATTTGTTAGGTGAAATCAACTACTCTAGATCCATTCTTATTATGTTTTTACATTATTAGATTTTAAAACTTTGTTATTTTTGATTCGTAGATTTAGTTTTGTTAAGTAGTTTAATTTAATTTAGATAGTAGAAACGTTTCATTTAATTTCGGTTTTTCGAATAGTAATTAATTTAGTGAATTTCAATATTCAGTAACATAGTTAATCTCTGTGGGTTCGACATCCGTTTTCTATAAAGTACTTTATTACTTGTTACAATTCTATGCGCTTGTAGATAATTTTACGCGAACAGTATGCATGAATGTGGGGATAGATAATGAGGTGGAATTGAGTTTTGAATTAACTTTTAGACTTGATTGATCTTGAATGATTCATTTAAATTATAAACTTTATGTAATCTTTGAGGCAAGAAATTTTATAAATCACAACAATGATTGTTTGAATTATTTTTATCTATTTCTTTGTTCGAGGACTAGTAAAGTTTAAGTTTTGGAGAAATTGATAAGTATAATTTTAACATAATTTTTATTACCTTTTTACTTATTAAAATTATTAGTTTTCTTTTATTTATTTTTATCTTATTTTATTTTGATTTATTTTTCTTTATTTGTTTGTGTTTAAAGGAATGTGAAGAATTATTATATTTTGGGCCGCATGGTTGTAGTTCAAGCACTATAATTCACAACAGAAAAGGATTGGACTTCCACTTCACATGGGCCGACTAAAATACATTAAACTAGTCCCCACTCGGTTTTTGTTTACATTCTAAGCCCAAGTGCAGGCCGTATATTACCACTTTTCCAAATGAACCGCATGTTAACTCCTTGTGGGGCACGGCATTCATTACGACTTTGAAGGAAATGCACTTGGACTTTCATTCGGGTTGGTGCACATATATATGAGAGGTAGACTTCGACGCAGAAGGGAGACCTTCATGCTTGTAAGTCTTTAGGACACGGCAATCGAAGGGGCTGCTGATATATATATTCACTTGATGTTCGGTGCCAAGGGGAGAGGAAATAGAGAGCGCCGTTTGACTCAGACTTAGGACTGAACGAAAATAAAATAGAGAAGGCCAAGAGATCTAGAGCAGTATTTTGGAGATTTTTTTTAGAGTTTTTTTTAGGAGGATGATATGGATGATTGAGGCTAGAGCTACATATTTCATCAATTAATTTCAATGAAGAACACGAGTTTTATTTTTTTTATTTTTTATTTTATTATGAACTAAATTTTATTTTCTAGAATATTAATGTAGTCTAGTATTGAACACATAATTTTTATTCCAAATTATTTTATTTTTAATATTTCCATTATCAAGCGTTTAATTTTTATTCTTAATGCTTGCAATTTTTTATAAATTATTTTTTGATCAATTCAATTACAATGAAACTAAGAGATGATTTATGATTTTAGTTCTAAAATTAAACACCATTAGTTAAGCAAAAGTAGAGATACTTTGCTACGTTTAGTGTGATTTTAAAAAAAATCAAAGAATTTAATGAGTCTCTGATTAATTAAATTCGTATAGAAATATAGAGTTGTGACATCCCGAATTTTCCTTATAGGATCTTGTTCATGCTTGGAGTGAATAAGTATTTTTTTTTTTAACTTATTCTATTTTGAAATATTTGGAGTCTTAAAAAAATGGGAGGGGGCGGGGAGAAGGGGCGGGGAGAAGAGAATGAGAGAATGAGGCATTTAAGGAGAAAATTCTGAGTGTTAGGCTGAAAACTTTTAAATCTGTTGACTCCCCCACTTGCGCTTAGAATCGTACGCAAATCGAGATATCGGGGATGAGCATCACAGGGAAGTTCACCCCTCGTCGTATCATGTATATATATTTTTTTCTAAACAAAAGCAATGAATAAAGGTTTTCGCAGCGAAAAAAGATCAAATATTTCTAAGCGTACATCACATGGCTCAACGAATTTAATATCCCAAAGTACTTTATTACTATTAATATAAATACAAAGATCATTCATAATTGTTCTTTCTTCCAAAACAACGGAAGCCCAAAATATAAATGAGTAAATACAAAGATCATCCAAGGGTTCTTTATTTACCTTCTTGATATCAGGATCATAACGTAGATAGTCCAGATTCAAGGTAGGCCCTACTTCATAACTCATTCCAGAGGATGACTCATACAAACGTCTCAAGTGGAGGGAATCATCTACACCAAGGACCAAGCAACACCCTGTAAGGTATAGGTCCTCCAAAATATACGTCACCAAAGGTAATAACTCCGCCGCCTACTGGCCTAATAAGTCGAGAGTTACCGGCTCAACTATAGTATACTTAGTCGGGCCCTTTGGGGTTCAAGGTGTCGTCCTAGGAATCATATTCGGTTGGGTCGTCATCACCTGCAACTACTTCTATCGTCTCGAAAAAAGGAGCGATAGTAGAGATATAAAAATGGGTGAGATTTCGGGGGAAATTTCAGTAAGTACATTCATATCTCAACAAAAGCATTTCAAGCATACAGTTAAGCGAATAACAAACAATCATATATGCATCATGGATTATGGGACTCATAACTTTACTTATGCACATGCATCATGCTCATGTCATGCGTTTGCTTGTAACCTCATATAACAAATTGTTTGAACTTCTTTTCAAAATTCATCTTTTCAAATGCTTTTCATCTTTTCTTATTTTAGGCACCACTTATCATATCATATCATATGACTCGAAAGCCCATTTTTTTTGTCATGACATCTTATTTGGATACCTCACGGTTCCCCTATACACCGTGTGTTCCCGCTAGTTATCGTATCACCTGGCGACCGTATCAACAGCAGTGGCTACGTTACGCGATTTCCGCGTCACCCGGCGACCGTATCAAACCAAAGTGACTTCCGTCAACCACTCTTCATCACTCGGTGACTACTCAAACCGAGCGACTACAACCTTTTCTGTATCGGTAAGGCAAAAGCCAACACCGTCCTATAGGCACCCACTAGCTTTAGGTGCGACCATACTTCGGATACCTTTTGGAGCCATACATGGTTTGCTGACGGTTCTTTGTCGACTCAGGGACTTTAACTCGACTTTACTCACTCCTGAGTGAATAGGGAGTTCCACTGGGGCACTACCCCCATCCCAGCCTTTGGGGTTCTTATAAAAATTCAATTTTTTTTCTTTTATTTTTTAAAACATGTTTGGCTCAAAAACATGATTTTCATGCTTTATGCATAAGACATACAACTCGCAACATTGAACATGTGAAATGTGAGACGAACACACGTGTACTAAGTGCCATACTCTTTCACAAGTCAAGCACCATATAATTGTACTTCTTTTCCCTCTAAGGGCACATATTGGGCCTTGCACACATTTAAGAGTACTCGGCCCTCTCCCACTTGGGTTGGGTCGAGACCCTCACTTATTTGTTCCCTAATATTTTCTTTTCCTACCCCTTCCTAAATACTTCAAATCTAGCCTCAATAAAATAGTTGAATATTTTTAATACCAAAAATATGTCTTAGTCGAAACCTAGGGTCCTTATATTTTAATTTTTGTAATCACTTTCCTTTCACCAAGATAGCTCACTTAACCATTTATGGAAAAATCAAACATCATGCTATTATGTTCCTCTAGTTCTCATACCTCTAATTTCTCTGAAGTATTCAAGATTTAATCATAATGCAACATAATAGTTGAGTATAAAACTTAACTCAAAACTCTTAAAAATCGAAACACTTATATGCATCAATCTAGCCTTTCTCAACTCCAAGTTAAAGTTTAACATGCATACATGTCCTCATCACCCATCATATTGATCATGCTACATTCTTTCTTTGTATCAAAGTATCCCAATCCACAATACAATATAATCTTTAATCTAAAAAGATACTTAGACAAATCATGTATTTTGCCACCACATGAACAAAACATTTTCTTCAAGTAATCTAACCCACATCATTCAATATCCTATAAGTTAACCTTCATCATGCATGCATTTCTTAAATCTACACATCATGTTGGTTTCTTTGAAATAAGTTGACTAACTCCACCCATCATTTTATATTCTCAAACTTAAAGAATCATAAACTTAGATATGGATTTATACCTAACTAAGCATGGCAGTTTCTCTAAAGAATTTCATTTTTAGCATAAATAAACAAGGATTCAAACAATACAATCAAATTCTCTCAAAAGTATACTAGAATTGCCAAGGGCAAGATAAGAAAATACTTACAATACCCCTAGTTAGCTTATATGAAATCTGAAAATATATTAAGCATATCATTAGATTAGTCTAAGAACAAAATATTTTTAAAGAGAAGATTTCTATACAAGGACATGGATGTGGTGTGTGTGTTATTCTCTAGGTTTCTATGATTCAACTACATAGAGATTTCACTTACTTCTTCAAGAGCAACTCTTCTTCAAGAATACTAGTTTCTAGCTCCTCTACACTTAGGATAATTTGATGTTTAGAGGATAGAAGGAAGTGAAGCAAAAGAAAATAAAGTGAGAGAGAGTGTTGGCCGAGAGGTAGAGAGAGTGAGAGAGTGTGTATGCGTGCTTTGAGACCAAATGAAACAATTAAAGGAGAAGATCATGTCTAAGGCCATTCGGCCATGCCTCTCCATAGGATAATAGGTACTCATTTCACTAGTTTTAGGTGTGACATTTGAGGGGTTGAATGACTCTTTGATTGACTTCTATCTCATGACCACTCCAAGACCAAATCTAGCCCATACTTAGGTTGATTTTATTTTCCCCATTTCCATCTATGGCCGGCACCCTCCATAGGCTTTTTGGCTTCCTATTCCCTTCACAATCACTCTTCCATCTCCCCTCCATCACCTCATGTGTCAATCCAAAGGATTACAAGATCGAGCTTTTGGGAAATGGGTAAGCATGGTTCGACTATGCCACTTGTGGTTTCATCCGAAACCTTCTCTTCTTCTCCCATAGTTTTCTCTCTATTCCATCATCTATCAATCCACTTGTCACTTCTCATTACACTCTTACACATTGTACTTCACACTCTTACACCAATCTCACAAGTCCCTTCACCTAGATTTGTCAAAATCATTGGAAGACCCCAAATGAGGCTCACGACAATACCATACCCGAACCTTCCTTTGGTTTCTTCTCTCATTTTTCCCTTCCTTCTCTCCAATGATGCCACTTCTCACTTATCAATCACTTTGTCAACTCACTCTTACAAGATCTATTTTTAGTCATTTGCTTAGATTTGTAGAGAATTGCATGGAAAACATCCCAAAGGAGTTTCGGCTACAAGCCGCCACCGAATCTTCCTTTCTCTCTTTTCTTTTATTTCCTATTTCAACTACATGTGTCACCTACCTAGATATGGTATACTCCTAGGAAGACTAAAATAGAAGATTCTTTGTAATTCTCAAGATATTCCAATGATGAGAAAATCTCGTCATAAGATTTCACAATCCATCCTACAAGACAACCCACTAGTCAACTCCCAACAACTAGCAATTTCTACTTTTTATCTACTAGTCTTGGATGACTCACTAGGATTTCTCTAGATATGACATGTGTCCCTTGTGTGGGCTTGATGGATCATGGGTCAAACTCATGGGCTTGTGGGCTTGTGGGCTTGTCATTCCTCTCTTGACCCACTAACTTAGGTTATGCTTTCAAGGCTTCAATTTCTAAGGCCAAGCCTCTATCCTCACTCTTCTAAATTACCAATATTATTATTAAAATAATTACTTAACTAAAATAGTAAGAAACGAAAATCTCGGGTCGTCACAAAACTTATGCCCTTTTACTTGTTTAAGGTGTAGTAGAATTTGGCCCAAGAGTGGAGGCAAAGTCCAAAAGACCGAAGAGGAGCCCATAGGGCATTCAGCCATGGTGTAGGCACCTAAGAGCCCCTTTAAGTCCATTTGAACAAGTGGCAAGCTAAGACTCAAGTCTTTTACTTTTTCAAGGAACATCCTGCATGAAAAAGTGGAAAGAAGGATTTGGAAGGATTTTGGGGGAAAAGAAGAGAGTGGTAGGCGTGTAAGATGGGTTGAGTGGGGGATGAGAAAGTCATCTTAGAAATGACAACTCATACACACACTCATTGTTCTAAGTGGCATGCTAAGAGGTTTAGGTGAGGTAGAATGTCAAAAGAGCCCTTTTAGGATTTTTGTCTTAGGTTTGGATGGAGGGATAATTTGGGAAATGTGTTTGTAAGAGGGATTCGAATTTAGAGAGAGAGTAGGGACGAAAATCTTGTCCGTTTAGCTTCCTCATGCAATCTCATCATTTGGAAAATGGGTTAGGAAGAGGTTGCCAAGTGTCTTGTATGCATTAGGGGATCTTTAGAAGTTTGAGAGGCACTATATAAGGCTAGGGCTGAAATCCAAGAGCTCCTTCCCCTATCCATTTAGACACTTTTCTTCATAAGAGTTTCGTCCAAGGCAAATCCTCTCTACTCTTTGTTTTTTTCGTCCATGTTCTCTCTAGCCAAACATCTTTTTTCTTTTGCATTCTTGCTTGTTTCTCAACACGAATCTTTTGGAATTGTCTTCTCCACATGGTAAGCATCACATGGTCTTTTTCTTGATTAGTCATGCAGAGATTCGAAGGAGTTTTTGTCTCAAACTCTTGGCCCAAGTAGTTTCATACACACCCACACACTTTCATGAAAAAATTAGGGTTTTGCTTCTCTCCAAAATGAAATCTTAGACTTTTGAAGTTTTTAAACAAAGAGAGAATAGAGATTTACATGGGCCAAAAGGTATTTTTGTAAAATGAAAGTAAAAATTAGGGTTCACCTCTTGAAGGGATCGACCCTAGGCTTTCTCTAAGGAAGTGGTATTTTCTTGGAAGCCAAACAACCTTTCACCCAACAAAATTTTGGTTTTTCTTAGAAAAACATTCCATGAGTTTAATCTTGATTCCTTTGTATTTATTTTCAGATATTTCTTGCTTTTATTGATAAGTGTAATTTTTACATAAATTTTATTATCTTTTTATTTATTAAAATTATTATTTATTTATTTTTCTCTCTTCTGATTTTAGTTTATTTTGATTTTCTGTATTATTTATTTGTATTATTACCTATTTTATTTCATTATTTCTTCATTCAATGGGCCACACCACTTTGCATTTCATGGGCTATGGGAGCACCACATTACAATTCAAGTTGGGCCTTCAACCATGCACAACAAACCTCACAAATGGGCCACATACACTTCACCTAGAGCTTCGACTTGAGCATGTTGGATCTGCAGTTTTCAAAGCCGCGTGGTGTGAGAGTAATTGAAGACAAGCAATTTATTGGAGCCACATAATACATGCATAGTAGGACACGTAACTTTCAAAAATTGAAAGTAAAAAGACACGGCAGGCGCGCGCATATATATATATATATATATATATATATATATATATGCCATCGAGTCTACAGAGAGATCTGACTTGGAGAGAATCCGAGAGACATTTGAGAAAAATTTTATTAGGAGATTTTTTTTGAAGTTTTTTTAAGGAGGAAGATTTGAAAAAAAGAGGCGAGAGTTACATATTCATCAATCAATTTTAATGGAAAATATAAGTTTTATTTATTTTATTTTTAATTTTATTAGGAACTAAATTTTATTTTCTAGAACATTAATATAATCTATCAATGAATATACAGTTTATATTTTGAGTTATTTTATTTTTAATATTTTCATGATTGAGTGTTTAATTCTTATTCTTAACGCTTACAATTTTGTACGAATTATTGTTTGATCAATTGAATTACAATGAGACCAAGAGGTGATTTGTGGTTTTAGTTTTAGAATTAAACACCATTAGTTGAGCGAAAGTAGAGATGCTTTACTGCGACTAGTATGATTTTTCAGAAAATTCAAAGTACGTAATGAGTCTTCTAATTAAATAAATTCATATAGAGATATGGAGTTGTTAATTGATGATATTTTTGATATTATTCGAGAGAAAATATTAAATAGTTAATTAATTTTTAATCATCAACGGGAGATTATTGAAATTTAATAATTAGGAATAATAAATTATGTGGAATTTGTTAGGTGAAACCAACTACTCTATATCCATTCTTATCATATTTTTACATTCTTAGATTTTAAGCTTTGTTATTTGTTATTCATATATTTATTTTTATTAGGTGAAACCAACTACTCTATATCCTCCCGTAAAGACAGCAAAGTTAAGGAATGACATCACCACATTCATCCAATTTGAGGGTGAATCGTTACACGAAACATGTGAGAGGTATAAAGAGTTATTTCGAAGATGTCCTCATCATGACCTTTCAGCATGGCTTCAAGTGCAAACAATTTACTATGGTTTGGGACCTACAACTGGGTCTATGGTTGATGCAACAGCTGATGGAGCTTCAATGAGTAAAACTCATGAGGCAGCTTATGAACTTTTGGAAGAACTGGCATCCAACAACTATCAATAGCCTACAGAGAGAGCAATGCCAAGAAAAGCAGCTGGATTTTTTGAACTTGATTCTATTACCACATTGGCAGTACAAATGGTAACTTTGTCTCAACAACTAGGTAAGATGAATATTAATGCTATTCAAACTAATGTTGTTTGTGAACATTGTGCAGGAAATCATTCAAGTGTAGATTGCCAAGTGGGGAATCCTTTTGCCCAATCCAGTTATGAACAAGCAAATTACGTGTCAAATTTTAGTGTCAAAATAATCCATACTCGAACACGTACAATCCAAGATGGAGGAATTACCCAAACTTTTCATGGAACAATAATCAAGAGCCAGCTAGACCACCTCAGCAATTCCCACAACAAGAGAAGAAGCAGGCACTTGAGAACATGTTCACCCAGTACATGCAGAAGACAAATATGGCGATCCAAAACAACTCAACTTCAATCCGCAATCTGGAAGTGCAAATTAGTCAGCTCTCACACATGCTTACAGAGAGGAGCGTAGGGACCTTGCCGAGCAATACTGTGACCAATCTAAAAGAACATGTCAAGGTAATATCATTAAGAAGTAGGTGGACATATGAGGAGCATAAAGTAGAAAATGCCAAGCAAGATGAAGCTGTGAATGATGAGAAGTCCAAAATAAAGGAAGCTAGGCCAGAGATGAAAGAACTGGTGCAAGCTGAGAAGATTAAGGAGAATCAAAGAGCTTCAAAATCCAAAAAGTGTAGGGAAGTTACTTTTGAAACTTATTCTCCTTCAATTTATGATCCACCAATTCCTTTTCCTCAAAATTAAGAAAAAATAATGTTGATAAACAGTTCTCTCAATTTTTGAGTATATTTAAGCAGTAGCATATTAATATTCCTCTCATTGAAGTTTTAGAGCAAATGCCTAATTATGCTAAATTTTTTAAGGATATTATATCAAAGAAACAAAAATTGGAGGAGCATGAAACGGTAATATTGATAGAGGAGAGTAGTATATTTTACAAAAGAAGCTGCCGCCTAAGTTAAAAGATCCAAGGAGTTTTACTATCCCTTACATTATAAGAAAATCATATTTTGATAGAGGTTTATGTGACTTAGGGGCAAGTATTGATTTAATGCCTCTTTCTGTTTTTAGGAAAATGGGTCATGGAGAAGTAAAGCCGACCACCATCTTTCTACAATTGGCAGACAGATCTATTAAGTACCCGAAAGAAGTCATTGAGGACGTATTAGTGAAAGTTAATAAGTTTATCTTCCTCGCCAGCTTCATTAATCTTGATATGGATGAGGATGAGGAGATCCCTTTAATACTAGGTCAACCTTTTCTTGAAACGGGGAGAACCTTAATTGATGTCCAGTAAGGAAAACTTTTTTGAGGGTTAGAGAGGGGGAGGTCACCTTTGATGTATTTAAGCCTATAAATTTCCATCCAAGACTCATTCTTGTTTTCAAATAAGTGATCGAGATGTGATCATAGCTGACGAGACTTATGCGACTGATTTTCTAAAGCTACTACTTGAGGTATGTCTTACTCGCTCTACACCTATTGAATTTGATGATGAAGAGGTTAGAGAGTGTGCGAGATATTTCAAGGCCACACCATTCATTCCGCCTTAATGCAACCAAAAGTGGAAGAATTAAATTCATCTCGATCGACATCTCCAAGTGAAGAACCATCTAAACTTGAGCTCAAATCGCTTCCATCAAATTTAAGGTATGCTTTTTTATGCCAAGACTCTACTTTTCCAGTTATTATTAACAATTCTTTGAATGATGTAGAGGAGGAAAAGTTGTTGAGAATTTTGCGGGAACATAAGATGGCCTTGGGTTGGACCATCTCTAACATCAAAGGAATTAGTCCTTTAATTTGCATGCACAAGATTTTAATAAATGATAAATATAAGCCGATTGTCCAACCCCAGAGGAGATTGAATCCATCCATGCAAGAAGTAGTGCATAAAGAAGTGCTGAAGCTATTCGATGCTAGGATTATTTATCCTATCTCAGACAACGCTTGGGTAAGTCTAGTACAAGTAGTCCCAAAGAAAGATGGAATAACCGTGATCAAGAATGACAATAATGAACTTATACCGACAAGGACGGTCACGGGATGGCGAGTATGCATAGATTACAGAAGACTTAATGATGTAACTCAGAAAAATCATTTTCCCCTACCTTTTATTGATTAGATGTTAGAAAGACTTGCAGGGCATGCTTACTTCTATTTTCTGGATGTATATTCTGGTTATAATCAAATAGTCATTGCGCCCGAAGATAAGACCACTTTTACTTGTCCATATGGAACATTTGCATATAGGCGGATGCCTTTTGGCTTCTGCAATGCGCCAACCACATTTCAAAGATGCATGATGTCCATCTTCTTGGACATGGTGGAAAATTTTTTAGAAGTCTTTATAGATGACTTCTCTGTCTTTGGATATTCTTTTGATAATTGTTTGTCTAACTTATCTTCAGTTTTGCAAAGTTGCGAGGAGACAAATCTAGTATTGAACTGGAAAAATGCCACTTCATGGTCGAGGAGGGGATAGTGTTGGGCCACCGAATTTCCTCCAAGGGAATTGAAGTTGACCGAGCAAAAATAGAAGTGATTGAAAAACTCTCACCACCAGCCAATGTGAAGGGCATGAGAAGCTTTTTGAGACATGTCGGATTCTACCGACAGTTTATTAAGGATTTTTCCCAAATTACTAAACATTTCTGCAATTTGTTGATTAAAGACACTCGATTTGAATTTTCTGATGAATGCTAGCATGCTTTTGAAACACTGATAAAGAAATTAATTTTAGCACCTATAATTGTGTCATCGGATTGGAATTTACCGTTTGAATTAATGTGTGATGCCAGTGGTTATGTTATAGTAGCTGTTTTAGGGCAGAGAAAAGATAAAAATTTTCATGTTATTTATTATGCAAGTAGGACCTTAATAGAAGCTCAACTGAATTATGCTACTAGTGAAAAAGAATTATTAGCAGTTATTTTTTCTTTTGACAAATTTTGGTCTTACTTGATAGATTCGAAGGTGGTTGTCTACACCAATCACTCTACTCTTAAGTACTTGATTGCAAAGAAGGATGCTAAACCAAGATTGCTTTGATGGATTTTGCTTCTACAAGAATTCGATTTGGAGATTAAGGACAATAAGGATATTGAAAACTTGGTGGCGGATCACTTGTCTCGGATGAAGCTTCAAGGTATAGATGATGAGCGGCAATTGCAAATAAATGAAGCATTCTCGGTTGAGCATTTGATGGCTATACAAGTTGTTCCATGGTATGCCGACATAGTCAACTACTTGGCATCGCGAATTCTACCTCCCGGGATGACATATCAACAAAAGAAGAAGTTCTGCTCCGACTTGAAATACTATTTTTAGGAAGAACCTTTTTTATACCAGCACTGTACGTACTAGATATTCAGAAGATGTGTGCCCAAGGAGAAGATGGAGAGAACATACTTAGACATCTTCATTCATTGGAAGTTGGCGGCCACTTTGGTGGCGCAAAAACAGAGGCAAAAATTTTACAATTCAGGTTTTATTGGCCATTTATTTTTAAAGATGCATTTAAATTTGTTAATTTGTGTGATCATTGTCAAAGGGTTGGAAATATTTCTAGCAAACATGAGATGCCTTTTAAACAATATTTTGGTGATTGAATTATTTGATATTTGGGGTATAGATTTCATGGGTCTTTTTCCATTCTCATATTCTAACAAATTTATTTTTGTGGCTCTAGATTACGTCTCCAAATGGGTGAAAGCAGCTGCCTTGCCAACTAATGATGCGAGGGTCGTAGTGAATTTTTCTGTGGAAAAACATCTTCTCCCGATTCGGCACTCCAAGGGCTATAATCAGTGATGGTGGGAAGCATTTTTACGATCGCCAATCTGAAACACTGTTGACTAAGTATGAAGTTACCCATCACGTGGCAACACCATATCATCCTCAAACGAGTGGCCAAGTCGAGGTATCTAATCGGGAGCTGAAGAGTATATTGGAGAAGACTGTGAATATCTCTCGTATAGACTGGGCAAGAAAGTTAGATGATACACTATGAGCCTATCGAACAGCATTCAACACACCATTCGGAATGTCACCTTATTGGCTAGTTTATGGAAAAGCATGTCATCTACCGGTGGAGCTAGAACACAGAGCCTATTGGGCGACAAGGACACTGAACTTTAATCTACAAGCGGCTGGCGAGAAGAGAATATTGCAAATCAATGAGATCAATGAGTTCCGCAATAATGCTTATGAGAATGCTTGAATTTATAAAGATAAAACTAACAAATGACATGATAAGCATATTCTGAGTAGGCAATTCAAAGTTGGGCAAAAGGTTCTATTATTTAACTTAAGACTTCGACTCTTTCCGGGAAAGTTGAGCTCTCGGTGGTTAGGATCGTTTGTGGTAACCCAAGTTTTTCCCTATGAGGCGGCTGAAGTCCATCATGAAACAAAAGGAACATTTAAAGTAAATGGATAGAGATTAAAACTCTACATGGATGGAGACTTCATCTCAGAAAAATGCTCAATCGATCTCATCAGTAACAAAGAATGAAAGGATAACGTCTAGCTACAGACATTAAATAAAATGTTTTTGGGAGGCAACACGAGTTTTTTTTTTTAATATTTATGTTTCTATTTTTTTTTTCTTTATCTTACTGTTTTACTTTCATTTTTTAGGAATAAAGGGACCGAAGAAATCTCCAATGGGTACACAGCTGCACCTCAAGGAAAAATATTAAGTTGGAAATCAAAGGAGCATCTCTTATCCTCTCTCATTCTTTTCATTAATTTTTCTTCCTATTTCTCATTAAGGACAATGTGATATTTAAGTTTGGGGGAAGAAAATTTATTTTATTGAGTAAAAAAAAATCGATGTGTGTTAAAAAGAAAGAAAAAAGATGAAAAAAAAAATTGCCTATTATAAGAACATGGTTGAATTTCTTTATAATTTTAGGAATCATTCTCATTGCTTAAGTCCAACTATTAATTTTTTACTTGATTTTGTTTAATTTGATATGATCATTAATCATTGTGCATACCTAAAGAAGTTTTATGTGAATTTTGTGAATTTGGATAGTCTCTACTTATTCTAGAACTTGTTTGATTACTCTTGTGGCGAAATCTTATATAAAATATTACTTGGGAAGTGATTTAAGCATTCTTTGAATCGATTGAACCTTTCAAGTTTACCTCTTTAGTATCTTTATCCCTAGTTACCCAATTGACTTATTCTTTAACTGGGTTGAAGAAAAGAGAGCGATATACAAGTGTTTAAAAAAAAAATTGTACAAAGTTCCATTTACTCAAATATTTTGAGTTGCCTAGTAACTAAGGGTATTCATTACCAATGTTTACTCTTACTTCAAACCGTAACTTAAAAAATGACTATGCAAAAGTACTTTAAGTGTCTAATTTGTTGAGTAACTGGGTACATCCATCACAAATACTTGCATTCACGTCAAAAGACGAGTGACACTTCAAAGTCCAAAAAAAAAAAAAACACTTCAAATTTGTGACTTGTCAAGTAATTGAGTGCATCCATCACAAATGCTTGCATTCACATCAAAAGATAAGTGCGACTTGAAGAAAGAAAAAAAAAATAGAACTTTGAAAGAATGATAAAGAGGGGTACTTTGAGATATTCAAAGGACTGAGAAGAGTGTATGTTGTATAAATGAGAGTGCTTTATTTGCTTAAATTCTATTTTGTTTGAAACCCTCACCCTGGCCATACACCACAAACCTAAGAAAGACCTATTGATCTCAAGTAATATTTTGTTCTATATTAGTAGATAGTGATTAGAAAAGTAAGCCTATAATTTTTTTTAGAGATCCGTACTTATTTACTTGTTTGTATAAAACCAGCTGGGCAGCTAATGATAAAGTGAGAATAATAGGTATACATAAATGTGGAAAGAGATAATGTAATGGAGTTGAGTTGTGAAATAACTTTTGGACTTTATTAATTTGGAATAATTCTTTTAAATTATAAACCTTATGCAATCTTTGCGGCAAGCAATTGTTTTAGTTATTTTTTTCTTCTTTGCTCGAGGACTCGCAAATCTTAAGTTTGGGAGAATTTGATAAGTATAATTTTTATATAAATTTTATTATCATTTTACTTATTAAAATTGTTATTTATTTATTTTTCTCTCTTTTGATTTTAGTTTATTTTGATTTTATGTATTATTTATTTTTATATTACTTATTTTATTTCATTACTTCTTCATTCAATGGGTCACACCACTTTGCGTTTCATGGGCTATGGAAGCACCACATTACAATTCAAGTTGGGCCTTCATCCATGCACAACAAGCCTCACAAATGGGCCACATGCACTTCACCTAGAACTTTGACGTGGGCATGTTGGATCTGCAGCTTTCGAAGCCGCGTGGTGTGAGAGTAATTCAAGACAAGCAATTTATTGGAGCCACATGATACAAGCATACTAGGACACGTAACTTTCAAAAATTGAAAGTAAAAAGACACTGCACACACACACACACACACACACATATAGATTAGAATTAAGTCTAGAGTGCACACACACATATATATAGATTAGAATTAAGTCTAGAGTGCGTCGAGCCTACAGAGAGATCTGACTTGGAGAGAAGCCAAGAGGCATTTGAGCAATTTTATTAAGAGATTTGTTTAGAGTTTTTTGAGGAGGAGGATTTGAAAGACAGAATCGAGAATTATATGTTCATCAACTGATTCTAATAGAAAATATAGGTTTGATTTGTTTTCTTTTAAATTTTATTATGAATTAAATTTTATTTTCTAGAGTGTTGATGTAGTCTATCAATAAACACAGTTTATATTCTTAGTTATTTTATTTTTAATATTTTCGTAATTAAATGTTTAATTATTATTCTTAAAGCTTATAATTTTTTACGAATTATTGTTTGATCAATTGAATTAAAATGAGATTGAAATGTGATTTGCGGTTTTAGTTCTAAAATTAAACATTATTAGTTGAGTGAAAGTAAGATGCTTTATTGCAATTAGTGTGATTTTTCAGAAAATTCAAAGTATGTAATTAGTCTTCCAATTAATTAAATTCACATAGAGATATGAAGTTGTTAATTGAAAATATTTTTGATATTATTCGAGAGAAGATATTGAATAGTTAAAGAATTTTTAATCATTAATGGAAGATTATTGGAATTTAATAATTAGGAAGAATAAATTGTGTGGGATTTGTTTGGTAAAATCAAATGCTCTAGATCCATTCTTGTCATATTCTTACATTCTTAGATTTTAAGCTTTATTATTTTTTATTTTTGATTTATTTTTGTTAAGTAGTTTAATTTAATTTAGATAGTAGAAACATTAAATTTAATTTCGGTTATTCAAATAGTTATATATTTAATGAATTTCAGTATTCAGTAACATAGTTAATTCTTGTGGGTTCGATATCCATTTTCTATAAAACACTTTACTATTTGTTATGATTCTGTGTGTTTGCAGATTATTTTACGTAAACATTTATTTTTGGAAATTTTTGTAACGATGCTCTTAACCTAACTTTGGTATTGTTTGTATATGTCGAGTAAACTTCTTTGTTGTTATCAATACTGAGCCTTGTTTGCTTGATGGATTATTTTTATATCTTCTCAATATTTTGTTAAGATTTTACCTTAGGGTTTAATCTATGAATATTTGATAGATTATGGTGAATATTTGAGGAAAGTATGGAAGAAATAGGGCTTGGTAACTCTTTGCCAAAGTTTTGGGTCCTGGTAAGATGATTATTTGATGAAAGTTGGATCTTTGAGAACTTGTATGATTCGTCCATGGTGAATTCTTGAAGGAAACATTAGGCTTTTGATTCATGAATGGTATTATAATGTTTGACCTAATTCTTTGGGTGGTTTATGGATTTAAATTCATTGTTTACCTTAGTGTATAATTTGGGTGTATGCATGACTTAAGGTTTAGATTATGTTCTATTGGTTTGTTGAGGAAAAAAAGGCAAGGGAACATCTTAGGGTTTCGGCTAAGGCCCTAACTTGGTCTTGTTAATGAGTTTTAATATTTCTAAGGAAATGCATGAGTTGATAAAAAGAAAAGAGAAGGACAATAAGGTTCTAGACCCCATGCATGTTTCAGCCTTACCCTTCTAGGGATTGGGTTGAATTTGGTTGTTTTTTTTCCAACTTGTATGAGCATATTTTCTTGAAATGTAATAGGTTTGCATGTTCTAATGGGTTCAAGATAAGGTTAGGAAAATGCATGCTTCACATGTCTTATGATTACATGCCTTGCATAAGAAAGTCAAGAGTTTGCATGCAAGTCCATCCAAGTAACGACTTTCATGTCTTTGGATCATTGTGTTTCTCATAATAATTGAGTTAAGAATTTTTTTTATAAGAATCCCAAAGGCTAAAACGAGAAAATGCCCTAGCGGACCTCCCTGTTCATTTAGGAGCGACTAAAGTTCAGTGAAACCCCTAGGTCGACGAAGAACAGTTGACGGACCTCGAATGGTTCCTATGGAAGGAATCTAGAGCAAGGTCGCACCTAAAGCTAGTGGATGCTAAGGACGGTAAAGGTGAAATAAACGAATTGCCATATAAGAATATGAATACGATGTAGTCACCTCGACTAAAGGAGTCGTAGAGTGATGCAGTAACTAACAAGGAATACACAGTGCATAAGGGAGTCATGAGGTATCCATATATGAAAAGTTATGACAAGAACAAGGCTACGAATGATAAGGATGATATGAATGCTATGCAAAGTTTCGCTTTCTTAAGGAAATGTGCTTAAGAAATTCAAAAAGAAAGAAAGTCTTTTACATGAAAAGTACATGATTGCATGAGTTAAGTCATAAGTCATATCGTTCAAGATTCATGCATTTGTTACGTTTACCTTTATATGCCTATGAAACTTATGTTAAGTTATTTGTGTATTTACTGAGATTTCTCAGAACTCACTCTGATAGTTTTAACTACCATTCATTTCCTGGGATGGCAAGTGTTTGCAGGTATAGATGGAGACGCGCAAGAGACTGCCTCCCTAGGAGATCCCAAAGAGCCCCGAAGGCCCTCCGAAGTACTCTATTTATGATAGGCTAGAGGAAATGACCCCTTTTTGGTTTGATAGACTACAAGAGGTTGTTAGGCAGAACGTGCCTGTATTGCAAGAGGATCCGTGATTTCGGGGTTGCTTCATGGTTTTGTGCCGAGATGGATCTCTATCCCTTGATGTTGTCTATGCCTCATCGGCTGGGATACGTCTTCAGCAGGCTCTTTGTCCGAATCTGGGTCACTTTCTTTTTAGTGATTGGGTTAAGACGTGAAGATAGAACTCCCTTGCTGAGGGGTGGGAAAGTCTAGTTTTTTTTAGTACAAGATAAAGTTTCTTTTTTCTGTTTGAGGATTTGGTTGTCCCTTGTTTTGGGAATTAATGATTTATAACTTTGATACTTTGTGGTGCATTTGTTTTGTGGAAGCTTTTGGGATATTACACTAGTACTACCATGTGATGATTGACAAATTTTCTTTATTTTGCCTATTTTTTTAGAATTGACATTTTTTCACTACGATATTTATTACATACTGCTAATAAGCGAGGTGAATGTTTTTTATACCATCATGAACGAGGGGTATATAACATTGTGTTACGTATTTCCGACGCTTAAGCTTACGTTATATCCCAAGCAAGGCCTGGGGTGTCGATAAGAGTTATTAGTTGGAGATATTTTTAATATTATTCGAAAAAAGATATTAAATAGTTAAGAGATTTTTAATCATCAACATGAGATTATTAGAACTTAATAATTATGGTGAATAAATTTTGTGGAGTTTGCTAGGTGAAATCAAACACTCTAGATCAATTCTTCTTATATTTTTACACTCTTAGATTTTAAACTCTATTATTTCTTTTTATTCGTAGATTTACATTTGTTAAAGTAGTTTAATTTAGATAGTAGAAACGTTCCACTTATTTTTGATTTTCCAAATAGTAATTAATTTAGTGAATTTCAATATTCAGTAGCATAATTAATCTCTGTGGGTTCGATATTCGTTTTCTATAAAACACTTTACTGCTTGTTATGATTCTGTGCGCTTACAGATATTTATACTCGAACACTTATTTTACATAGTTATATTGAAATTATATGCCTATAACTCCGACATCAGAGTTCCTCTGAGTACCTAGTGCTGTCTCTCATTTGTTGCAGATTATCCAAGTAGTTGGTTGAGTGAAATACATCCTTTACAGGAGATGAGCTCGATTAAGAACTAGACACAATTATAACTTTGAGTTTCGAGCTGAGTTTGAGTGAAATTTAACAAGTTTTAACCTAGTCTTGTGATATTCAAGCTAAACCAGTATAATATGAGGTTGATTTGGATAATGAGTTGAGTAGAGATAAGATAAAAGTTAAAAATTGAATAAAATGTTAGAATATTATTTTCTTAATATTAATTTTATTTTATTTTTGAAAGTTTGAAAAAGTTGTAATGCTTAGATGAAGTGAGTTTAAACACTTTTTGTATCCAAACAAGGCCAGTTTTAGATGTGAACTTATTTTTGCACATTATTTTAATGTCTTGCTTTAGGACTCAACTTAGTAAGACAATTGTTAATAACTTTGTTTCATGGTTCATTCAGTAATTCAATGTTGATATCAACTTAGAAGTTACAAAAAAAAGAGAGAGAGAGAAAAAGAAAAGAGAAGAAAAGGCTAAATGAGATAATTATTATTGAATACAAATACAAGGAGATGAGTAATTAGGGGCGTAAGAATTTTGGTTTGGATCAAAAAGATCTACTACTACCAGACTGGCTGAGGGATTTATCAATCTCGGTCCAAGAAAGTAGGGGCGGAGTCTTCTCGCTCATGGTCTAAACGGACCGACCAAATTGAATATATAAATCTATATATAGTTAGTAAAATAATTTTTTATAGTCTTTTTAACTAGCTCTATCAATTGAAAGCAAGTTATTATATATTTTTCTTTTGGTCTAATTATAAATAATTATGCAATGTTTTTCTGATCTGATAATTTATGCTTAGATTATATAAAATATTTGTTTCGATTGAGAAAACCTTTCAACTTATCTCATATAATCTTATCTAATCATTACAATTTTTTGCAAACTTCCAAACAAAATACACTAAATAATTCAACCTTCCCAAATTTTAAAATGAAAATAATATTAAAAAGTTATATTTTAACAACATTTTATTTCCTTTTCAACTTTTGGAGATGCTTGAAGAATAAAATGTGATAAGAATTTGTGAATAATAGTGAAATGATTTGTAAAAAGGTAGTGAAACCATTTTGAAGTTATAATGCTTTATGAGACTTTAGTAGGGCTAAGCAAAAATCTGACAATTTGATTCCGATCCCGACTCCACCCCAACTCCGCTCCGACTCCTACAAGTTGGAGTCAAAGTCAGAGTTTTTTCTCCATCTAAAGTCGGAGTCGGAGTTGGAATCGGCAGGGGAGGTTTGCCGACTCCGACATTCCTACTTCGATTGCATATCTAACTCCGACTCCGATATTTTACATATATATAAATATATATAAAATATATGTATTTTCATATCTTATTTTATATAATTGTTACTTTTTTTTTTACCTTAATTACTACTTTTATAGATAGATTGTTAAATTAAATAATAATATGACCTAATTATTATTCCCAAATAATTAACACATAATATAATAGACATGTATAATTATTAGTCATAATAGTTTATAATACTAATATATAAACACTAATATATTAAAAGCTACTAATGCAATAATACAAATTCTTACAACTGAACCCTACATATAGACATATACTAAATACAAATAGTATATAACCCTACATATACTAAATACATATAGTATACAGATACATACTAAAATATATAGAGTTAAAGACTAATACGTACTACATAGACCATACATATAATCATAGACTATTACAACCCTAAATTGATAATTAAATGTAATAATAGTATAAACACTATAGTTTATGTATTTAGGGTTTAGGGTTTAGACATGTACTAAAGTATTAATATTATAAAGTTATCAAATTAATAATAGTATGAGCTAATGTTCCCAAATAATCTACTTACAATAACTTGTAATAGTAACGTGTAAAGTTATAAACACCATGTATTTATCAATAATGTTCCCAAAGACTAATGTATAATTATATTTATCACTAATGTACAAATAGTTGTCTATAATAACATATAAACTTATTATACTAATATATAGTACTTGTTATTATACTTTAGCTATTAATAGGAGTAAGTTAGGAACTAGTATAATAGAATTATAATGAATAGTTAATAACATGTAATATACTACAAGTGTATGAGCTCATTATTGTTCCCAAATATACTTATAACATAATGGATATGTATTAAAGTATTATAAATTAATTTACATTAGTAGTAATACTAATGTATAAACACTATTGTATAATGGATTTAAATACTAATATCCAAACCATAGTCAATAATAACATATAATGTAAATTTATTTTAATGTATAATACTAGTTATTATATTTGAGTTACTAATAGGAGTAAGTCTAAAGTAAGTTAGGGACTAATATAGTCAAAGTTTAAATATTAACAATTGTGTATATATTTTAAACCTTTTCAATTTCATATATATATATATATATATATATATATATTGTATTCGTATATAACTATAAACCTAATGTACATTAGAAGTAATACTAATATATAAAGAGTATAAACACTATAGTATAATATTTTAAACATAAAACACTACTTTTGCTTAATTTAAAATAAACATAAAATAATGTTTTTGCTTAATTTAAAATAACCAAAAAAATAATAATAACCCAACTGGTCTTGAAGTAAGGCCAAATTTGATCCCACCCTAAGGCCAAATTTGATAAACCCCCCCCCCCCCAATTTGGTCGTTCCATCTCGGCATCTCTCGTCCCGAACCCAGGAACCCTAGCATCACTCCACTCTCCCAAACCCCAATCCCCTTTGTGCCTTTGCCTCACCTCGGCTGAGTCGGCTCCTCAAGTCTTGACGCCTCCGTTCACCTCCCTCGACGCCTCCCCTCGCTACCTGCTTACGCGTTGGTAAGATCCTCCATCTTCGAATTTCATTGCTCTATTTGAATTTGCTATATTGCTCTATTCAATTTTCATTGCTCTGTTCAAATCATACGCTTTGGTCATTCTATTGCTTTGTTGCTTTTCATGGTTTAGCCAAAATCCCCCTCCCCTTCCCCCCCAAATTTAATTTAGTTAAATTAATATTCTCATATTTCATTCTACTCCTAATTTTTTGCTCGTTGGTGTTGTTTGAAACGTATTTATCTGTGCTGATATATATGTTTGATGTAGTTTTAGCTCTGAACATTGATAAGAATCTAAAATGGTTTGTCTTTTCAGTTTTTTTTTTTCCTAAATTGGTTTATGTGACTACAGATTTCCCATCTGGGCATGAATATTGTGTTCGTACCACTCTTGTTGTGCCACCATTTTCCACATTGTTTATCTTTAAATATGTTATTATTTTTCTTTCTCTATTTTTTTCAAACTTTAGTGGTTTAGTCGAAATAAGTACTAAGGAAGGAAATGCATGTTGATGAAAAAGAAGTACATGTTCTCAAGTTGGCATCGATTTGAATATTTTGGTAATTGATTTCTTGTCATGTGGGAAGTTAATTTCATATTGGCCATCATGGATTTTTAGTCAAGAGACTTTTTTAAAGCTTGGTAATTTAATTAATTAGTAGTTATGCTGAATTCCCCTAAATCATTTAGAGTATGTTTCATTATTATCATCTTTATCTTTCCTCTATTTTTTTTTTTTGAAGTTTTAAATCATGAATGTTCAAGGCTCCGGAAGCACCTACATCCACCTCTGCATCATGTCCAACAAGACCACCACCTCCTCCTGTTGAACACCTTAAGTCTCCCTCTCCCATGATCGAAGAGTCTAATGAACAATTAGACTCTCCAACGTCCACTCAGCTCACTTTTAACACAACCCATTCTACTCATCAAAGAAATCCCCCAAGAATAAGTTTATTGTGTGGGGTAACTTCACAAAAGATTCGGATTGCGATCCCAATGAACCTACATGCACTTGTAATCATTGTGGGAGGTAGTTTAAATGCCGTCCCAAGAGGTAAGGTACTTCAGCATTGAAAACACACATTAACCTTTGGCCTAAAGGGCCTAAGAAATGTAAGAATCTGAATCAACAATTCTTGGTCCCGGAGGCAAGAGCTAACGGAGGGGAAGGGGAAAAGAAACTAGGGATGATCAAGTACAATGAGAAAAAAATTAGGGTTTCCCTTGCTAGAATGGTGATTATTGATGAGTTGCCCTTTTCAATCGTTAAGGGTGAAGGGTGTCGGGAATACACTAAATCTCTTGATCCTAGGTTTCTTATTCCTTCTCGTTTTACGGTAAATGTCATCCCAAGAGGTAGGGTACTTGAGCATTGAAAACACACATTGACCTTTGCCTTAAAGAGCCAAAGAAATGTACGAATCTGAATAAAAAATTCTTGGTCTCAAAGGCAAGAACTGATGGAGGGGAAAGGGAAAAGAAACTAGGGATGACTAAGTACAAGGAGAAAAAAAATTAGGGCTACTCTTTCTAGGATGGTTATTATTGATGAGTTGCCCTTTTCAATTGTTGAGGGTGAAGGGTTTCAGGAATACATTAAATCCTTGATCCTAGATTTCTTCTTCCTTCTCGTTTTACAGTAATGAGGGATTGCATGAGCCTGTTCTTAAGAGAGAATGATAGTTTGAAGAAAATATTTTTAACTACTAAGGAAAGAGTGAGCTTGACCACTGACACTTGGACGTCTATCCAAAACGTCAATTACATGTGTGTCACGACTCATTTTATTGATAGTAGCTGAAAGTTGCATAAGCGGATAATTTCTTTCTCTCGTATTAGTGATCACAAAGGAGCAAAAATTGGTAGGGCATTGGAGGAGTGTATGCTTGTTGGGGGATTGACAAACTACTTACAATAACTGTGGACAATGCTTAGACTAACGACTCCGCTATTGATTGGTTGAAAATAGTTGAAGTTGGAAGATTAGAGTGTGTTATGGAACATAAGTATATCCACATGAGGTGTATTGCGCACATTATAAATCTTATTGTCCAAGAAGGTTTAAAAGAAGTTGATGAGTCAATCGGCAAGATTCATAATTTGATTAGGTACGTGAAGTCTTCTCCCCAAATACTTGCCACTTTCAAGACTTGTATTGAAAGGTCAAAAGTTCCATGTAATAGTTTCTTATGTCTTGAGATACCTACTAGATGAAATTCAACTTATATTATGTTGGATGTGGCTTCCAAGTATCAAAAAGCCTTACAACTTTTGCTTGATGAGGATCTGTACTCACGGGTTTGTTTGTCTGAAGATGGGTATGAGAGAAAATGATTAGGAGCTCCCATACATGATGATTGGGAGGTAATAAACAACTTTTTTAAGTTCTTGGGAGTATTTTATAATGTCACAATGCGGATTTCTGGTACATTATATGTCACTTTGAATCTATTTTTTAAAAAGCTCATTGCCATTCATAAGAACTTAAGTAGTTTTTGCGAAAGTAACAATCGATACTTTAGTTCAGTGGCCTTGAGGATGAAAACAAAATATGATAAATACTAGAGAGATATTAAAAAGATAAATAGGTTGTTGTTTCTTGCTGTGATTCTTGATTCGCAGTGCAAGTTGGAAGTGCTTAAGAATATTGGTTCAAAAAGGCATTGGGTGAGGGTAAATATGAGGAATTTGTTGAGATCCTTAAGGATTATTTTACCCGATTATATGAACAATATATAGAGTTCAGTGGTGAGCACACTATCACATGTGGTCCTAGAAATGATATTTCTGATGCTTAGAATGATATTGGTACCTCAGAAGGGGGTAGCAATAGTGTTATTGATGACTCAGAGAACATTTACATGCAACTCCATAAAGACAAGAGTTCAAGTATGATGGACTGTAAATCGGAGTTAGAACAGTATTCGTTGGAAGATGTTGAGATCCCCACATAAAGTTTTGATATTTTAATTTGGTGGAGGGTCAACTCCACCAAATATCCAATTATGGCTATGATGGCGAGAGATATCTTGACCATTCCAATTACCACTATTACTTCGGGGTCTGCATTTAGTACGGGAGGCAGTGTCTTGGATCCATTCTAGAGTTCTTTGGCTCCTAGAATTGTGGAGGCTCTTATGTGTACGCAAAACTGGTTGAAGTCCATTCACATATACTTGACTCAAAATCATTTCGCTTCAATTGATGATGTGGAGACTATAAGTTAGACTCAGGTAATATATTTCAAATTTAATTAATTATGTTATATATCTTGATTTGTCTTTTTTTTAATACTAATATTTTATATTTTAACATGTTAATGTAAAATTGGCTACTAGTATGGCGAACTTATTATGTAAAGAATGAAGATAATTGAAGTTTGAGGTGCATTTGTTATTATTGAATTTGTGTACTTTTTTATTTGTTGAATTTTGTTTTCTTATTTTTTGAAATTTACGTGGTATCTCATTTCCTTACTAATTTTCAAGCACAAGTTGGAACTTTGGAATGACATGTATTTTGTATTAGTTCTTTGTTGAAATGAGAAAACTATTGTCTTCTTTTTTTTTCTATTGTTTCTCTTTTGTTGTTGGATGATGAGTTGGATAGTTTGAAATTTGGGAAGATAAATTGTGGATGAATCATTCATGATGGTAGATGATGGAATATGGGTTCAATGATGGTAGATGATGGGTGGTATTTGCTTATATTTAGGATGATAGAATATGGGTTCAGTGATTGTAGATGATGGATGGTAGATGATGGGTTGTGTTTGCTTTTATTTGTTGTTAAAATGAGATAATAGTATGGCTGCTAGATTTGGTTATGTATTGTTAATTTGTATGAATACTTTTATTTTGTAATTTTGGATGTTTGGCTTTGGCTATGTATTGTATTGTTAATTTGTATGAATGATTTTATTTTGACATTTTGGACATTTGGCTTTGGTTTTGTAATTTTAATTTGTATGAATTTGTAATTTCAGACCATTGGATTTGGTTATGTAATTTTAATTTGTATAAATAATTTTAGCTTGTAACATTGGACCCTAGGCTTTGGTTATGTGTTTAATTTGTGTCAATGATATTAGCTTATAATTTTAGATCTTTGGCTTCAGTTATGTATTTTTAATTTATATATTGAAATATGAAATAACAATTTTAAAAATGATATCGAAGCCTAACTTCGATCGATTATAGTTCAAAATTGTAAAATTAAAATATCAAATAGGTTAAGAAAAAATCCAATACAAAAGCCCAACTCCGACTTCGCTCTGACAAAGTCGGAGTCAAAAATGAGTCGGAGGACCCTATTTCTGACTCCGACTAAGTTGGTACTCAGCCCTAGATTTTAGAAAAAGAAAGTGAAAAAGTTCAATAAAAGTATTATAAAATTAAAATTTTATTATAAAGTAATTTTTTAAAATCATATCTATTCTGAGATTTGAAAAAATTAAATTATTTTTATATTTTGTTTAAAAGATTGGAAAAGTTGTAATGTCAACTTCGAAAGATTGTCATGATTAATTTGAAAATAATTATGTTTGAGTTATGTTTGGAAATGAATGAGATGAGATAAGATAAAATAAAATAAAAAATATTACCAAAATTCTCTTAGATGATTCCTAGGAAATGAGATGAGATCAAGATTTTGTGAATAGTATTAAGATAATTAGTGAATAGTAGTGAAATAGTTTGAATTTAATAGTTTTTGGATCTTGTAAAAAAAAGAGAGTAAAAGTTGAATAAAAAATATTATAAGCTTGATTAAGTTAAACAGATGAGATGAAATAAAATTAAAGTTGAACATTGAATGAAATTAAGATACCATTTTTTAATATTATTTTTATGGGAGATTTGAAAATAGTTGAATTGTTTATTTATTTTGTTGGAAAGTCTGAAAAATTGTAAGATTATCATCCACATGGACATGACCAATATCATATACAGATAAGATACCTAATTAGATTTAAATTGTAATGATTAGACAGACTCATCTTATCTACAAAACCAAGCAAGACAATAAAGTTGAAATATTTTTAGAATAAACCTTTTAATATCATTTTTATTTTAGGATTTGAAAAAAACAAGAATTATTTCTTATTTGAAAGCTTAGAAAAGTTGTAATGGTTAGTTTAAAAGTGTTTGTATTTTAGTGATACTTGAGAAGGCAATAAGATGAAATATAATGAGATTTATTTTCCAACATCCTCTAATTTGAGGATTGTTGATAATTTTATAATTAAAAAAGAAAGAACAACAATTTAGAATGAGCACCGACTTAGTCAGAGTCAGATTTTCCTAAATTCGACTTCAACTCCAACTTTATCAGAGTTCAAATCTTTACTTTGATTCTAACTCCGACTTGTTAAAATGGAATTGGATTTGGGCTTGTTTTGGACTTTAATTTTTTTTTTTTAATTTCATAGTTTCATAGTTAGCCCACTTTTAAAAAAGAGTTTATTGTAGGCTTTGAAACTTTTTTTTTTAATTTTTCAAAATTTAGAAAATAAAACTAAATCATTCACTGTTATTTTACTTCTATTCTAACTATCTAATTTATTTTTATATTAGAGTTATACTATAAAGTTTAATTATATTATATCATACTATAGTATTACATTATTTCTAATGTGTTTGTTATTATACTTTAGTAAATTAGAATTATGTGTTTTTAACTTATAATATATTTCTATACAAGACTTATAACATAGCGTCTAATTATATGTTAGAACTTATTAACTTAATCATATACTAGACTTTCTAGTGTCTAATTACATGTTATTACACTTCAGGAAATTAGTATTTTGTGTTATTAACTTATTATACTAAGCTTATTAATTTCAATATTAGTGTTTAACTTATTTCTAAACTTGATTATGTATGGTAGTAATTCTACGATGTGTATATATACTAAACTACAATTAATTTGTTTATATTATAGTGTAAGTATATTATTTTATAATAATTAGCTTAAAATAATATATTATTGATTTTTTAATCAAATAATCAACTTTCATTAAGCAAAAAATAGTCACTCATTACATAATTTCTCAGAGATTAACTTGCTAGATATCAAAACAGGACCCTCGTCAATCCAGCTTTGCATCTCTTGTAATGATAAAGCCGATTATGCTAACATATGTGCTGTCTCATTTACATCCCTTCGAATAAAGCTAATTTGACTATAGATAATATCTTTCAAGTTTGCTTTTATATCCTCAATAATCTATCCATAAGAAGTCCAACATTCATCACCACTAGCAATTGCCTTGATAATAATTTGAGCATCACCCTTAATAATAACCCTGTTGCATCCCAGTCAAGGCAAAATTTAGTTGCCTTTCTCATAGCCATGGCCTCTGCAATCTATGGTGTTGTTGTCAATTGAACTGGTTCACAAAATGCTTCTATAACATCGCCATTGCAGTCTCGAATAATGATCCCCAAGCCAACTTTTTGATTTTTCAATCCATCGCTGCATCAAAGTTTACCTTGTACCATCCGCTAGCAAGTTTCTTCCAAGTTTGTTGCACGTGTCTGGAACCAGTTGAATTTACCTGCTACTATTTTGTGGTGTTGTGAACTCTTTCAAAGATTGTATAGCATTCAGCACCACTTGTGTTGGACTGTCAAACTGATTTTCAAATACCATCTTATTCCTTCTGTGCCATATGGATCTTAAAATTACAGCTGCCTCCTTTAACTCATATTGCTCTAGACCTTCATCTTCTGTCATAACAGTCCATTTTTGCATTTTACAACCTTTCTCCGACCATACATCACTGATGTAACACCCAATTCTCGTAGGTTAAAGAATGTTACGAAATTTTCTAAAATTTTAATCCAGTACAAAATTCTTTTTTTAATAATAAACAATAACATTTAATTCATAGAAATAAAGTTCTAATAAAATGTCTTTCACAAAAAAAAAAATAACTGAAATAACTGAAAGTAATTTGTGTCGTAAAAACACTTATTTCTAGAAAAACTTAAAATTTAAATAGTTGCTCAATCTACTCTTGGCCTGCCTGCTCCCATTGGTTCTCTTCCTCATCCGGTGGTTTTAAAAATAGAAAATAAATTAAAATGAGTTGATAACTCAGTAAGAAATCCATCACAACGTGAGAATAATAATCATATGAATTTTTGTATAAACCTTATGCTGAGATCTGAAACATGACTGTGCATGCTGATGTTTATGCTATACATGACTGAACTATTTGAATTAACTGACTGACTAACTTAACTGACTGATCTGAATTAACTAACTAACTAACTTAACTGACTAGTCTGAACTAACTAATCTAACTAAACTTACTAACTAATTTAACTGAATTGATTTAGTTGAACTAATTTAGCTGAATTAATTTAGCTAAACTGATTGGCCAACACATTTAATCATGTGTATAAGGTTATGTATCGACCCCATATCCCGCTACAGTAAGGGGAGCCATTGATAATACTCTAGCGTAATATGGTGGACCACGCTTAAGTTCGTGGCTTGCACGTCCACTCTGATCTGATATGCATTGGTATCATACATCTAAATGGCCATCTGGAATAATTGATTTACTGAATTGATCAACTGACTAATTGATTAATGGTCAGGTCTAAACTTATACTTAAATTCAACTCAACTTATGCGACATGAAATGCATAGTTTACATACTAATATAAATAACTAGAACTCGCCGAATCTAAACATGATGCTAAATGACATGATCATGTGCTGTGCTGTACGTGCTGAATGACATGCTTACATGACATGAGGGATATATGAAAAGGGTTTTCAAATAATTGACTCTACTAATAATATAATCTAGTTGTGAGGATCTTAATTTTGTAATCAAATTCACTTATCTCATAGCATTGGTTTCTAAATTCTCCTCCATAACTTGTCACCTATATGAAATTATTAAATCGTCACTAATGTTGCTAAAATAACGTATTGAAATATTCTACTAAACTAACACGTATCGTGGAGAATAATAATATAATACACATTATACTTCATACAAAAGACATTAAATACTAATATCATAAAATAAAATACTTATAAAATATTTTACTTTAAAAAATATGCTTTAGTAAAACAATCAAAGCCATATTCAACAAGTGGAATATTTCTATTTAATTAAATCTATTTTGTATAAAATAATTAAATGAATATTCTGTTTAACATAGAAATAAATGAATACTTAAATTTTAAAATGATTAAATGCTAATAATATATTCAAACTTAAAAGAAATAATTTGAATTATATTCAATTCTATGAAAATAAGTTGTGAAAAATCTAAGTCCTCAACATATGTTTTCTTTCTTATACTTAACATAAGTGTTTATTTTCAGTTTCGCAACCTCAATAGTATTTCGACATCAAAATCTATTTAGCTAAATAACGTGATTCTTTTCTTGAAATAGACTTAAGTTGAACTTAAAGAGTTTCTGAGTAAAAACTAAAACTTACAATATACTACTAAAATCTATCTGAAAAGACTTAAAATATCTAATATTATAGATGAGACCTTAAAACATTTTCTATAAAAATAAAGTTTCGGTAAATAGGTAAATCTTAGCTAACATATTTATTCCATGCTATACAAAATCTAATAAATATCAATATTATACATAGCCTTTCAAGTATAATCTAGTAAAAATATATTTTTATCTATAAAATAATAGTTGAAACATTTCATTTAATAGAAAAAATAGACTTAATAAATACCCACATACAGAGAGGGTGTTTTAGGAATTAAACCTAACATGGATGGCAAGTTCATGGCTTTTTAAACTGATTCTGAGATAAAACCAACGCTGTGATAGAAACAAGCTCACCGTGAAGTAGGGAGCTGTGACGGCGTTGTGCGGCTGAGGTGGACACGCCGGCAATCTAGGAGGCGAAAGGTGGTCACAGTGGACTTGGAGTGGCTTGGAGTGCCCGACGGCATTGTCTGTGGTGGCTGAGGGATGGTCCGAAGCCCCTACAGGGGTCGACGTGAAGGGAAAAAAAAAATCCCCTGTTTTTGGTGGTTGAAAACAGAGTGTTATCGATGACTTGGTGGCTGCTTTATATGGTGGTTATGAGGCAAACTTTATGAGTAGTCTTGACACTACACAATGGTTGAGAGGGAGGTACCGATGGAGGGAGGCCGTGAGGATGGTGTCGGTTGGTGGCTAGTTTTCAGCGTTTACGTTGGCATAATTCCTCTGTTTCGGATGTCAAAAACAGAGGTTGTTCAAGGGCGGTGGAAGCTTGGTTTGGTCTGCTATGGGGTGACGTATTAAGGGCAGTTCGATGGTGCAACAGTTTCGGGTGCACTTCCTGGGAGGCTAGCGAATGTAGGGGCTGGCAGTGATGGTTTCTTTCGTGCGTGCGGTGTGATCTCGACATGTTTGTTTCCGTCCGGGGTTTTTGTGCTGCCAGATAGGGGCGGCGTTGTTGTTTATGGAAGGGAACAAGGTGGTAGTAGTTCCTCGAAGGGCTGGGCAGTTTGGGTTTGCGCTTGCAGGGGCATAGCGGCAGTGGGAGTTTTCTCATGTGCAAAGGAATTAAGAAGGCTTATTATAAGAACAAACTCTAGAGATGAGAAAGGAAAGCAAACTTCATAAAGTTAATGCACATCTGTTGCCGTGCATGCATGGAAGTTTAAGGTTCGGATAGGAAGTAGTTGTATACGTGAGAGTCGTGCGTGAGTAGAAACCGACGTGCATGCCTAAAAATTATAAGACTTAACCGGTTAGCTAGGAGAAGAAGCTTAATTAGAAACAAACTTTATCTTAAAACCTATTTTTAAAAATAATAATAATAATAATAATAATAATAATAATAACAATAATGATAATATTAATAATAATAATTAAAAAGAATATGATCCTACATCATCTATTAAAATATAACAATATAATAAAAAATAATATCTATAAACAAAACTCGTATTTAAAATAAGAACTTATTAATGCCATAACCTCGAATAAAATTGATAAAACTAATAATAATAATAATAAATTTATTTAATAATATGAAAATTTGAAAGATCAAACTATTCGCATCTAAATACTAAATATTTGGGTCGGAATGTTACAACTTATTTCTGAACATTGCCATAGTGCATGAAGAACTTATTCACTTTCCTGATTACATAGAAGACAAATATCAAAATTTCTTATTTTGTATAGCAATTCCTTTGTTGGTAATGAATTAGAACTTGTTCTCCATAAAAAGTATGTTGTTGCTGCTGTAACCTTGAGATTCCATATAGACTTCCATAAGTCCCAATTTTGATCTCCTTTTGATGACTCCCCCTTCTCTCTTCTTCTTTTATCTCTTGCAACATGATAAGCACTGTTCACATTGAAAGTGCCTTGTTTACTGAAATTCCAAATCAACATGTCTTCACCGCTTCTTCTACTAATTGGAATCCTGCAAATTAGTATCTTCTTAGTTAAAAATTTCTTTTATCAGCTTTTCATCCCAGAGCTTCAATTCTGGAATAATTAGCTTGATGCAGATGCTTCCAGTACAATATTTGAGTCATTAGTGATTGAAAACAATGAGATATTGACCTTGGCAACCACTTCTGACCCAGAATTTTTCTGCTCATACCAGTACCCACACGCCATATAAGCTCTTCACTTAACAACTCATTTGCTTCCCAAATGCTTCTCTATATCAGGGAAGGAGAGCCACCTAGTTTTGCTTCCATCACCCCACCCCTCTTGAAGTACTTGCTGCTATATACTTTAGCTACTATAGTTTGGATCTTGAATAAAACTCCAACTATGTTTTGCTAGTAGGGCCATGTTGGAATCTTCAATGTTTTTGAATCCTAATGCACCTTCATTCTTGGCCTTTCTTATATGATCTCGATACCGACTCTTCCAATATTCTCCTCCTTTGTCTCCATTCTTTCCCACTAGAATTTTGCAATCATTACTGAGATCTCATTGCACAACCTCTTTGAAAATGATATTTATATATTTATACTAGTATATATGATAAATATATAAATAAATATATTCTTATAACTTATATACAATATCATAATCAAATTCAATATCAAAGTTATATTCCAAGAATAAAATCAACATGGAAGTCGAATTTTTTATTTTTATTCCACTAACTCATGACATGCTCGGGTCTCTTTCCTTAAAAATATGGACAACTGATTTCTTTTAGACAATTGGAGTTCGATATATATATATATATATATATATATATTATAACATCCCAATCCAAATTTGGGATTTATTTATTATTATTATTATTATTATTATTGTTATTTTCTCTATTACTATTTTAGGAGATATATTTTACGATAGTAATTCGTTTTGAATAGGTTCTCTCTTAAACTATACGCCTCTTTTATTTTGTTATGTTTGAATTATTTTGAATTAGGATTCTTCAATCCTATTATATTTTAGCCATCTATTAGTTAAGCGGTGTCCGGGTTAGAATTAACTCTCCAAGGTTGCGTTTGGATATCAAAGTGTGTTGTGTTGAGTTGAGATGGTTAAATGAGATTTTGTGAGATCCACTTTTTTTTTTCTTTTATGGAAAATATGAATCATATAATATCGAGAAGGCATAAGCCTTAAACCCGGTTACATGATTGTTTATCAATAAAGACAACATTTTCAATGAAACCCACCCAGCTATGCCATCAAATTTGCAAATCTTGTATAGACCAAGCATGCCTAGCCAATCTATGTGCAGCAGTGTTTGTGAGTCTATGTCCATGCTCAAGCTTACATTTTGGGAAGATCCTCATACCTCTTTATCTCAGCAATAACATTTCTAGCAGGGGATAGTGAATCTTCAACTTTATTGACCTCTTCTACTACAAATAAATAGTCACCATGAATAAGAAGTGATTGGATACCCACGTTAGAGCTGAACTGTAATCCTCTGAGTAATGCTAGCGCTTCAACGTTTACTGGCTCTAAATTTGTATCTTCACACTTGCTAACAGCCATGACCACTTCACCATCAGATCCCAGAGAATTGCCCCCAAACCTGCCTTAATGTAATCATAAAAAAAATGCCCCATCAATGTTGAGCTTGTAACAACCTTCTATGGGAGCAGTCCACTGATAATTTGATAAACTTGACTTTCTCCTTGGTATTGAATCATTTGGGCAACTGCCTTGTTTGTTTTCAAAGATAAGATGAAATAAAAATTAAAAAAATAATAAAATATTGTTGCAATATATTTTTTTAATATTAGTTTTATATGGAAATTTAAAAAAATAGTTTTGGAATTTTAAAAAGTTAAATTTTTTATTATATTTTTTATGAGGATTTGAAAAAGTGTAATAATGAGTTTGAGAGTTTTGATTTCATCTCCAAAAACAAACGGGCCTAAGCTTTCCTTTCCAAGACAAAGCAAAAGAGAAAACACTGGCAGGATGCAACCTGGCATTCTCATGGCACATTTGATTTCTTATATAACATGCTCCCCAAGCCATTAACACAAATTCTGCCAGCCTATCAAGATCACCTTCTGAGAACAAATGCATAGCAGTAGTTTGGAAATCTTGGAACAGATTTAGCTGCTTCAGATTTGGAAACTTTCTGTTCCAGTACTCATATATCGCAGGGCATAAGAACAACACATGACTGAGATCTTCCAACGGATATTGACAGAAACACACTGAGGATCCAAATCAGTTTTTTTACTCAACAGATTTTTCTTTGCAGGCAGTGCATCTGTACACGCTCGCCAACAAAATATTTTAACTTTTTGTGGGACTTTCATCCTCCATATGGAATTCCAAAATTTTCTTAAGGCAGCACCATTAGATGGCTCACCAGAAATATCAACATCAAGGGATTTGAAGAACCGATAGCCAGTTTTCACACTATACACTCCATTTTTTTCCTGAGCCCATACCAAACGGTCTGCTTCATTCACAGCACTAGGGATAATTTTGAGTATAGCTTCTGAGATTTTTGGATTGAAGAGAGATCTCACTGAGTCAGAATTCCACCATCTTGTGTCTAAATCAAGCAGGTATGCCACTTTTGCATCACAACTCGGCATATCTACTTGCTGTCCTGGTAAGTTCATTTCTTGATTCAATTTCTTGAATCCAGGTACCCAACAATCATCAAGTATATGAACAGAATTTCCATTCGGGACACTCCACCTGGCCACTTTTAATAGGATTTGTGTGGCTTCAAAGATCCCCCCTCCATGCAAATAAGGGGTTCCCTCCTAAGTTGGCTTCAAACACATTACCTTGAGGAAAATATCTTGCACTATATATTTTAAACATAAGACTATCATGACTTTGGAGCAACCTCCAGCTTTGTTTGGCTAACATAACCATATTTAAAAAGCTTGAGATCCTTAAAACCGAGTCCCCCAAATACTTTAGGCCTGCAGATTTTCCTCCAACTTATCCAGTGGATTTTCCTCTCCTCATTCTTTTGCCCCCACCAATAGTGTGCCATCATCATTTCTATTTCATCACAAAGTTGGGAAGGTAATTTGAAGCAGCTCATAGCATAGGAAGGTATAGCCATTGCAACAGCTTTGAGTAATACATTCTAGTTTGTCACCACATTAGCATCACAAAAAATAAAGAATCATCAGCAAATAGTAGATGATTGAGCTTAGGCGCACCTCTACAAATCTGCACTCCATTAATAGCTCCAGAATAGGCTGCCTTCCTTAACAAAGTCCTTCTATGCAAAGCAAAAGTAAGTACGGGGAGATAGGGTCCTCGTGTCTCAACCCTTTAGATGGTTTAATAAAACCTGTTGGAAATCTATTTCTCATCACAGAGAAAGAAGAGGTTTTCACACAAGTCATTGTGAGCTGGGCAAACTTCTCATTAAAACCCAATTTTAACATCACAACTTCTAGAAAGTGTCATTCAACTTTATCATACGCCTTACTCATATCTAACTTGAGAGACATATAACTTTTTTTTTCCTTTTTTTTTTCTTCTCAAGTAATGTAGAACTTCATAAGCAACAAAAACGTTATCAGTGGTCAATCTACCCGAGAGAAAGGTAGAATGTGTTTCCGACACAATGGCAGGAATAATGACTTTGATCCTATTAGCAATAACATTAGAAATTAACTTATATAGGATGTTACATAAGCTAATTTGTGGAGCCCATGATTATCCCTTGGGATTTAGAGGAACTCGCGACACCCGAATGATCGTCACATGTGTCAATTATTCATCGTTTAGTGCTCAAGAGTGTGTGTAAAGCATGTAGTAAGTGTACAATAAATATTCTTAGCGGAAAAAAAATAAGGAAATGGTCATTTAATCTAGTATTAGAAAATTTTAAAAACATACAAAACAATCTGAAATATTTCTTCTGGTGGAGATTATACAATCATCCCGAGGGAAAAGCAAATAAATACATTATTAGCATCTGTGATTAAAATCCATATTTTCGTCACCGAGCCATTTCACTTCACCTAGCAATATCTACCTCTTGGGCTCATCCTCATTCTCTGCATACAAACTACGATTCCATAAAACGGAACCGTAGGTGGACCCAATACACCAATGAGACGCGAATCTCAGTAAGCAACAATCAGCATACAACCAATTAATAAATCTAACATTTTGCAATAATTCCAACTAAGCAAAATTCTAAAAACACACACATAAGACTCATTCTCCCCAAAAGGAATCCTATATTACTAACAGTCCTTTCCTAGAAAGGACTTAACAAAAAACCCAACTAATTAAAACCACCAGACCATCATGACCTCACAATACCTCATCATTCACCCAATAATATCCAGACCATTCAGTAAGAATTAATATTAAAAAAATGCATCATAAATACTTATTGGATGGCATGGCAATGTAAAACAATTAAAATACAGTTAACACAACAAATGCATGTATCATGATCATAAGACTTGAGACATGACTTATGCACCATGTGTTTTTCTCGTGTTCTTCATAAAAAGACTTTCATATTTTCATAAAAAGATTTTCGTTAACACATGTGCAAAACTTTTTGTGATTTTGTCATGTATTTTTCTTGTAATTCTTATTATTTGTTGAAATAATAGCAGATCGAATCGTCTTCCCTGTCATTCTTATTCTTAACCACAACAGCAGATCGAATCGCTTTCACTGTTAGGTTCTTTTATTCATGTCAGTCATCCGGCAGATTAAATTGTGTTCACCGTCCTGATATGATTTTTGCTTAATCACGACGGTAGATCAAAATACTTTCACCGTCAGATTTCTTAGCATGACGGCAGATCAAAATACCTTCACCGTCAACTCTCTTGGTCATGTCAGTCATATGGCAGATCGAATCGCCTTCACCATCATGACGTAACTTTTCATCTTTTGACGACAGATCAAAACGCCTTCACTGTCAATTTTCTTAACCTTGACGGTAGATTAAAACTCACCATCGACATGTCAGTCATTTAATAGATCGAATTGCCTTAACCATTCTGACATAACTTTTCATCTTTCTTTTGGAAAACATGATGATCCAAAACATGGGACTTGTGTCATGAATGGTCATGCATGAAAACTTGAACTTTCTTATGCATAGCACATGATTCATGTGACATATGACATATGAAGCATGCATTTTTCCAATCATAGCTTGAAAATATTAGAACATAGAAACATCATTCAAAACATGAAAATATAATCAATCAATCTCATGAAAGCATCACATAACTCGGCCAAGCCCTCGAAAGAGTCAAGGTTAAACCCTTCAAACCTTACGACATCTCATTTCCCTTCATTACATCATACCAACTCATGCATCATTTAGGCATTTATCAAAAACACCTCCTTAGACTATAATAAAAGCCTAAGCCAAACCTTAATGCACTCACCTAATGATTTTCCTACGTCAATCCACATGACATATTCTCATCCTCTTTGCATGTACCCGAATCACATTATAAGGCCAACAATGAAATTAATCCATGAATCACCCAAGGAATTTTAGTAAATAATCATACCTCCATGCATGAGTTAAAAGCAATATTACCTCAAAATAGACCAAGGCCAAACCTATAAGTCCAAAATAAATCCCATTTTTCAACCAAAAATCATTCTTTGTACACTCAATCATCTAAGCCAAATTCACTATAAATCATACTATTATTCAAACCCTTACCCGAAATTACTAGGTTAAACTCCTTAGATTCTTTCATCAAATAAATCCAGCATATTCCAATTCAACAATTATAAGTTCAACTAGAGAATATCCACAATAAATCCAAGCCCAAACAATTTTTCAACTACGGGGTTATCCCATTCTCCTTTTAATGACTTTGGCCCCAACCAACCTAGTTCCAGGTTTATCAATATTATTAATCAATTACCAAACACTTTAAGCTGCCAAAAAGGGTTAATCCATAATTAAATAAATAAATAATAGAGACAAACATAAATTACACACATGATTACTACTTACAGGGTAAATAAGCAACTCAAAGGATTAAGCGCGTCGATCCATGATCCATAACTGGCAAACTTGTACGTTATTTGTCTCCCGGCACGGCTAATGATGGTTTGAGTTAAGGTACTCAGTTTGACACCAAAATTTAGGGGAATACTCCTTAAAAGAAGGAGAATCTCATGGTAGTAGTGGTGAAGCGGTGCAACCACGAGAAGGTAGCAAATCTGCACAAAAGTGTGCAACCCTTGCATGTGAGAGTGAGAGGTGGTGGTGGCTCGATTGGAGGAGCTAAGCTAGGGGTGAGGTCACCTGAGGTGGGAGAGCATGATAATGGTGGCGATGATGCCGGATGGTTGCCGGAGGCGCCACAGGTTGCACAACACGTGAGTTGCGAAACCCATTTGGTGGGTTTCCTATTTTGGCCAAAGGGAAGGGCTACCGATGGTGGGTTAGCTATCGAAGGTTGCAAAGGATCTACCGGTGGTGGTCGGAGGTCAAGGTGGCTGGCAACGGCGTTGAAAAATAGGTGAGAACCCATTAAACCCATTTTCGGGTGTGAGGCCATATGAGGGAGGTGGAGCCGCCATGAGGCACACCGACGATGGGGGAGACTCGTAGGTGCGTGGGGGTGGTGCTGGAGCGATGGTTGCATCGTGGGGTGGCGCATGGTGGCGCGGCAAGGTGAAACACTCATTTTAAAACCCATTTTGGGTTGAAGGGAGGTGAGAAAGGAAGAGGTTGCTGTTGGGGCTAGACTCACTGGAGGAAACTCGCCAGTAGGTGGCGGTGTCGATAAGGTGGGCGGTGACATTGCCGGTGGCCAGCGATGATTGGGTTCGGTCTAAGGCCAAACGGCCAAAAGGGGGAGACGTCTGGTCGCGAGCTGGAGAGAAAAGGGAGGAGAGAGAAAAAGGAAAAGAGAGGAGGGGAAAAGTGAAGGGATTAGGCTTCATATTCGGCTATTTATAGGTCCGACATCTAGAGTTCTTCAAACGTACAAATGATGTTCTTAAAACTCTGATTTGAAAACACATAAAATCAATTTAACTTAAAAATACTCAAGGAAATTAAAATAGAATATTATTTAAAAGAGTAAAGCCTTATATTTAAATTAGATGTTTAAAGAACATTAAAGTTTCACAATACTTTAAATAACTGAAGCCAAAATAATAAAAAGGTTCTTATACAATTATAATATTTGTAGCTCTTCAAAATGCCACCAAACAAAATAGAATAAAAGTAATAACACCTAATAATTTAATAAATTAAAATCAATAAACTAATCCGAAAAGGTCCAATAAAAATAAAATGCTCATTAAAACAAAATAAATACAACAAATTGAATAACCATAAAATATAATAATTAAAACCAATAAAGATAGCAATTCTAATGAAATGACTAATATTAATATGTGAACAAAATAACTGATAACAATAAGTCAAGAAAACACACAAAAGTCATTAACAAAATAAATAACATAATTCAAATAATAATTAAATAAAAACACTAACAATAATGATAAAATAAATCAACAAATAATAATAATAAAGTAATACATAAATACATAAAGTACATAAAACCTAGGTCTCACATAATTGGTCTAAAGTCATTAACTCTATTAGGATTTTTCTTCTTAGGAACCAATGTTATAAAAGTGTGATTTATAGGTTGAGGAAAGTCACCCGGCCCGTATTCAAAGCTTTTAAAACTGCAGCCGTAGTTGAAGACCCAACTTCAGTCCAATATGTCTAGAAGAACAATGGGGGCATTCCATCTGGACCAGGGGCTTTTGAGGGGTGCATTTCTTTGATAGCTCTACCAACTTCCTTAGTAGTAAACTCCTTGGCCAACTCTACATTAATAGCTTCTGAAATTTTGCAATCGATGCAGCTTAAGATAACAACAGTTTTCTTAGCACCTACAAAAGTAAATAGAGATTTGATGTGGTTAACAATAAGATTATCACATTGTTCACCCTCCAACCAGCAGTCATTCTCATCTTTCAGCTTCATTATTGAGTTCTTGTTTTGCCTCTATTTAGCTTTAGAATGAAAGAACTTTGTATTTTGATCTCCTTCAGTCAACCACATTGTGACAACTTGGATTTTTTTTACTCCTATTGGATTCTTGGTTATGTTAGGAATGGATAATTTATTTTTGTAATTTAGAGATGTGTGGACCAAGTCTAGGCCTTTTCTTGGAGGAAGAACATAGAAGTAGACCCAAGATAGTAAAACAAGGCCTAAAGGCCCATGGAGAAAGGATGGTGGCCGGCCATACCTTAGGTGATGAGTATCTAGGATATTGTGAGATCTCATGGGACACTTGACACACTAAGATGATCACATTTTTGGATTTTTAATAAATAAGGTTTTTGGGAAAGAGAGAAGGCATGGTGTGAGGAAGATTGAGTGTGGGATATCTCTTGGAAAATTTGTGACAAGTGACAAGTGACAAGTGAAGATGTTTATCATTTGAGGGAGAGAGTTTTGAATGGAGAGGAAGAAAGGGGGAACCAACTTTGTGTTTTGAGTTTTCCCAAACAAGCTTCACATCTTGATAAGTGACAAGATTTGTATAAGAAAATCTTTGGGAGAGTAATTAACAAGTGATAGGTGGGTGACATGGAAGCAAAGTGAAGTAACTTTTACCCTTAAGGGGTTTAGGCTAGGCTTGGATTTGGGAGACAAGACCAAATCTTTGAGTGTGCTTCTCTAGACACAGTCCCATCACTTGAGATAGGAGTCTTTCAAATGTCAATTATGCTTTGTGTCAATATCTTTCTTGTGTCAATCAATCACTAGGTGAGGTGGAGTGCTTTAGGCACTAAGACACCCCAAGGCCGACTATGTTATCTCTCATTTCCTTCTTTTTGTCTCACCATCATCTCAAGGATTTTCGGTCAACTCATTCTCCCCACTCTGTTCACTTTTCTATACATTTTCTCATCATCCAAACAACATTTCTCTAGCAAACTTAGTGTTTTCTTCAAGGGTTTTTATGACACCCCGTACTCGTAGGGAATCCTGAAAATCAACCTGTTTGATTTGACCTGTTTTCATCTACAAATACTATTTTAAAATATTTTATCAATAATCCACAAATAATTCCTCATCTCCAAATCTTAAGACAATCAAATCTTAAATATCCACAAAATTCATACATTTAAAAAAATAATGCCATCACATAGGGTCCACAAACTCCCCATAAAAATATCATACTAACACTTGGATCTATTAATGTTAAATAACGTAACAACAAATCAATAAATGTCGTCTTCACTTCAACCAAAGGGTAACCGCTCATCCTGGTCCCAACATACTAATCTTGGTCCTCAGTCGAGACTTCCACTTTATCTGAAATGTATATAAATAAGGGGTAAGTTCATCCACAACTCAGTAAGCAAAACACCTATACTAGTGTGTAAAGCATGAGCATTTTCCATAAAACTCTTATGCATGTAATAGACAAAAAATTTTATTCAAAGGAAACAACTTCAAAACTTATAAACCAACCAAAAACTGAGCGAACCTTTATTTTTCATAAAGTATACATAAAACCAACTTTTCAAACCAAAATACTTTGGCACAAGTAACTGTAACATCTCATCAACATTCCAAAACATATACCATCTCATCAACATATACAAAAATAAAATGCATATATCACTTAATTCGCAACGGATCGGGTTTTAGATATAAAACTCTCTAAAGATCACATGGAAAATAAACTCACAACATTTACATCATTCATTTATAACTTAACATTGTACTTTTTACATATACAAGACCCAAATTGTAGCAAGTTAGCAACAAAACATATTACATTCATTCAAAAGACTTTCCTTCACCTCACTCTTTTTCCTTCTTAACCTCGAGGAATTCTCTCCCATAGCGAAACCTATCTATACTAATACTAAAGTCTCGCTGGAGTAGTTGTCCCTGTGGAGTCACACAAACTCCACACATGGACAACGAGCTATCAAGTCCTAAGGTTAAACAGCATCATGTACGTCGCCTCTCCTCAGCAAAAGTGGATGCGTCAAGGTTCCAAACTCTGGTAGGTTGATTACTGATAGGAGGTCTGAAGGAAACAAAAGAAATGTCCATATAAGGACTATAGTCGGAGAGTCCCTTAGGACTTCCCGAAGTCTCCTGTCTCGTCGGGGCTATCCCCTTGCTGGTCATCGAATCCTGTATAAAATTGATATGCACAAAAATATATAGAGCCACAAAAGAGTGAGATTTCCTTTGAAATCTCAATAAGTACATAAACCGCTTAAAGGAAACAGGGAAAAAGCAATCATAATATTATCACCACTGAATGACTAGGGAAATTTACCCTAAGATACACATCATAAGACCACTGTCTAACTGGTATTTTTCTTAACTCAACCAAATACATTATCTTATGCGGAATTACATCGTTTTCTTAAAGATTCTTATTCTTTTTTTATCACTGATGGGCGTTACGTCTCATCGTCCTCATCACATACACTCATCAATCATCCGGGCGTTACGTCTCGCCGTCCCCGTTGTGATGAGTCTGGTGTCAATCTAACGGGCGTTACGTATCGCCGTCCCCGTCTTGATACAAAACATATACATATATCACTGCGGGCGTTACGTATCGCCGTCCCCGCTATTCAGATCAATCTCACGGACATTACGTATCGCCATCCCCGTGAAGATCAGTCTCACGAGCATTACGTATTACCGTCCCCGTGAAGATCACACATTCTTATAACACGACAGGCGTTACGTGTAGCCGTCCCTGTCGGCACGTCCGTCATCCGGGCGTTACGTCTCACCGTCCCCGTCACGACGTGACTAACTTAATCTTATACATTGTTTTCTTTTTAGTAGTTCCTCTCTTATTCATACGAGTTTTTCACTTATAACCCTTTCAATTTGAAACACCAATTTTATTCTAGGAAAAGCCTGAGTCTAAGCAAAATAGGGCATCTCGCTCGAGCGGGGTGTCGAGCGATCATCGAGCGAAGTCTTGGGTTGGAACTCGCTCGAACAGAGTATCGAGCGAAACTCTAGCGAGGGGTCATATTTTGCCTTCGCGCGACCCACATGTCGAGCGAGGGTCGAGCGAGATCACGGCTCTAGAAGTTTTTCTATAAACATGCCAATCTTTTCACTATGCTTTATTTAGCTTCTTAAAAACTTAAATCTAAGTTCTTACAATTTTATTAAACATATTTACAAGATAAATTAAAACCAACCTTACTCATATGTCACTTTGTCACTTAATCATGTTCTTAAGAGTTCAATACTAGTAAACATAGTTCAATCATCTCAATAAACCATTTCTATGCTTAAGTTAAACTAGAATATGGACTTACAAATTCTTCAAAGTTCAAGAGAATGGATCCAACCAACTTCTTGCAAGCTTTCTTCCAAACTTACACACTTAGCTCACAAATGAACTCTTTAAGGGTTTTGGGAGAGTTTTCTGGTATGTCTTCCAAAAGGAAAAGTGTTCTCTCCTTCTAAAGGAGCTTAGAAAGCTCTCAAGGCTCTATTTATAGGGTGGTGGTCGACCAACATAAGGGAGAGAAAAGGAAAAGGACCTAAGGTGCACTAGTTGCCAGATTTGCATGGATGATGAGGTGCCCATCTAAGCAAATCTCATGATGAGGATTAAGCCTCCCAAATCCTAGGCTTTGCAGCTGGATTAGTCATCCAAGGGCTCACATTTGAGATATTTTGGCTACCCATTTTGATCCATGGCTGAGAAGTGAGCTAAAGGGATAAGAGGTGAGGTGGCATTTCACCTAACCATGCATGCACCTCTCATCTCCAGCCCTCTCATTGTGTCACACGCCCCCTCCAGATTTTTCTACCCATTTGGTTACTTCCTAACTCCCTTGAGTCTCCATTTAACAAGTTCTAAAAGGCCACTTCTTAGTTTAGTTAAGGTAGAGTCAAATTTGACCCATTTAGTCACCTATCAACTAGATTTTGTTTCCCCTTGTGTTTCCATCACACTAACTAATCACTTGGCTTCCAAATCAACTTTCCATCCATTTCCAACTATCCCTACACATGTCCTAATCCCAGAAAATCTCAAAACCAATTGCCTAATTAGTTACATGCCCCAAATTAGTTCAATTCATCCAACTCGGGTTCCATTTAAGCCCATTCCAGAGCTTCCTACTTGATTCCAAAATAAGTTATTGATCCCTTCCGAATCTCAGAAAACTTAAAACATAAAAGTTTTAGATCTATCTCTCAAGGTTCTACATCAATTGAAATCACCTCCTTTGGACCTCATATGAATAACTTATGCCCATTTCACTAAAACTCGACAGATTAATCCGAAAATGCATAATTCCCAATACCAAATGTTATCTCACATTCCTCAATTAAATCTCCCACTCTAATTTCCTAATAAATAAATACATCAAATAAATTTCCTTAAATAATTTCTATAAAATAATCTACCTTAGAAAATTTGGGCTATTAAAAAAACGGCATGAATTATTCCTCTTTTTTCTTTCATTTGTTAATTTTCTTCTCTAATTTTTGGATATGAACTAGTGTTCGCTTTGTGGGTTCTGGAGAACGAATGACCTCTTAAATGACTGGAAGAAATGGGGGTTGGGAATCGTGCTTGTGGGAAGGATGAAGAAATGGAAGTCGGATCCCCTGCCATGCATCTTATTCGATTTCTTGAAGAATGTCTTATATGGTAGGTTTTTAGTGGTCTCCGATAACTCCTCTTTATAGGAGACACCGGTCCAAAGTGTTCCTTAACTCTTTATCATAGACAAGGCCATCCATTTAAATAGGGCCATCCATTTAACATCAACTACTGGACACCAATAAAAAAAAATGGCACGTAGAGACCACATCGGTGAATTTAAATGCCGCATCGTAGAGGATTGAAACTGTAGCACTTTATCTCTCTCCCCTTTCCACTTTGTCGAAACCCTAGCCCTTTCTCTCTTGGTGCAGACCACCTAGATTCTTACTAGATTTTTTCCTCAAATCTTCTTCGTTCTCCTCTACCTCTACACCCAAAAAACTCCATCATCATTCATTAACAAGATTCTTCCCTGGTTGTTCTTCTTTTATTTTCTTTTTATTTTGAATTGGTCGACTGCAATTTACTTGTGAAATTAAATTTCTGATCTCACCTTCCCAATGCCATCTCGATCTGACCGCGGACAAAATATAGATAAGCTTCAGAAAGCCTTCCAAAGAATCTACTCAGCCATTTGTTAATGTGGGCTGCACCAAACTCTTAAACCGTGCTAAAGACAAATTTGACAAATGGGCTTTTAGGCCTCGTTTGGATTTGGAGATGAGATGAGTTGAGATGAGTTTATTTTATTTTTTAATATTATTATTATTTTGAGATTTGAAAAAGGTGTATTGGAATTTGAAAAAGGTATATTGGGATTTGAAAAATGTGTATAGGAATTTGTATTTTGTATAAAAAATTATAAAAATATAATGATGAAATGGAAGTGAGTTGAAATGAGCTCAACCTACTTCCGAATCCAAACGAGGCCTTACTTGTGGAGAAAAGTCAGCTCTGGCAGCAATTGTAGCATCAAGAAAAGTCAGAAGGAGGTCGAAGGGGGGTAGGGGACGACATTGACTTTCAAAAATGAAGGGGCAGGAGTCGAAATATCAAATAAGAGCAAGAAATGAAGGGTTTTGTCTAATTTCGGGTGTGCAGGTGTATGGAAGGTCTTTGTGAAATGCTGATGTGTTTAATTTTTATTGGACTCCATTTATCTACAAGTAACAGATAGACTTGCCCAAAGTGTCTCTCTACATCATTATTCGAAGAGAAATCTTGGGGGTCAATTCGACCGAAAAACCCCCCCCCTTTGCAGCCCCCGCTGTCTCGGGCGGTGGTGGGCGACACTGCCAGCCCATTGGGACCGGAGGAAGTCGGCGACCCCATCCCTACAACGGTGAGCCCTGGCAACCTCCGATATGCCCCCGGCGACCTTAAACCCGAAAATGGGGGGCTAGGCGATGTCGCCCACTACCACCGGCAGCGGCAGTGGCTGGGCTGAGACCGAATTCTCTTAAAAATTTATCTTCATTTTATTATTTTATTGTATTTTTTATTATATTTTTTATTATATTTTCTTCATTTTATTATTTTATTGTACTTTTTATTGTATTTTCTAAATTTTATTTTTTTTATTGTATTTTTTATTGTATTTTTTAATATTTTTTATTATATTTTTATACAAATTATAGGGGTTTAGGAGGTGGGCTGCAAAGACGCTGGGGTGTAGCCCGACTGCACCCCAGCGTCACCCATATTCGAAACACATCTCCAATTCAAATTTTTTTAGAGAAGAAATGATAGGATTATTATTAATTTATAATTTTTTTATATTTAATTTTTTATTTTTAATTTTATTTAGTGATTAAGAATGTGAATATTAATAAAATTATTATTTTTTTATATTTTTTCTTAATGATTAAGAATATTAAAAAAATACTTAAAAAAATGATAGGATTATTATTAATTTCTAATTTTTTTATATTTAATTTTTTTTAATTTTTAATTTTACTTAGTGATTAAGAATGTGAATATTAATAAAATTATTATTTTTCTTAATGATTATGAATATTAAAAAAATACTATAAAAAAGGATAAAAGAATAAAATAATTAAAATACACTATAAGTTATAAAATAATTATAAAAGGCGTTCTACACCTATCATCACTCTCTTTAGAAACCCTCTTTGTTTCGAAGACTAGGTTTGGATGTCAAAAATGCTTTAAGATTTCTCGAGTAATTTCGTACGGCCCAATACACTTTGCTCCCAAACACATTTGAAGTATCTTGTACGGCCCAAATCCATTTTCCTCCGGCTCTCTCCCTTATTTTAAAATAAAATAAAAAATTTTTAGAGAAAATAAAAAAAAAAATTAAATAATATTTTATTATTTTTTTCTGCTACAGCGATTGTGGACCCTGCGTTGCATAGCTGACAAGATTTGACCTATCACCGGAATCCTCTCGCGTCGGCGAACCACTACAGACGATCCCACTGCCGGCAACCATTGCCGTCATCTCCCATACGTGACTCAACGTCGAAAATGGGTTTCGGTGTTTATGGGTTTCATTCGACCCACTGTCGGCCATTACCGGCGACACTACCCCTTCATCGGACTCCACTCACGCCAGCGACCAACCCCCTAAAATCTCAGCTCCGGAAAGGCTGGCACCACCTCCCACGTGCACCTGCTCAACTCCGGCGTTTGTCGTTCAAAACTTTTTTTTTAATTTATTTGTAATAAAATATTAATATTTTAAAATATCATTTACAATATTATTTATTCCAAAATACTCTCAAAATATTTTATACATCTAAACAACTTAAAACATTTTCAATGAGACTCACAAAGTTTTTCACTATCTATTCAGACTATTCATAAATATTCTTAAACATTCTAAGAATTTCTTTACATCAAAACGTAGCCACTCCCAAACTCCAACTTTATCCAACCTCAAAATTTCAAATTTAAGTCTCTTATCAAAGACGTTAATCTTTCCCCTCATCTCTCTCTCTCTCTCTCTCTCTCTCTATATATATATATAATAGGTGAACGCAACGTGTAAAGCACGTTAGCTTAATTTGCTTAATTAATTTATATTGGATTAATTTTTGATTAATAATGACATATTGACGATTTTAGTTTAAGTAAAAATAATTTGTGACCTAAAATTGAGAAACACTCATATATTATAAAAGAAGAGTATTAATAAAAATAATAATATAGTCAGATAAATAAACATAGTTTTATGAAATATGATTGAGCTAATATTTATTCTAGGATGATTTATCTAGGATGACGATTCAGCATTTTCCTCATCTTGCATTTCCTTAATAGCGAGAACATTAAAGTGCCTATATTTCTTCTCCTTCATTTTCTCTGGATCTCCATAAACTTGTATCTTCCACTTTTTTTTTTTTTTTGCTAATTTGTCCACAATATTTTTTATGTATGGTCGATGTTCCTACGGAAAAAAGAAATAATAATGTATTTACATAATTTTAAAAAACCCAATATTTTTTATTAACTCATTATTACGAAACTAAAACTATAAATCTAAATTTTAGAAATTACTTCTCCAGCATGTTCTATCAGCTCAAGTGTTGAACAACCAAATGCCTTTTCTTCCACTTCACCAAACAAAGAAGCAGCTAGCTTTCGAGTAGTATCGTCCAGTTCAACAAATGCTCGTGCACTATAAATTAGATGATAATATTATTTTTAATTAATTAGTATTAAATTAATCATCAATTAGAAATTAACATTGGAAGATACATACTGTGATTTGCAGATGCCTTGATTTTTGCAATATATATAAACAAAAGTTTCATTATATTTGTATCCATTTCCTTTATTACAGCCAATACATGACATGTAAAAAAATACTTCAGTCAAGTCAATAATATTTATGTTCGCCTCTATCCAAAATTTTGCTTTCTACAATAAATGAAATATAATAGTTATGTGGCAATATTGTAAAACCAATTTGAAGAAATATAAAATATGAATAAAATTATATTTACCGCCATTGGTTGCAAACACTTCATCAATTGTGCAATATCGCAATTCTTCACAATTTCTCGAATACCAACAGATGATAATGGAGCAGATGGGTATGTCAAACATCTTGCAATGATAATCTTAATTGTCAAATCATTATTCTCCGTCCTTAAAATACAAAAAAGAAGAAGAATATAAGGAAATGAAATATATATTTTAAATATATAAATAACATAATTAACTATAATATAAATGCAGTAATATGTATTTGATAAATTCTCAAACTTACCATTGTTTCATTGTAGCTGCATGTGGAAGAAGAGGATTGATTGTAAAAGTGCTTGACGGACGTGACGACAAAGATAATCATTAGTTGAAACTGAAAACATTATTAATGCAAGTATAATAGAAAATGGGAAAATATGTAAGCAGCTTAATTATTAAAAACACCATTATATGATCCAATAGAAATTTTTGTTCCACGTATTATTGGTTTATCTTCAATCATTTCTGATATTTTCTGACATTCGTCTTGGACAAATCGACCCCACATAGTCAAAATTATAGGGTTCAAGCAACAAAATTAGAATAAGTAAAATAATTAATAGAATTTTTGTAAATTAATATTGGAATTGTATTTTAAAAAAATGAGAACTTATAAGATAATTATACCTTTCATCAATAACATATATCTCTTGGATTGTTGTTGGTCCAAATGCTGACGTTACCTCTTTAATTGGCTTAATTTTGATTGCAACAGCTAAAATATCTAATTATTGAAATATAAATTGTTATTTTTTGATGATTTTTATTAAAAAAATAAAAGTAAATTACCTATTTCTGCAATCGACTCTTTATAAGCCTCTAACTCCTTGAACGGAACGATCTTATATTTTGGTGTATCTATTTTCTCTTCATTTGGAGGAACATCTTCTATTATGGTTCTTGAATTGAGAGTCCACTGATATTGATACTCTCCACTCCTGTATTTTGGGTCTACTGGTTTGGCATATGCATTGCTGATATAATAGGAGTATAAAATATTTAAAGTGTCATCTCGGCTGTCAATATCAGTTCCAAAAATTGCTGCCTTCACTCGATTCCCCTGGACAATATAAATAATCGTGATTAATAGCGTATTATATAAAAATATGAGGAGAAAATTTTTATTATATAATATGATAGGATTTAAGAATAAAGAATTTGTAAGAATAAAAAAATTTGTTAACATAATATATGGTAAAAAATATTATACCTCTTGATCAATTAGTGTAAAATCTTGGTACTTGATTGTTGTTCGTTGGCTTATTTGCTTAGGTGACTTCTTTGCGACGATCATCTTAATTTTCCAATTAATTGTATTTGGAGTGATATCTTTTATTGATGTATAGACCGTCCACATTTTATTCCTTTTTGAAATACAAGAATATAATATGCATAAGTATAACAAATATCAATTTACATGTATGAATCTAAAAAATAATTAAAATAGACATTTAATTAAATGATAGAATATTAGACAATAGAGATTTATATTATAATAGGAAATAAATGAAAGCTATACAATTGAATTTAGTTACCTGTATAATGTTAATTCAGACATGATAAATTTAGTAATTCTATAAACACAATATTTTTTGTGCAGTTCTTCTCACGTCGTTTAGTGGACACTGGTCGTATTAGAATCCTTATTGCATATGCTTTCTTTGCTCTTGATAAAGCGACATATAATTGACCATGTGAAAAAACTGGTTGAGATAAATAAATTCCAACAAAGTCTAATGTTTGTCCCTGTGACTTATTTATAGTCATTGCGAAACTTAATCTTATAGGAAATTGAGTTCGTTTAAATGAGAAACCACTATTTTCATCAACATTTGGTAAGAATGGTATCCTTGGAATGAAAACTCTTTTTTTGAGATGGTGTCCAACTGCTATTTCTGCATCTATGACATTTCAATCAAAGGCCCGACAAATTAAATGGGTTCCGTTGCATAGCCCTTCTGAAGGATTAATGTTTCTAAGTAGCATGATGGGACAGTTTTTTTTCAGCAACAATTCATGAAGCGGAAGTCCATTTGGGGTTAGAGTATTTAAGAAATCCTCCATAACTAATTGTTCAGATGCATCTATTGTCTCATCAAAATTGTAATATCGTTGAACCTCACCTGGGAACCTATGAATTAACATTGCATTTATTTCATCAATATAACTATTCTTTGGTGTTAATATCGCCCGATTCATCATAGTCGCAATATTTATTGAATATTGATGAATATTGTGGAAAACATCTTCAATTAAATGATCTAAAGATATGATGTCTTCATCATAGAGAACAAGCATGCCATCCGGAATTTTTATAGTATCATCAACTGTGTTTGGTGGCATTCCATTGCCTAATTGTAACACATAATTTGAAAAAAATGGATCTAATCTTGCTCGCATAGTTTCAGTTAATTGGAACTTGGTCAATGTAGGCCACAAGTAGGAATAAACCAAACTTGCATTAACTTGTTCTTGTCTTGTTCCTTTACAAACTATTGGTAGAACTTGTCTAAAATCTCCGCCAAAAACAACAATCTTTCCCCCGAATGCTACATCTGAATCATTGCTGTCTTTTAGCATTTTATCTAATGCTTCTAAGTGTTGTTTTCTTGTCATTGAAGTCTTATCCCATGTTATTAATTTTGCTGCACGTAGTAGGTTTGCTAAGGCACTTTGTTTGCTGATACAACATGTGTTTCTTTCGTCAGTATCAAGTGGAAGCTTAAAACGTGAGTGTGCTATTCGTCCTCCTGGAAGAATAGATACAGCAACACCTAATGAAGCAGTTGCAAGTGCTATTAATTTTCTTGATCGTACTATTGCAAGAAGTGCCTTGTACAAGAATGTTTTCCCTGTCCCACCTGGGCCATCGACAAAGAATGCAGCACTTTCGTTTGCAAAAACTTTTTCTAACACTGCATTATAGACGTGTTGTTGTTCACTATTAAGGGACCCTGATACAGCAATATCTTCTTCTGGAATTTCAACAGCCAATTCATCATCAATATCTCTAGATTGAAATTCTTCATCAAAGCATATGGCTTCATCAAGAAGATGGTAGGAATTAATGTCTTTTCCCATTGATTCTATTGTAAAAGAGATTAAGCGCAATAATTTTGTTCTTACATTTGATATAGAATCTTCTGAATTGAAATCAATTGACATATCTTGCTCAAAATGTTCATTACTATTTATTAATGAATTAAATGAATATTTACATGTAACTTCAGAAACCACCGAAGTCATTTCCCTTTTGAATTACAAAATAGAAGCCATTTACATGCGAGGCCAAAATAGAAGCCCAGCCCGTGAACTTATTAAAACTTTGAAACGGCGCCGTTTCTCATCTGTCCCTTTCTAAGTCCTCGACTTCGTTCCAGAAGCTTGTAATTCACAACACTTCACTTCTTCGATTCTGGTGTGCTAGGGTTTCGATGGTCTCCTAACACGCTCAATCTCCCATCCCTCTCTCTCTCATCTCTCTCGATTTTGCACTCATCTCCACTCTCTCTTTCTTGGTTCATCTCGTCTCTCTTCGTCTCTAGGTTTAATCGACCAAAACCTACTCTTTATCCCTCAATGCATCGCTTCGAACCCAAACAGACTTCTTCTTTTCATCTCTCTGCTTTTCTTCCCATCCGACCTGTCGAAACCCTAATGTATAATCCCCGCTTGCAGCGTCGCTTCTCGCGGCCTACCGATATTTTACTTTGATTATTTTAATATTTATTACTTTATATTTTTTAGACATTTTAATCTAGGGTTTATTGTTTTACAGGAATGGATTTCATCTCGTCTCTCTCTTGGTCCCGCACTCATCTCTTCTCAGTGCCGATGGAAGAAACCCTATCTCATCAACTTCATCAACGACTCCCCGTCATCCTCCTTACCCCAAGGTATAAATTTACTTAATTATTTTCTCATTTATTACTCTATTGATTTGTGTATATATTTGTAGATCTAAGTTTTTTTATGGTTATTTGTTAAACATAAGTATGAACTATAGAGCCGAAAAAATGCAACAAAATGATAGATTTGGTACCCGAATGTTGGGGTCTGTTTTGATAGTGTTTTTATATGTCATTTAATCTATTATTACTATTATAATTCGGTATCTATTATTTAGCAAATTTAAATTTATGTGTGGGTGTTGTTAATTAGTTTTCATCCTCGTGACTGCTAGGTATTAATTTATTTATTATTTTTTCTTTTATTAATTTATTGGTTTGGGTATAAATTTATTTGTGGGGTCTGTTTTGATAGTGTTTCATCCTGTGTTTTAGTTTTTTTTTTTTTAATGCCTCTGTTTCAATCCACTTATTTATGTAAACAAAATGCAACAAAATGATAGATTTGTGTAACCGAATCTTGGGGTCTGTTTTTATAGTGTTTGATACTCTTTGTATATGTGCTTGGATATGGTATTATTACTATTACAATTGTGTAACTATTTTTTACCATATTTGAATTTACCAAATTTACATTAAAAATTTTTTCAGAAAAATAAATACTATCAAAATGTTAAAATTTGGAGTCTGTTTTGATAGTGTTTCATACTGTTTGTTAAGATTTTTTTTTTAATTCCTCTGTTTTTTAGGTTTCTTTTTTTTGAAAAATTTATTTTAAGAGTAGTTCCTTTAACTGCTAAATATGACAATAATTGATTGAGGTTTATGTTTTGGCAAATTTGGAGTTTGGGATTTTAGATTAGGCTTCATTTGTAATCTGATTTTAGATTATAAAAGTTTCTAATAAACTGAATATGACAATAACTGCTAACTTTCTGATCTTGGTTTTCTGTACTTTTCAATTTGGTTGAAATTTGATTTTTTTTCTTTTACTTTTCAAATTGATTTGGATAAGTACATTCATGGGTTCCGATTTTTATTGGCATTTTTTCTAAAGGACTGCAAATTTGAGTTGCCTTACATCCCAGATTATCTCATGGTGCAATGTGAGTGGTGCAAGGATTGGTAAGTTGATGTATGTTCTTATTTTAGCATTTTTTGTTTTAGTTATTTATTCAAAATTGGTTTTTTGTCTTCAGTTTTGTTAATTTATTTTTCCTGCATCTCTATTTTGTTATGTCTTCCTTAGAAAATCTCATATGTTCAGATTTTCTTCAACTTTGTATTGTTTGAAGGTACTCAGATTTACCCTTTCACATCCCTTTTATTATTAAAAAAAAAATATTGTGAATAATCTATTTTTTAAAGGTTTTTTAATAAATTGAATATCGCTACCCTTTTACAGGTACATGGGTTTTGGCCTTTTTTTTTTATTTGAAAATTTTATTTCAAGAGTAATTCCTTTAACTGCTAAATATGATAATAATTGATTGAGGTTTATGTTTTGGCAAATCAGGAGTTTGGGATTTTAGATTAGGCTTCATTTGTAATCTGATTTTAGATTATAAATGTTTCTAATAAATTGAACATGACAATAACTGCTAACTTTCTGATTTTGGTTTTCTATACTTTTGGGTTTGGTTAAAATTTGATTTTTTTTTCTTTTACTTTTCATATTGGTTTGGATAAGTACATTGATGGGTTCCAAATTTTATTGGCATTTTTTTCTAAAGGACTACAAATTTGAGGTGCCCTACATCCCAAATGATCTCATGGTAAAATGTAAGGGTGCAAGGATTGGTAAGTTGATGTGCGTTCTTATTTTATCATTTTTTGTTTTACTTGTATGAGTGGACTACTTACCAAAATAAGAATGAATAACAGATATAGTTATATTTTATTGCACTGATAACAGATATGTTTATGTCACTTTCATAGAGGGAAGGGTGATTTATTTATGCTAATCCATATTAAAAACTGACCATGAATTAATAAAGAAAAAAAATACCATATTTTAATAAATAGCACAACTGATTATGACAAAGATAAATTACAAGAGAGATTGGCCAAGCTTTCTGGGGGTGTTGCTGTGTTGAAGGTCTGTTACTGACGCTTATTCTAACGTTTTATGTACTGTGACCAAGTCGTACTAACCAATATTGCTGGTTTGGCCGGCTGTCTTTACTTTTTGCTGTCTTTGTACATTCTGGGGAATGGTTTAATGGACAACTGATGATTGAAGTTTGATATTTTTCCCCAGATTGGAGGAGCCAGTGAAGCTGAAGTTAGTGAGAAGAAGGATAGAGTGATAGATGCCTTAAATGCCACAAAGGCTTCTGTAGAGGAGGGCATAGTACCAGGTAAATCACTTTTATGTTATTCTGAGTAATTTGTTGAAAATTTAACCAGTGGATGAAACTTAACACGACTTTTCCATTCGTAGGTGGTGGTGTTGCTCTTCTTTATGCATCAAAATAGTTGGAAAAGCTGGAAACTGCCAACTTGGATCAGAAGATTGGTGTTCTGATTATTCAGAATGCTCTCAAGGTTTGTCTTATACTTTATGTTTAAGGGCACTTAGCCTAGATTTGGTGAACAGTGCACGTATGGTGTTGATGAAATTCTTTTTGTCTAATGAAATATTAACTTTTCTTTCTTCCTTGAAGTCTGCAAAACTTATGTTGAAGATTGCATAATCTCTTTTTAGCAACTGTGTGTGTGCATTGCATCTTCTGGCATGTTTAAGGTTACATTTTATTGTCATCCAGTTGTTGAGACGTTTGTTCTCATTGTTTAATAACGCTGACACCTGTGTACACAATTGCTTCTAATGCTGGAGTTGAGGGGGCTGTTGTTGTCGGAAAGCAATTGGAAGAAAGTGACCCTAATAGAGGATATGATGCAGCTAAAGGTAGTCAATCTAGACTCTCGAGTCCTAAACCTAGCAAATTTTCATATAAAATACAATAAATAATTTAATTTTTTTAAATCTTAAAATAATAATATTATTAAAAATTCATAATATGTTATTCAACTTTTAGTTAAAATCATCGCATTTCTTCTCATGGAGGTGAAATTAAATTTCATCAAAAATTTTTATTTCTTTCAATCCATATTAAAAACATAATTTAGAAAACATAGAACAAAATAAAAAAGTGACTAAAAGTAATAAAATCGTAAAGCATAGAACGGAATAAAACATAGAAGAGAATAAAATTCCTCAATAAATTAGTTTATTTATTTTAACGCATATTAAGAAAAGAAGATGAAGTTTAACAAAATTAGCAAAACAATACAAAGAAAACATAATTGAAGAAATGAAAGAACAGATGAATAAAGATACAAAAGAGTACCTTAAACCTAGCAAATTTTGAGTCACTCCAAACAGCAACAAGATTAATATAGTCTAAACCAGAAATAAATTTAAAAAGAATTAGTAAAAATAGATGAAGTTTAAAAGAATTAGTAAAATTAATAAAAATAAAAATAAAATTCAAGAAATTTAAGATATGGATGAATACCTTAAACCCAGAAAATTTGGAATGCCTTCCAAAAGAAGAAAGATGAATACAATTTGAAACCAAAATGGAGGAATCGCCTAAAATCTTTCCTTGCAAACTGAGTCTGCACTGAAAATAATATTTCACTGTACTTTTAATATTTTGTTTGTGAGATACTCATTGACTAAAAAATAACATATTAAACAAATTTCTGCAAGATTAAAGTAAACAGAGGAAAAAAATTATAATATCCAAAAACCATAAAAATTACTGATAATTAAAAATTAGGAATTCTTACATTTCAAGATTACGCTTTCTACAAGAGTACCTTAAACCTAGAAAATTTTGAGTCACTCCAAACAGCAACAAGATCAATACAGTCTAAACCAAAAATAAATTTTAAAAGAATTAGTAAAAATAGATGAAGTTTAAAAGAATTAGTAAAATTAATAGAAATAAAAAAAAATTCAAGAAATTTAAAAATAGATTAATAAAGATATGGATGAATACCTTAAACCCAGAAAATTTTGAATGCCTCCCAAAAACAGAAAGATGAATACAATCTGAAACCAAAATGGAAGAATCGCCTAAAATCTTTCACTGCAAACTTAGTTTGCACTGAAAACAATGTTTCACTATACTTTTAATATTTTGTTTGTGAGATACTCATTGACTAAAAAATAACATATTAAACAAATTTCTGCAAGATTAAAGTAAACAGAGGAAAAAAATTATAATATCTAAAAACCATAAAAACTACTGATAATTAAAAATTGGGAATTCTTACATTTTAAGATTATGCTTTCTGACAAGGCAAACTGTACAGAGTTGAAGGCCAGCTAAAGGAGAAAGAGGGAATTTCTTTGACTGAAAAAATGTTGTTTATGTGTTTGTGTGAATTAGAGAATTGTAACGTTAATTAGAGTAAATTAATGTCTATAATGTCCGAATGAAGGTGCTTTTAATTTTTCTAGAGAATTGGTAGGAATGAATGTGCTTTTATTTTTTCTGGAGAATTGTAACGTTAATTAGACTAAATTAATGTCTAATATGTAAGATTTTTTTTTTTTTTTATTGTTAAATTCAAATGAAGGTGCTTTTAAATTTCCTGAATGTATAATTTCAATTAATGTAATTACTTTCATTTCATGAGTAATAAATAGGGCATCCAGAAATGAAGGTGTTTTTAATTTTTCTGGAGAATTGTAACGTTAATTAAACTAAATTAATGTCTAATATGTAGGATTTTGTTTTTATTATTGTTAAATTGGAATCTGTACCATATGCAAAAACTCACATAAACTAAACGCCTGCATGTCTCTTATTTATTACTCATAAGACAGAATTTTAATGTATAATAACTTGCAGATGGAAGAATTTTAACAGAGTTAAATATAAGACATCAGAATAGATTAAAGTTAATGGATCTGTTAAAACAAGAATTTCTGTTACATAGGCTCTTTATATATATATATATATATGACCATATCCTCATCGCAACACAAACCACTAAGCTTGTCGCCGCTGCACTTGGCCGATAGGAACACATTCACTGCAGCTAGCCCACTGCCCCTCTACAGCCACGACAAAGAAATCCAATGAACCACCCTCACACCCCAAACCAGAGCCATTAGCCATAATCATCAACGGGGGTGGAACTTGTTGGGGAGTAGCCAATGAAACAAACAAGTATATGAAATAAACCGCAGCGGATACAACAATGAGAAGTAGAACAGTAAATAACCAAAGAACACAGCGATTTAAGTGGTTCAGCTCAAAATGAGTTTACATCCACTGTGGGGTTGGTTTCAAAGCTTCACTAGATCAAATGGAGGTTACAGAGAGAGAATCAGAAGATTCTTACAAAAGGAAACACTCACCTCATGTGTATACACTCGATTCTCACAAGTTTCACTCAATATAGTGGAGAAATGGAGAAGAAATGATCAATAGGGGAGCTCTGTTCTTCTGCGTCCAAAACAGGGCCTCTGCATTTCGTCGTCGAAGAATAGAGCTCTCCTATTGATAATTTCTTCTCTATTTCTTCACTATATTGAGTGAAACTTGTGAGAATCGAGTGTATACACGTGAGGTGAGTGTTTCTTTTTGTAAGAATCTTCTGATTTTCTCTCTGTAACCTCTATTTGATCTAGTGAAACTTTGAAACCAACCCCACAGTGGATGTAAGCTCATTTTGAGTTGAACCACTTAAATCGTTGTGTTCTTTGGTTATTTATTGTTCTATTTCTTATTGTTGCATCCGCTGCAGTTTATTTCATATACTTGTTATTTGTTTCATTGGCTACTCCCCAACAAACTGGTATCAGAGCCATCAGATTCATCAGCAGCACTGATGGCATTAGAGGAACTCGTAGATTCCTCCTTTTTCTTCAGCTTCGTACACTCACTCTTGTAGTGTCCAAACTTTTGACAGTAATAGCATTTTACATTTTTCTTGTTGGACTTGGACTTTAATTTCCCCCGGGACTTTCCTCTGCCCTTCTTTGAACCCTTCTCACTGGATCTTCCTCTGTCAGAGGTATCTTTGACAAACAAACTACTGGGTTGTGCTTCACCACCCTTATCATAGAAGATGACTTCACATCTGTTAAGGAGATAGTATCTTTTTCATAAAGCATAGAATTTACAAAATTCTCAAATGAGGCAGGTAATGAATACAACACAATTAAAGCTTGATCTTCATCATCAAGCTTGATGTCAACGTTTCTAAGATTCATAACAATCTTGTTAAACTCATCCAGGTGTTCAGTAACTGACGAACCCTCAGTCATTTTGAGTGTATATAACCGTTGTTTTAAATACAACCGGTTAGTGAGACTTCTTAATATACAAGCTCTCAAGCTTGTTCCAGAGACCCTCAGCGGTCTCCTCCTCCGCTACCTCTCTTAACACTCCATCAGACAATGACAGTAAAATAGTACTATGTACCTTTTCTTCATCGTCTTTAGACGGTACAGGAGAATCTGCCGTCCTTTCCTCTAGAACTTTGAATAACCCTTGCTGGCGCAAAAGTGCTTTCATCTTCAGGCGCCATAAGCTGAAACTGTTCTGACCGTTAAATTTCTCAACTTCAAATCTTGCTGAGGCCATCCTTTCAGATCTTCACAGAGCTCAAGAACGCTCTAATACCAGTTTGTTGGGGATGAGCCGGACAACAAACAATAAATATGGAGCCACGTAGCGGATGCAACAAAGATAAATGAAACTAAAGATGAATAACAGAGATGGACACTAAGATTTGAAGTGGTTCAGCTCAAACTGAGCCTGCATCCACTGTTGGGTCGGTCTGAATCACTATAATATCAGAAGATGGAGTACACTTTAGAGGTTACAAAGCTCTCTCTCTCACAATGCTCCCAAACTCTTGCTAAATGGCTCTTAGATCCACAAAATCAAACAAAAGGAAAAAGAAACGAAATCTGGTGTGTTCGTCTTCTTGCTCGAGCGGAATCTTCAGCTCCTCACCGCTCTCTGCCGGTGAGGAGCTGGTATAGGCGGTATCTCGCTCGAGCGAGACCTTCTCCCTCGAGCGGAATACTATTCCAGACGGCGCTAGCCTTAATTCGTGGAAGCGATGCAACCCTAGGATTGATTTTCGCTCGAGCGAGAGTCGAGCGAAGTCTCTGCCTGGATTGAACTCTCTGTCTGATGCCTCGCTCGAGCGGCTGTCGAGCAATGGTCGAGCGAAGTTACGGGTTGAGGCTCGCCCGAGCTACCGCTCAAGTGAGGGTCGAGCGAGAGTACCCTGATGTGCTTAAATTGAACTCAATTCAAGCTACATCTCAATAAATCTCCACATTAGCTTGAATTGTCACAAGCCCTACAAAATCCATCTGGACAAAAGACCCACAAATCCCTCAAAAAAGGAATACCCAACCAAAATACGAAGTCTACATTTGAATAACTCAATTTCCACACAAAAGCCTTCAACAATATAGACGACATCTGAAGATTCACTATCTTCACACAAACGGCAATGCACCACATTACTGCTTACTTGAACAAACGACTTCTGAATATAAATGAACACAACCAAATATTCTTCTGCCAAAGTAAGAACCAACAAAAACCTGCATGAGCATACACAAAAGGTAGCTAAACTGCCTCCTCTATCTACCAACTGTAGACCTGCTCTCACTGTGCACCAATGCCAATAAACTAGAGTACCACCTGTACTCTGCTATGAAGCTCTCTGCAACACCACCTTCTTGCTATAACTCTCTCTCATTTCCTGTGGAATAAAAGAAAAGAATGTTCATCAAATAGCAAGATGCGTTGTCCGCTTCACTGACGATCTGTAGACAAGCCTGGCAAACTAAAATCAAACTGTAGACTCTATCGCTCAAAGCCCACCTCATTCCATTCAGTTACTCCGTGGAATGAAACAAAACTGTATGGATCTGAGGAACATAGACATTAAGATTGATGAGGAAGATCAAGACTTAATTGTTCTGTGTTCATTGTTTATTTCGTTTGATAATTTTGTAAATTCAATGTTGTATATTAGGGGTCGGTCTGAATCACTATAATATCAGAAGATGGAGTACACTTTAGAGGTTACAAAGCTCTCTCTCACAATGCTCTCAAGCTCTTGCTAAATGGCTCTCAGATCCATAAAATCAAACAAGAGGAAAAAGAAACGGAATTTGGTGTGTTCGTCTTCTCGCTCGAGCGGAATCTTTAGCTCCTCACCGCTCTCTGCCGTTCAAATGCACGCGATCCTTATATAGGCGGTATCTTGCTCGAGGGAGACCTCGCTCGAGCTAAATACTATTCCAAACGGCGCTAACCCTAATTCCTAGAAGCGATGCAACCTTAAGATTGATTCTCGCTCGAGCGAGAGTCGAGCGAAGTCTCTGCCTAGATCGAACTCTCTGTTTGATGCCTCGCTTGAGCGGCTGTCAAACGAGGGTCAAGCGAAGTTACAGGTTGAGGCTCGCTCGAGCTGCCGCTGGAGAGAGGGTCGAGCGAGAGTACCCTGATGTGCTTAAATTGAACTCAATTCAAGGCCATATCTGAACAGAACTACGTTAACACTTGGGGGGCTACCGCAACATCACCGTCTCTTCATCGCAGCAACCCAATGGATCTTCTTATACTTAGTGAAAGCAAAGCCAACTGAACATAAACCAATAGACAAATCACCGACCCAAATAATTCAAAACATCACTCCGCAACACAGTGATGAAAGGCCCTATTTTTAGCCAATGAAAACAGAGAAATTTTCATCCCCACCGTGTGCCACTGCAACACGCAACCCACAACCCACCAAGAACCCATCACGTCGGAGCACCATACACTCAGAAAGTTCTGACCAGCCCAATCTAGATGAACCCTAGCCATTCCAGTGAGTCCCCGATGAGCTCTTCCCCTCTCTTGAATTTATTGCTCTCGGGTTTCTCTCTCTAACTCTTCCACTCTTCCTCTCACAGTGTCGCACCACCTTTCCCAGAGAATCGCCTGTTGCCCCTCCGTTAGAACCAGCCTCCTGATCCATTGTCGCAGTTGTTTCTCTGGTGAGTTCACTATCATCGCAGATCCCTTGCTCTATTTCGTTCTGTACAAAAACCAAACTTTCATTCTTGTTTTGGTCAACCCGTAAAGCTTATGTAACTATGTTTTGAAATTTGAAATTTTGAGGTTGGATAAAGTTGGAGTTCAGGAGCGGCTACCTTTGGATGTCAAGAAATTCTCAGAATATTTGTGAATTTTATTTATATGCTTATTGTATGTCTTATTTAAATCAAGAGGCCTCGAAGCCCATCAGAATAAGAGTCTATATAAGAAGAAAATAACACGGTGGACCCAATTACTAATTCAAAAACACGAATAATGATAAAGAGTCTTGTAAAGTCGTATACATAAACTAATACTTGATTATCGCCACCTTCTACGGGATTTCATATAGATATGTGATCACGACAGTTACAAAAAGATAACTTATAAACATTACAAGGGATAAAAATCACCACGAGACCTATATAAACCAAGTAACCCTCCATAAATGGGGGACTTTTTCTCTTTGGTTCTCAAACTAATTTTCAGATAATTAGCGAGATTACTGACTCAGGTATCGGAGCTTTCTCAAGCGGGGATCGCCGGATCTTTTCAATTCCTTGTAGGTGAACGGTTGCAGGAGGGGAGCAAGACACATCCTTAACATTGGTGCCATCTGTGGGATCTGAATACAAACTATTAGCATGGTTCTTGCATGCCAACTATAACTCGATCTGTAGCAAGCTGGGCAACAGGTGCCTCCATAGAAGCATGATTAGCAGCAACAGAAGAGAGATTGAAGAAGGCGTTAGATGCCTTGGAAGTATTGCAGAAAGAAAACGAGAATTTATGACGAAGGAATGTTGAGTCTAGCAATACCGCCGTGTCAGCTCATAGTGAGCAAGGTGAGGGAGAAGCAGACAGCAATGCTAAAGCTAGGCTGGAACGCACAAAAAAACAAAAAATGCACGACGAACTGAAGGATCTTGTAGGATAGTATAAAAAAATAGCAAGAAAGATGAGAGGATCTTCCTCGGTCGAGTGCCTGCTGAATCAGACCGACCTGCTATATAGCGAGTGGATTATGAAGATCCCACTCCCGCCGAAGTTTAAAGTTTCCCAAATAGACCTGTACAATGGATCTAAGGATCCCGTGGACCATCTAGAAAATTTTAAAGGCCACATCACACTCCATGGTTTCCTTGGCGAGATTGCTTGTTGGGCCTTTCCCCTAACACTAAAGGGGACGGCGAGAGGGTGGTTTGGGGGACTCGAACCAAACTTGATAAATAGCTTTGAAGACCTAGGCAAACAATTCATAACACAGTTTATGCCTAGCAGAAGGCGTTGGCGCCTAGCGGCCTACCTGTTCACGCTCAAGTAGAAAGAGGATGAAGACCTCAAAACCTACCTCACTCGGGTCAACAAGGAGCGATTGACGACAGACGACCAAGACGAGAAGATTACTCTGGCCGCTCTCCTAGGTGGAATCTAGCCTCAAAGCCTGTTCATGAGCGAGGTAGCTAAGAAGACCTTCCACCCTTAAGGAATTCATAGACCAAGTAGACATATTTGTTAACACCGAGGATACATTACAGGCCTTGGTAGATCCTCTAAAAGAAAGCAGAAGAGCCGAAAGGAGAGGCAGACGGGATGATAAAAGGGTTAGAGCGAATCAACGAGAAAGGAAGCAGGAAAGACATCTAGATCGAAACACCAGGCTAATACATAACAGCTTGAGTATCAGACAAGAGGAGGAAGACGGGGAAGAAGGGCGCCAGCTCCTGACAGACGGTCGATATTGCAAATACCACCAGACGTGATCACATTGGACATAGTACTGCACAATTATGAAAAAAAGGGTCACTGATCTGGTAGGAACTGGTGAGTTGGAACGAATAGTGGTGAAACTGTTAAAATCTAAAAGACGTCAAGACTCTGGGCGGGAAGTTAAAAGGAGCACCAGCTCCGAAAGGAGATGCCAAGGTGACAGCCGCCAGAACAATGGCAACCAGGTGACAATAAGAGGAGACGGGAATAGAAACAGGGTGCCCATGAGAGGCGACCGGAACAGATCTCCTAAAAGAGCTGACAAGAACAGATCACCCCCAAGAGATGACAGGAATAGAGCGCCTATTGGGAAAATCCGAACAATAGCAAGAGGCGTATGCACGAAAGGCAAGGTATGATGAAGTATATGTAGTAGACAGGGCTCCCAAATAGCGAAAGCTTAGCAATAACTGGGTAGTGATATCCTTTGAAGAGGCGGATAGAGAAGAGTGTTGTACGCCCACGACGATGCTTTAGTAATCACCCTTATCATAGCCAATTACACGACTAGGCGGGTGTTGATCGACAATGGAAGCTCAGCCGATATACTATTTTGGGAAGCATTCAACAAAATGGGTATTAACGCTGACCAACTACGAGCTTCCTCGACACCATTGAAGGGTTTCTCTAGCGAAACAATCCAACTTGTTAGGGCCATCACACTTCCGGTAACTGCCAGGACTGGAACACAAACTGTGACCACCATGACCGACTTCTTAGTGGTTAAAACTCCCTCTTCCTATAATACTATACTGGGGAGGCCAACACTCAACCATCTCAGAGCGGTAACCTTCACATATTACCTCAAGATGAAATTCCCAACCGACTGCGGGGTAGGTGAGTCAAGAGGCGAGCAGGCGTTGGCTCAAGAATGTTATGTGCAAGAATTAAAGAAGAACGGAAATGAAGTTTGTACAGTGGAAGAGATGGAAAAGGCGTTCATACCACCTCTTCCACCGCCCATGACGGAAGCCCAGGAAAAAGATGTAGAGGTCAGAGACGAGCAACGTCAGCAGCATGTCAAGGTCAACGAGCCTTTAGAGCTCATAACTTTATTCCCTAACCGATCAGAAACAATCGTACGCATCGGCATGAGTGCCCCGCCCTCCCGACAGATAGAGAAAGTTTGAAGCAATTATTAGTGGAACATAGAGACGTGTTTGCATGAAGCCATGAAGAGATGCCCGACGTGGACAATGCTGTCATTGAGCATCGCTTAGGAGTGGACCCTGCATACAAGTCATTCCTCAACCCATCAAAATGACAGTAAGCTAGAGGAAAATCTAGATCTGTTAGAAGAGGAGAGAGAAATTAAAGAAGCCAAAATATTACAAGAAAAGGTCAAAACCGAGCGATATTTCAATAAGAGAATAAAACCTAGGACCTTTAAAATTGGGGATATGGTCTTAAAGAAGAGCGGGGTAACAATTCAAAATCATGGAAAGATGGGACCCCAATGGGAAGGACCCTACTTGGTAGTGGCAAACAATAGACCTGGGTCATACCGGCTAAAAGACAGTCGAGGAAAAGAACTGCCTCATCCATGGAATGCAGAGCACTTAAGGAAGTTTTACCATTAGCATTTTTAATGCTTTCAAATAAGTTATGTCTTTAACATTCCCTTAGTAGTAGTATTGCGGTTTTTTTTATAACAACAGTTTTGTTTCAGTATTCTCATTTCAGTTGAATTCTCGAATAATCATGATTATTACATTCATATTTATCATCCCGGTGTTCGCCCATTCTCAACCCTATTGATTCTCATGTTTTGTCTAAAGTACTCATCATTACTCGCGGTTAAAAAAAAAAAGGGGAGCGGAGGCAAATGACCACACCACTCCTAAAACATAAATGCCGAGTTATCACACTTGAAGACCACCTTGTTAATAAAGACCCACAACAAGCTATCTAGCTTGCTTAAAGGAAAGGTTGAGGACCGCCTTGCTAGTAAAGACCCACAATAAGCTGTCCAGTTCACGGGGTTAAGGGAATGGTCACGGACTGCTCAAACTACAAAAAAAAATGGGGCGCGAGGCAAATGACCCCGCCATCCTTAAACACCAATGACGAGTGATAACGCTCCCGGTGCCACAAAAAAAGGGGCGCGGAGGCAAATGACCCTGCCACCCTTAAACACTAATGATGAGTGATAAAGCTTGCAGTGCCACAAAAAAGAAAGGGTGCAGAGGCAAATGATCCCGCCACCCTTAAACACCAATGATGAGTGATAACGCTCGCGGTAACAACCAAGACTCCTCGCCACTTTCCTTAATAGCGACCAACACTTCGTGTTTCGAAAGCCTGCGCCAGCTAAGACCTCTTGCTGCAGAAATCGAAACTACACAAAAGTCTCCGCGCCCACAACCAACGGGGCAAAGAGGAAGGTAATAAATTTAATTCCCCACGCCCTAAGGTGAAGAGAATTAATAGGGTATCTCCTTGGAGGAGATACCTGAGCCCCACAATTGGTCCCATGATTTTAGCCAAGAGATAAAGCATAATGACTCAAACTCCTAAAGAGAAGGAAAGAGAGCAAACAAGCATCGCCCTTCACTCGTTGCGAATGATACGTGTGGTTGGTGGTGAGAAAAAAAAAAGAGGAAAGTGATTCAAACAAAAACAAAGGCAAAAGAAAAAGTAGACAGCAACAGAAATTAGAGCAAATGTTTGATATTATCTAGCTACGAATCAAGGGTACAATATCAAAACAAATGGTTGATGTTATTTATAAGAAAAAGAACTTAGGTACAAATTAAAGATTACTGTGTGCAATCACAAAAGAATAAAATAAAATAAAGAATAATGTCTTCAAGTGAGGGGGCGTCGCCTTCTTCAGGCGGTGATAAGGGAGACACGCCTACAAAGGCGTCAGGGAGTTCTTTGCGCCAGAAGGTGTCAGCATGACGGCAAGCGGCCATCTCGGGAGAAAACAAGCTCACCTCGAGAGCTTGGATATCTACAGCAGGGTTAGCTAGGAGATGGTTCCTAAGGCGCATGATGTCAGAACCATGACCATAAGTGAAGGTCGTAATTCGGACCTGAGGAACCAAAGCTAATTGAGCCCGAAGGTGGGTAGCCTCCTTCCGGGTAGCAGTCAGTTGACTTGCTTTTCTGGCTAACTGCTCGTCCCTGGCCAAAGCAACCAAGTTGGCCTTCCTGAGCTCCTCGTCCATGCTCACATGGCTTGCCTTATACTTTTGGTAATGCTCCCAAAACTCAGATAGAGAACCTTGCACCTCGGAAAGATCTTGAGCCGAAAGGCGTGCCTTCTCCAAGGCATCCAGGAAGTCTTTGGTCAGCCCACTGCACCTTTTCTTCGAGCTGGCGAGCTCCTCCCGAACTGAGTATAACTCTCTACTGCGAGTAAGGAGTTCCGAGTCCAGGCGGGCCAACTCAGCATTGAAGTTCTGTTGAACTTTGGAAAGCTGCGCCCTCACCAGGTTCCTTTCAGACTGTAAGATCTGGTGCAAAAATTCGTCCTTGATCTTCGTCTCTTGAGCAGGGGGAATAGCATCCCAAAGCTTAAGGACTTCTTCATCGTGCAACTCCAGCTCCCCTTGAAGGGAGTTGACGAAATCTTCCACCTGGTCCAAGCGATGTTTAAGCTCCCTATTTTTCTCGACTAGGGTTTCGAACTCAGCCTTGTTAGCCTGCCACCTCCCTTTAATCTCTTCCTCCCGCTGAATAAAATTAGCCACTACCCGCGCCGCCAGATTGTCAACGCCCTGTGAAGAAGAGAAAAGAACCTAAGTAAGAAAAGAAAAGGAAAAAGAAGGGAGAAAGTTAAAAAAAAAAAAAAAAGAAGATAAGTCGTAAATGTACCACAGAAAACCAATCCTTTAACCGGTTGGCCAGTTTAGTAACGATGTCGGCTTGAGCAAGAGTGGGCAAAGAAAAGGCACCCCTGCTATCGTCACCTCCAGTGTTCTCGCCGGGACCACTAACTTCCTCAGCCGCCATAATCATCATAGGCTTAGGAGCCGCATATGCCACTTGGCCCGACAACTGCCCAGAGTTAGGTATCGACTTAGGGTGGGTTGGTTCCTCCCATGTTACATGGGCGCTTTCTCGAAGCAAGTTGTACAACTCCTCATCAGTATGGGAGTCAGGGTCTCCACCAAAAGAAGACGCATGGAGAAGGATTGGTGAGAGACGCTCACCACTACCAACCAAAGATGGTGTGTTACCTCCAGATATGGTGGTTGGGGGAGTCTCCAAGTCGGGCTGTCCAAAGACCAAGTCCTCGCGAGCACCCTCAGGAGTAGGAGATGGGAAGTCTGCCTTCCTAGGAAGCTGGGCGCCCACCAAACTCTTCTCCACTTCCCTAGGAGCGGCCTCTGACGGCGATGGCGGACGGACACCAGAACCAGTGACTCTGCCCAACTAAAGGGCGCGGCCGCTACACTAAGAGGTAGATCACCACCTCTCACTGGGCCTTCGGTGGCTAGAGACACAAATACAAGAGCAAACGCCAAAGGACTAGTCTGAAGAGGCGCCTGAACTTGAAAAGTGGCAGCCAGCTCGAAAAGATCTATGATGGCCAAGCTTTCCCTATTCCCCAAACCAGTCGAGCATGGCCTTACCGAGGAACCATCAGAGCTGGTAGGCACAGTCACCGCTGGTGAGGTAGGCGTCTTGGCCCAACCGCCCCTTAAAGTAACCTTAGTCCCCTGGGGCGGTTGATTACAGGCGTCCACCAGGCCGCCCCACAAAGTAGCCTTGAGGGCCGTGGCTTACAGGTGTCCACTGAGGACGCTAAGGTCCCCATTGAAGTTGGGGCGTGGGCGTCTGCTCCCGATTTTCCTCGGTGGACGCTAAAGGTTTCTTTGAAGGAGGGAGTTGAGAAGGATCCTCAGTAAGATCCATTTTTCTCTGACTCTCATCGTTTTTCTTTTTGGATCTCCTCTCCTTTTTGCCCTCGTTCGTGTTGGTCTCCGACCGACTCTTTTCCTTTGGCTTTTCCTTCTTCTCTCGCACAACGAGATCGCCCCTCATGGCCTTTTTTGAGGGTTCTGGTAAAGGGGCAGGAATGATGTCGGTGATCATAAAGTCATGCCTCTGAACGAAATAGCGGTTGGGAGACGTCTAGAACCAATCTATATGGGCCGGGGACAACAGCATATCGGTCCAAAGATCGTTTGGGTGGTCTGCAGCCCAGGCGCGGACAGCGTCGGTCCGAGCTAGCTCTTGGTGGGACAATGGAGGCATGAGGGCCTATAAACGCCGACTTTTAGGGATAGGGCACCAGATTGCCCTAACTAGAAAATTCCTGAAAACTTCTTCTTGGCTAGGAAATTCTCATCCATGTCTGCTGATAAAAAATAACATCGTAGTCCACGCCTTGAAATTAGAGTACCGGCCTTCAAACATAGCCAAAGATTGCCCTTCCTCATTTTTACAAAAGCTGGCCACACAACCCTTGGTAGCCGCCCTCACGTTGTAGAAAGCCAAAAACTTCCAAGCAGTTATGTCGGGGTAAGGATCACGGAGAGGTTCTTGGACCATTCGAAAGATAATGCAGGCACACAGATAAACCCTCAAGGCAAAAGGGTGAAGTTAAATAGGAGCCATTTCCAGCAGATCCAAAATGTTGCAAAGAGGGCGACAAAAAGGAAGCTTCAACCCATAAGACAAGAGGGCAATAGAGATAGCTACCCAACCCGAGAATCCCTCATCGTCACAGCATCCTGATTCAGGAGCTTTCATCACAATAGAATCCGGGATATTGAACTCCTTTCGAATCTCAGCCAAATGCTTTTCTCGAATGCTCGAATGCCACGCGTATCAATCAAACGTTATGCCCTCAGAAATGTCAAAAGGTTGAACCGAACCGCTACCTTAGTCAGGCATGAGATTGTAAAAAGAAAGGTGTAATGACAAGAAGCAAGAACAAGAAAGAAACAATAATGAATGAACACAGAAAGCGGGGAAGACACCAGGAAGCGAAATGAACAGGAATAAGGAAAAAAAAAAGAAGAAAAGAAGTATTTAAAAGAAAAGTGACAATGGAACGCCAAGAGACGTGGGTATTATGACTTGACGTAAAAGCAGAGGAATAGCCGTCAGATGGAAAGCAACCGTCACATGATAGCTCCCCCCCACTACCGCGTGGTCTGATGAAAAGACGGCAGGCACTCGATGGTTCACAAAAAAGAACAAGTACCCAGGCATATCACAGCGGGAACCTAAGCATTTAAAAACCAAAACAAATTGAATTCCCTACGTCTCGAGGTGAAGAGAATTTGTGGGGTAGCTGTAGGGCCTATTTAAATCGAGAGGATTGGAGGCCAATCAGAATAAAGCCCATATAAGAAGAAAATAACACGATGGGCCCAATTACTAACCCAAGAGGACGAATAAAGATAGAGCCCTATAGAGTCGCATACATAAACTAATACTTAATCCTCGTCACCTTCTGCAGGATTTCATGCAGATATGTGATCACAACAGTTACATGAAGATAACTTATAAACGGAAATCGTTACAGGGGATAAAGATCACCACGAGGCCTATATAAACTAGGTAACCCTCCATGAATGGGGGACTTCTTCTCTCTGGTTCTCAAACTACTTTTCAGATAATTAGCAAGATTACTGACTTAGGCATCGGAGCTTTCTCGAGCGTGGATTGCCGGATCTTTTCAATTCATTACAGGTGAATGGTTGCAGGAAGGGAGCGAAACACGTCCTTAACACTTACTTTTTCAAAAATGCCCATACCCATTAAATATTAGCAAGTAGTTATGTGCACCCAAAGTGTAACCATCTGAAATGGCAAGTCAAAAAGTCAATTTGAATTGGGAAGTGCTATTCACTCTAGTGAATAGCATCCCGATTTTATCCTGCTTTAATTTTTTAATTTTTTTTTTAGTTTTGTTTTATATAATTTTTAAGCAAATGTTTTTAAATAATATTGTAATTTTTTTATATTTTTAAAAAATATTTTAAAATATTAAAAGAATTATAATATTATTTAAAAATAATTACTTAAAAATCATTTAAAAAAAGTGAAAAAAAATTAAAAAAATTAAAATGGGATGAAAACGGGATGCTATTCACCAGGAGCATCTTCCATTTAAATTAATGAAAGAGTGCAGATGGAGTGCTCCAACGGGACGAAAACTTTGCGAAAGAAATGTTCTAGTGGGATTTCGAAAATTTGAAATTCCTTTAATAAAACGGTGCGTTTAACAACTGAGTGCAAAAAAATCCCAACTCCTCCCTTCCCTTTCCCCTTCTCCCATTTTCTACTATATTTCCAGCTCCTGTTTCTCCTCCCGCACCTCTCCCCTTCCTCTTCTCCTTCCAGGTTTCCCCTTCCCCTTCATCCATTCCCACACCCTTCACCTTCTCCTTCATTCAGTCTGCTTCCTTCTCCTAAATCCCTTTCAAGAAAGGAAAATGCTTTGTGCACTGCTAATGGTGCACACCGTTCCCTTTTTTAAAAAAAAAAATATAATGATTAAATAAATAGCCTTTAGTAATATTCTTTTTAAATATTTAAATATATTGAAAAAATAATATAAAAATAAAATAATAAAAATAAAAAAAAATAAAAAAATTATTTTTGCACTAATGGTGCAAATGAAAGGGGTGCTACAGCGGTGGCTGTAGCACTGCCCTTCAAGAAAACCCTAACTCAAATAGAGAAGGATTTTCGTTGTCGTTGAGAATGAGAGGAAGGGAAGAAGCGAAGGTGAGCGTGTGGGAGAGGTTCAAAGTGGTGGCGTTAATGGTGTGCTTCACGTGCCTCTGCAACGCTGATCGAGTCATCATGTCGGTCGCCATCGTCCCCCTAGAAGCCAAACATGGGTGGTCCAATTCTTCCTTAGGCATTGTTTAGGTACTCCAAAACTTGAATCTCTTTGGTTTTTTTAAGTGATTTTATATTCATTTATTGGCTGTTGTTTCTGTTTCTCCACTTTAGTTGTTTTTTTCTCTTAGTTTTCTGGACATGTGTATCTTTGTATAAGAATTTGGGACGGCTTTTACTATAGAGGGAAAAATCTGGTTGTAAAATTATGGTTTTACTAGAGAGATTTATGGTGTTTTTCAGATAATCATATCGAAACCACCATTAAAATTATTTTAAATTAAATGAAAAGGCTTGAAATTATTTACTAATGAAAGCTTTCAGTATATTAAACTGTTTTTTCTCCTTTTTGTGGTAACTATGAGAATAGTCATCTCTAATTCTGATTCATTTTTAAATGATTGACACTTAAAACTACTATAGATTAATTAGCAAATTAAAAAATATATATTTAATATGATAAAAAAAATAAGATTGCTGTCTTACTATTAAGTATACTTCAATTTTCGTGTCCTGCCAAACTGCTTTGCATTGAAAATCAAAGTAAAAATATGTGATTGTTGGGAAAGCTGCTTTGTATTGAAAAAGTAAAAAAAATGCTTTGCATTGAAAATCAAAGTAAAAACTGCTTTGCATTGATTATCTAATTTGCTAAAAGGAAATTCCCGTATTTGGAAAGGGGTGTTTAACTCTTATGGTTAACTTTAATCATTGCCTACAGTTTCTGGATGCAGCATGTGGGTTTTGGGAGGAAGTACTCTATGTTGTGTAATGCTTAAGAGTTGTGTTTGTGTGTGTACACTTAGAATTCAATAGTGTATCTCACATCTTTGTTTTTCAAGAAGACTAGTCTCCCTTGGTTGATTTTTGTAAGGAACCCAAGGAGAGAAGAAGATGAAGCCTGAGGAAGTGATCTAGAAGTGTCGAAGACAGAAGCAGTAGTTCGGGAGTTGAAGTCTTTAAGTTACTTGCAAACTCAAAAACGTCGGCGTATGAAGTAGAGCTGTGCGCACCGTTAGCTGGGAAATAAGGAGACAAAACGCACCGTTGCTTTTCAGGGAAGCCTTTGTTTTCCTTAAATGTCGTTTTACTTAGTTTGTTATTGCCTTTCTTTTATGTTACTTTACACGTGTTGCCTTATTACGTGATGAGGTTGTTATGGGTTGTCCTTACGTACTGCCAGAGATGGCAGCAGAGACTCATCTGGAAAAAGTCTCGTTTGAGCAAAATTAATTGGAGGAAGAAGGACCTCGAATCCTTCATCGTGGTTCTCATTCATTTTCTGTCCATTTTCAATACATTCCGGTTTTTTTACCATTTCTGTTACAGCATTACCCCATTATTTCCTTGCATTTCCCTATCAATCCACTAGTACCCTTACAATTTTCCTTGAAGCAAGGAATTGTCTCTTATCAACTTTGTTGGCAGGTCTTTTATTTGTAATTGTTTAAATTTATCTTAGAAAATTTAGAGCAAAGTTTGTTTATTTTACATGCATATGGTTTGTTTGTTTATTTTACATACTTTGTTTTTTGGTCTCTTTCAGGTGGAAAAAAAAACGATGAAGATAGAAATTCTGCGGTTAAGAAATGAGCAAGTGCTTCGACGAAGAGGAAGAGATGGGAAAGTGGGAGTTAGAAGTCCATAATGACCAGGGGTGGACCCACGTTGATATAATTTATATATATATATATAATTAAAATTCTCTCTTAGATTTAAAAAAAAAAATAATTATCCCCCCTCAATTTTTTACTTAAAATATTTCTCTAAATCTCAATATACATTCATTTATATTCTAATTTTTATCTTCATGTAAACTCAAATGTTAACACATATAATCTCGCAATTACTGTAACAGTCTAATTCTAGCAAAAAAATTGATTATAAATTTATATGATTGTAAAATTAATTGATTATACTCACTTATTTGATTTTACTCTAACTTGTATGATTGTGAGATATAATTTGTTAAAAATTCAATAGCGTTACATCATTACTTATTAAAAAATTCTCAAATTTATTCTTGATCTATAAATTTTTCTTAAATCATAAAAAAATATGAGTAAGTACTTAAGAACAATTGATTTTTTTTTTTTAAAAAGACGTAGACAATTCGAAGACTAATATATGTTTAGAGAGCTCGGTAATAACAGAGCATGATACTTCTATCACTGATGATCATCCTTCTAAAATTTATAAGTACCGTACACTTTATCGATTGCTTCCTCAAACATAAAATTTTGATTTCATCCCTGATAATGACCAACTGCATATTCAAAGACAAGAAGCAAATATTTGACATGAACGCACGCTGCTTTGTATCTATTCTAATTTCATTGTATTTCGTACGATCATAATGAATACCCACTGAGGAAGGCAGCTTGATATATGGTTGATGTAGTTGCACAAAAGCTCCAAAAATGAACAATTTTTTATTCACATGTATGTAGTCACCAAAGTGACCTTAGTATTTTGTAACCCTTTGTGTGGATGGGAAGTCTATGTATGTTAGAAGTACATATTAGTGGATTTGGAAGTTGTAATTTAATCCAATTATTGTTGAAAATCCTGTCATAACTGAAGCTTGTTGGTTTTATATTGGCCACAGTGAATACCCACTTTTTGGTTATCTGTCATACTTGTAGCTTGTTTATAATTTATATATCTGTTTGTTGCTGCAATGATATGAAAACAGATGATAGTTTGAATTTTCTTTTGTATTAATTATGTGCTTAGACTAATTTACAATTAATCAAACTCGAGATAAATTACTAAAATGACAAACTAATCATGCACATAGAGCTAAAGGGAGTCATGGAGACAATCAGAGCATTTTTTTTTTATTCTCTGTCATCATATACATTGTAGGTGTTTGGAGGGCTACTGTTGGCTAGTTAGTGCCTTGAAGAGCACATATCCACGTTAAAATATGGACATTTTAATGAGCTTTTTTACACATCCACTTTGCACATTTAACATCCCTTGTGAAACACCATCTTTGACTAAAACTAAAGTTCCCAACTTTTTACACCTTGAGTACAATGACTTCACAAACGGACCCCTCAACACCAAAAACAAAACACACCAAAATGGCAAGGTGCTTGCAGCTAAATTGATCCAAAGCTGTAAACCACTTCATAGAAATCTTCTACCTGTTGTCATCCACTGCACAGAAATCATGTGAAACAAGTAAAAATAGTCACAAACATTGTGAACAATAGAACTAAAGCTGTTAAATAGCTCACTCATATGATAAAGATTACAAAATCAGAAACATACATTATTCATGAATACTTGTGCTTTCATAAATAACAATGAAATTAATTGGATCAAACAGAGGGAAAGTTATACTTGAAAATCTAAAGCATCAAACAGAGGGAAAGTTACACTTGAAAAATATCGAATTGGAAACGAAGGTACCTGAAAAATGATCCAACATCAGAAAGGGATCCAAAAACTTCCATTCATTCCTGAGAATAACCACTAACCAGCAACCATACTTGAATATTTAATTGAAAGAATTAATGACAAGAGGCCAAAAACTCAAGAGCCCAATGAATCAAAACTTAATCCTACTTGTTACTCTTTAAAAAAAATTGAAAAGGCTACAGGAATGAAAGAAATAATATGACTTAAAAAAAGCTAACTAATGAAAGTTAAAATTTCTGTTTTAATGGACTTATTCTGGCCAAAGGACTTATTCCATGCAACTTTTGATGGAACATCTTTGTTTTTAACACTTCTGTGGTGATGCAAAGGCTTGTGATGCTAACTTAGAACATATTATGATGAGGACATCCTCCATTTATGTTTTATCTACTTATGTACTATTTATTTTATTTTATTTAGACTTGTATTAATGGTCTGATAACGTCCAAAGAATAACGCGGAGTTGTAGTTCAATTTTGGGGTGTCGATTCCACAGGAAGACAAATTAAAAGAATAGTAAAATAGCAAAGAAACTAAAAAAATTAAATGATTAATGAGAAAATAAAAATTGATTTTAAATGAAAATTAAAATTAAGCAAAGTAATTAACGAAAAAAATAATCAAAGTTGACGAACAGTAGAGTATCGAGAATCCCTTGCACATATCTAGTATTTTAATTATTTTTAATTCACTGATAACTCAAGAGAATTCAATTCCGCAATTCTCAATCGGAAGATATAGAATTATAAACCAAAAATTAAATCAAATGTAACTCTTTGAAAAATCAATCATCACTTTTAAATTACGCAAATTGACATTCACATTGAGAAAATCTAACGACGACAATATACCCAGGGAGCGATATTGCAGTAGAGAATTAAATTAATATAAATAATCAATAAATCCAAACATAATCAAAGAACAAATTCATTCAATAGAAAAAGTATGACTGAATCTGTAAATGAAATAAATTTCAAGATTATTCGAAAAAGAAAACATCAATAATATATTGAGAATGATAAAACAAAGAGGTTTAATAAATTAAAATCCAAATATATGAATTAAAAATAAATTAAAAAATACCATTTAGTATGCAATTTCATCCCTAACCCTACTTAAGAATTTAGTTATCCATGCACATGTTGTACATCATAAATTCCAAGAAAATCAATAAATAATCGGCCATGAAGAAGAGATTTTGTTCCCCATCCATAGCTCCATCCGTCTGCTTTTTCTTTCGTTCCAGTTCTACTTATATGTATCGGCCTTAGGTCTCAAAGTCCCAATAGGACTCAAGTTGCCGCTAGTTGTGGATTAAAACCATGTGGTGGCTTTTAGACTTGGACGTGTGGCTTGCGACTTGGACATGACTTGAAGTCCCAGCTCCTATGTGTCTCATTCCAGCCTCAATATATATGTGCCGTGCTTCAATTGAAGATTTAATGGGACTATGAGTGTTGATGTTGCCGTGTATTTACATGTAGCCCAAGTGATGTGCTGCTCTCAAGTATAAATCCCAAGTATAAATGAACGTGAATGCATCTCAAAGAAATGGGCCCATGTGATCTTTCACCCCATCTAAGAAAGAAAATAATAATAAAATAATAATAATAATAAACATAAAAATAAAAATAAAATAAAGATGAAATAAAATAAAAGACGATAAATAATTCTTAAAAATATCTCAATGTAAATAGAAATCTAATCCAATAAAATAAGTGAAATCCAATTATTTCTATTCTCATTCTTTAAAATTTAATCAAATATTAGGATATTTAGAGTGCACTTTTCACGCACTTATCACAACCCCCAACTTACTCGTTGCTAGTCCCTAACAATTTTTATGCAAAATGTAAAAGCGACCAAAGAAGATCACACACAAAAGACTACCAAATGACACTTTCTAGAGTCACATATCACAGCAATCTTAGGAACTCAATCACAATTAATCCATATATAGCAATCCACAGAATGTGTGTGTGATCCAAACTATATTCATCTAACCACAAACCGTAACACATGCAACATCAAGATCATTTAAAGCAAAATGTTCAACTCCATAACTCACAGGTATAACAGTGTTTCGTGTAAGGGTTCTCTCTATGGAGTTGACAAGGGGTGTACACACACTCTCATAGGAAATTCAGCAATTATGTACAGGCAACAAGTAGACATTGATTTTATGATAGGAACACTAATCAAATGAGAATTTCCACCACTCATTCCATAGGCCTACCTAGGATCAGAACGATCAATACAAACGGGTTATAGCGTGACTCGGGTTAGGGGCTATATGAAGAAAAGGATAAAAGAGATTCAAAAACTTCCAAGTACATACCACAGGAATCTTATTAAATATCTCAATAGACTACACTTCTCTCCTGATGCACTCTTCAACTTCTTCTTTTTTTAAAAAATCTCTTTGTTTTTTTTTAATCTCTTTGTTTTGTTTTGTTTTGTTTTTGACTTTAAAGCTCACTCAATTAAACACTTTGCACGTGCACTCTTCCTTTTTTTTTCTTTAATAAAATAAAATATGCAAATTCCACGCTTAGTACACACTTGGAAGCAATAATGGTAGGAAAATCAGTATATAGGCTATACTCCAATGTAGAGAGATATGGATGATGTGGGCATATGAAAAGAAAAATGCTCACTACAAGAAAATTGGCATTTTGCGACATTAGATTTTGTCGCAAAAAGTAGAAAAGAATGCTGCAAAAAAGTATTTGCAGCAAAAATAGTCATTTTGGCTGCAATTAAAATATCACAAATAGCTGTATTTCTTGTAGTGGCTATATGTGTTTGTTGGTCAAAACTGGTTAATAAGTGTCTATGATGAGAAGGGTTAGCTTGAAAGGCTCAAATATTAATCCTAAATTGACTTTCATCATATCCCAAGTATATCTACCATCTTACCACCAACCATGTAGTGATATTCTCAAAAGAAGTATCCAATTCAACAGATCAATGAACGCTTATCACAATTTTCTGCATTTGTAAGCTCTCAATTCTCTTCAAAACTCACATGAATACTTAAGCAAAATAGTTCTCTATCTACATGTGTCAAACCACCATCTTACCACAAAGTTTGGATAAGTGCATTAAAAGTTCTGTGAATGCCTTAGCAAAATGATTAAGATGAGTTTGTTGAATTCACCAAGATGGCCATGAATAAGCATGAGTACGCATATGAAATAGTGCCTGTGTGATGCAATTTTTTTAAAAAAAATTTGGCACATGAAAATATGCTACAGAGTTCCAACATGCATTTTAAATGCTAAATTTGCATTTCCACTCCCCAACTTAAATAAAACATTGTCCTCAATGTTTTAAAATCAAAACTGAATGGGGAGTAATTGAAATTGGTAGAATACACCTGATGTAGGACGTGGGTGACTTGCTAAGCACCAGAGATGGCAAACTGATGCTAACCTACAAACAAACACAAATAAAATAACAACAAACAAAAATAAAATGACTAAAAATAATAAAAAAATAAACGAAAACGAAACAAAATAAAACAAATAAAATAAATTTTTAGAAAAATGACTGCATGGTGTTGTCAAGGTGGAATGTCTTCCACTTCTGGAGCTGCCTCTCCTGAGACAAAATTGAAATGTTTGTTAGTCCAATAAGCTCGATGCTCGAGGTCCACAGGTAGGTGGCAAGGTTTCAAATCAACTCTTGGTGCTTCTTCACTTTTTTTAGGCAACTCCTCAAATTTCGGTTGCCAAGCCTATGTGCCATGATCCTGAGTTGTATAAAAAATTGCACAAATATCAGTTATATTAGATGAATCACTAATAGAATTAAACTCAGAATTAACAATGAAATACTCAAAAGAATCAGAATCACAAGTTGTGAAAACTTTCCTGTCTATGAGTGAATCAATCATATATGTCTAGTAGCACTCGTCATCCTCCTCTGGTTGTTTTGCAATATGGAAGACGTTCACCTCGAGAGTTATGTTTCCAAAAGACAGCTTCATGAGCCCATTCCTGTAATTAATAAGAGCATTAGCAGTGGCAAGTAAAGGCCTACCTAAAATTAAAGGAATTTTAGAGGTAGAGTCAACATCAGAAGTAGTGCCCAAGATTAGAAAATTAACGGGATAATAAAATTTATCAATTTGAATCAAAACATCCTTTACCACACCCGTGGTGTTCTGACTGAACGGTCAGCCGATTGCAATACCACAGAGGTTGGTTTGATTTCTCCCAACCCCAACTGCAAGTAAATAGAATAAGGCATTAAATTCACATTGGCTCCTAAATCTAGCAAAGTTTGCCCAAATTCTTGATTCCTAATGCTGAATGCGATGGTCGAACACCCAGGATCCTTGTACTTGGGAGGAATCCTCTGTTCAATTAGAGCACTAACTTGCTCTGTCAGGAACGCTGTCTTCTTCACATGATGCTTCCTCTTAACTGTACACAAATTTTTGAGAACTTTTGCATAAGTAGACACTTGTTTAATTACATGTAAAAGATGAAGATTAATTTTTACCTGCCTGAGGTTTTCCAGAATTTCATTGTTAGGATCCAAAATTAGCTTTTTTGATTTTAAAGCTTGAGAGAATGGTACCTTAACAAGGCTCTTTGTCACATCTGGTTCCTTGGGTAACTTGACACCACCCCGGATTGTAATCTCAGAGAAGGGTGCAAAAGGCTTCTGATACATACCTAAGGCATTACATTATTCTTGATACAACCCTCTCATCTCAGCAAATGTGGGACACTCTTGGGCAAGGTGATCTACCCCACCACACACAAAACATGGTCCAGCAGATTTTTTATGATTAGCCAAGTGTGTTGATTTTAAGTCTTTAGGCTTTAACAACTCTAACTCCCTAGTAAGTACTTCAACCTTAGCCCTCAAGTTGTCTTCCTCCTTGAGATGATAAATTCTACCACCATTCTGGTTTCCTGCAAGTCGTGACCTATTTGTGCTCTCAATAGCACTAGGTCTAGTCCAAGTATGAGTTTTTTTAGCAAGCTCATTGAGGTACTTTATGGCCACATCAGAATTTTTCTGTAAGAACTCACCATTACACATCGTCTATACAAATTGGCACTCTCTAGGTGTAAGTCCCTCATAGAAGTAACTCACTAGACGCCAACTCTCATACTCATGGTGAGGGCACATACTTAATAACTCATTAAATTTATCCCAAGACATGTACGAAGTCTCATTTTCCTTTTGTGCAAAGGTGGAGATCTGTCTTTTTAAAGCATTGGTCTTATGTTGGAGAAAATATTTATTAAAGAAAGCCTGAGTCATCTCATTCCACGACCTAATAGATTGTGGTCTCAGTGAGTATAGTCAACTCGTAACTCTATCATTTAAAGAGAAAGGAAAGAACTTAAGTCTCACAATGTCATCAGTTGCATTTTGACAATGAAAAGTCGCAACTACCTCTTCAAACTCCCTAATATGCACATATGGATTTTCATTTTCCAACCCATAAAAAGTGGGGAGTAGCTGTGTATCACTCTTTTTAACATCAAGTTGATGCGTGTTGGGTGGAAACATGATGTATAATGGTATGGCTGTGCGTGTAGGGTTGAGGTAATCCTGAAGCGTCCTAGTGGGTTGATTCTCGAGTTCACTCATATTTTCAGAAACAGAAGGACTATCAAACAAATAAATAGAAAAATTAGACTCTGAATCTGACTCTAACACAGGCCTACAAGCAAATAGACCTAATGCGTCCTTATACCTATTATGTATGCAAGATAACAATAAAAAGTAAAAAAAAAAAAATGCAAAAAAACTATGAAAGAGAAAAATTAAAAAAAAAAATAATGCAGCAAGTAAAAAGGGGGAACGAAGTTACCGCCTTTACAAACTGCTAAAAAAAACTATATAACAATTCTTCTACCGTCTCCCCAGCAACGACACCAAAATTTGATAATGCCCAAAGAATAATGCGGAGTTGTAGTTCAACTTTGGAGTGTCGATTCTACAGGGAGACAAATTAAAAGAATAGTAAAATAGTAAGGAAACTAAAAAAATTAAATTATTAATGAGAAAATAAAAATTGATTTTAAATAAAAATCAAAATTAAACAAAGTAATTAACGAAAAAAGTAATCAAAGTTGACGAACAATAGAGTGTCGAAAATCTCTTGCACATATCTGGTATTTTAATTATTTTTAATTCACTGATAACTCAATTGAGAATTCAATTTCGCAATTCTCAATCGGAAGATATATAATTATAAACCAAAAATTAAATCAAATGTAACTCTTTGAAAAATCACTCATTACTTTTAAATTACAGAAATTGATATTCACATTGAGAAAATCTAATGACGACAATATACCCAAGTTGCGATATTGCAGCAGATAATTAAATCAATATAAATAATCAATAGATCCAAACATAATCAAAGAACAAATTCATTCAATAGAAAAAACATGACTGAATCTATAAATGAAATAAATTTCAAGATTATTCGAAAAAGAAAATATCAATAATATATTGAGAATGATAAAACAAAGAGGTTTAATAAATTAAAATCCAAATATATGAATTAAAAATAAATTAAGAAATACCATCTAGTATGCAAGTTCATCCAACCCTACTTGAGAAATTAGTTATCCATGCACATGTTGGACAACATAAATTCCAAGAAAATCAATGAATAATCGGCCATGAAGAAGAGATTTTGTTCCCTGTCTGTAGCTTCGTCCGTCTGCTTTTTCTTTCATTCTAGGTCTACTTATATGTATCAGCCTTAGGTCCCAAAGTCCCAATAGGACTCAAGTTGCCGTTAGTTATGGAATTAAAACCATGTGGTGGCTTTTAGACTTGGACGTGTGGCTTGCGACTTGGACGTGACTTGAAGTCCCAGCTCCTATGCGTCTCGTTCCAGCCTCAATATATATGTGTCGTGCTTCAATTGAGGATTTAATGGGACTATGAGTGTTGATGTCGCTGTGTATTAACATGTAGCCCAAGTGATGTGTTGCTCTCAAGTATAAATCCTAAGTATAAATGATCGTGAATGCATCTCAAAGAAATGGGCCCATGTGATCTTTCACCCTATCTAAGAAAGAAAAGAAAAGAAAAGAATAATAATAATAAACATAAAAATAAAGATGAAATAAAGATGAAATAAAATAAAATAAAAGACGATAAATAATTCTTAAAAATATCTCAATGTAAATAGAAATCTAATCCAATAAAATAAGTGAAATCCAATTATTTCTATTCTCATTCTTTGCAATTTAATCAAATATTAGGATATTTAGAGTGCACTTTTCATGCACTCATCATGGGATTAGGCCACCCTCTATTTATGTGTTTTTATTTTACTTGGACTTGTCATGATGGGCTTGGATTATTGCAGCCCATTGGCTTTTAGGGTTTATCTAGGGTTTGTTGTTTTACTATTTAATGGCATGTGTTTAGATTTGAAGGACAGACTATGATGAATATTGAATTGAAAGCGCTTGTTGCAGCCGTTGCCTCCCAACTCCTTTCTTTCTCTTCTTCTTCCTCTTGAATTTTCTCTTCTTCTCAGCTCCTTCTTCTCCTCTGAAATCTCATCTTTCTATCTACTATTATTCTATTTTCTTGTTATTTCTCTATCATCCTACATCATATTTGGTATCAGAGAGCCAGGTTGTTCTACTGTTTTCTTAAACAGTAGCGATAACACTCGGACCTTCATCACTTCCATCCATCAAACACCAACATTAAACCTATCCAAACAAAACCCAGCCGTTCACCCTCTGTTTACAGTGCGAAACCTATTCTCAAACAAAGTCATTTTCGTTCTCCATTGTTGCTGCGTGTGGGAAATATTTAAAAGAAAAAGAGAGAGATTAGCTAACGAGAGAGAAGCAGCGTCGAGCATCGGTCCCTCGTTTCTCTGGCCTAGCTCCGGTGCGTTGTTGGACCCTTTTCGGCGTGGGTCTTGCTCGGTGCCGCCGGATGGCGCTCTTTGCGGGTCACCACACCACCAAAACTTGCCGGAGGGCCTCAAACCGCCGGAAATCATCGTGTGTACGAAGTGGATGATGCAAGGGTAGAAGACGTCACTGGAAATACTCCCTAGCTCGTCAGACGGCGTCGTTAGCTTGTTTATCGGCAAGCCTAGTTGTGACGACCCCAAAATTTTCGTATTTTGCTTTTATTTAAATATGCACATATGGCTTAGTGACTTACAAATTGGTGGCTAAAGCCTTAAGAAGATGGACTTAGGAGTTTAAGGGCCTTAAGGCCATGACAAGAGCTTTGGGCCTAAGTGAGGGAGAGACAAGCCCTTAGGTCATTGAAAGGAAGCCCACTAGTCAACCCAAGCCCATGCTTGGTGACACACGTCAAGCTAGGAAAAGTTTAGTAATTTGAGTCAAGACTAGTAGTTGAGAGAAGAAAATACTAGTAGGTGAGCTAGTTGACTAGTTGTTTTGTTGGAGAAAGAAGAGAGAAGACATGAGTAGAATCTTCCATCTTTTCCTACCTAGATAAGTGTGTGAGGTGGAGGATTGTGCTAAATAAGATCAACATGGAATCTTACCATATCTAGTAAAATGATGAAAAAAGGACTTGAGAAGATTTGGAGATGAGAAAGGAGGGAAGGGTTTCGGTGGGGGGGCTTGGCCGAATGGCTTTAGGGTTTTCTCACCTAAAACTCTTCCAAATCTAGATGGAAAGGACATGTAGGATTTATGTAGGATTTGTGTAAGATTGGATGAGACATGATTTGTAAGAGGAAGTGACATGAGAAGTGAGTTGATGGATCAAAAAGTGGAAGGAAAGGGATGAGGGTTTCGGGCATGCCTTAGCCGACTCCCCCTCCCCCTTGTTTGACTTTCTTTGCTACCAAATCTAGATAAGGATTTGTGTAAGAGTGACATGACAAGCTTGGGTGAGATGTGAGGTGATTGGTTGATGGAAGGAGCATGTGACAAAATAAAAAGGAGAGTGAGATGAAGAGAGGGTTTGGATGGAGCCATGGAATCTGAAACCCCCTTAGGTGTTTTCCCAAAAATGGATTCCGAAATCCTTTTGAATGACATGTGAAAGGATTGTTGGGGAGACAAGAGAGGATTTGAGATGATGGAAAGGGGTTGAAACCCTAGGATGAGTGGCCGGCCATGAGGAAAGAAAAAGGGAGCAAATCTCCAAACCTAGGATGGGATAGATTAGGGTTGATGTGATCAAGTGATGGGAGTCACTCAAGGGTCTTTCAAGCCCATCACAAGTCACTCAAACCTAGGGGAATGAGTGGCCTAGGAGCTAGAAAAGTGCCTTGGCCGAATGGCCTAGTTCCCTCACCCTTTTGGCTTGCACATTTCGGATACACACACACACATCTCTCACTTTGTACCTCACAGCAACACTCCTCATTTCTCTCCACTTGGCTTCACTTCTTTTCACCACTTAGACATCTAAAAACTCCAAACTAAAAAGGAGAAGAAGATAGTGTTTGTGGAAGGAGGAGGAACCTAGAAGAGGTAAGTAACTTAGTTACTTTGAAATGAAACCTAAAAGCCTAAGGAAGAACCTTATGTTCATACCTTTCAAAAAGGAAACCTTTCTTTTGAAAATGGTAAATTTTTAGCATGTTCTAACTAAGTATTTCTTTTATTCTCAGAAGTTATATAAGCTAGCTAGGAAGATTTGTAAGTATATCCTTACTTTACCTTTAGCATTCTTTGTATATTTTGGAGTGAATGTGCTTGAATGTGTGAATATGCTTGTATTGTTTGGTTACTTGCTTCGAAATGCCATGATGAAAATTTGAGAGTAGAAATGTTATTTTGGTTAAGATTCATACGTAGAACCTATAATCTTATTGGTTAAAGAGTTATGAGGTGATTGATGATCTTGGTGGTTTGATGAGGAAAAGCATGTAAGCATGAAGATGTTAAGTTAGTTGAGTATGGGTGAATATGGGATATATGCATATATATTATTTGAAGAAGCATCTTGATTTTTAGTTGTAAATATCTTGCCTATAGAAATGCCATGCTAGGATGAACATGTATAAAGTTTTGATGGAAACTAGTTACATTGATCTTGGAAGATATTGATGTTATTGTTACTTGATGGTTATAAAAATGCATGCTTGTGGAGTTATGTTTTGAGGAATTTCTTGAAGTGGAAATCTTGAAGTTTTAATTTCCTTATTTATTTAATATTCATGTTTGGATGTTTTGGAGAAGTAGGACTATGTATATTGGGAGAATGACATGTATGGATTCGGTTTCACATAGAGTATTCAAGTAGGACTCTAGCTTTGAAAGGCTAAGGAAGGACAACACAAAACTTGAGAGCTATAGGTTTCGGGTTTGACCCCTTTTAAGGCTAGGAAATTGTTTTAAATTTTGAACTAAGGCTAGATAGTGTTAGGGAGATCAATGGAAGAAGAGAACATCAATGGGTGACAAAGTAAGGTCTCGGCCCAAACCCTAGGGGTGGAGGCCGAGCACCCCACTCCCCTTAATGCATTTGTTTAAGTGTCTTCACACGAGTATGAGTTTAGAGAATAAGGTTTTTGAAGGAAAAACGACCAAATGTGTGTACTCGGGTTCGCCTCGAGTTTTGCATTCACAAAGTTGAAAGTTGCAAGTCCCATGTATAAGCACAAAAACCCATGTTCTGAGTAAAGTATGTTTTTGAAAGAAATAAAATTAAAGTTTTCGAAGAACCCCAAAGGCTGGGACGGGGAAGTGTCCCACTGGAAGTCTCTATTTACTCAGGAGTGTTTAAATTGAGTGAATACCCCTGGGTCGACGAAGAAAAGTCAGCGGACCATGTATGGCTCCAAAATGTGTCCGGAGTGTGGTTGCACCTAATGCTAGTGGGTGCCATATAAGCGGTGTCGGCTTAGGCCTCGCCATCTGATAACGTTGTAGTTGCTCAGAGAGAAATCCCCAAGTGATGAATAGCGCGAAAGGGCGCGAAACGTATTCACTTAGATTGACATGGTCGCCGGGTGTGACGGTAACTAGCAGGGAGCATATGGTGCATAGGGGAACCGTGAGGTGTCCACAATAAGAAGTCATGACGAAAAGAAAAGGGCTTTCGAGCCATATATAATATAATATGATAAGTGACGCCTAAGATAAGAAAAGATAAAAAGTTTCTGAACAAAGTATCTTTTAAAAGAATATGCATTAAAGAAGTTTTGATAAGCGATTTGAACAAGTATGTTTTGGAAATTGAGAAAAAGGAAAGAAAGATGAAATTTTGTCACGAGCATGTGCATCAGTCTAAGCATGAGTCTCATGTTAATGCATACGTAAGAAATTTGTTTGTTATTCACTTGACTAAATGCCTAAAATGCTTTCGTTAAAGTATAGATGTACTTGCTGAGATTTCCCCCGAAATCTCATCCTACTCTTTATGTCCCTACTCTCCTTCCCTCTTGGGAACGATAGAAGTACTTGTAGGTGAGGATGGATCAAATGGGTACGACCCCCATGATGACACCTCGGATCCTCGAGGATCCAATTGAGGCCGCCCTTAGGGGGCCAGTGACTCTTGACCGCTCGGGTCAGTGGGAGGTGGAGTCACTAAAGGTGACCATGTACAGTTCTGTCGGTCTATACCCTTCGGGGTGTTGCTTAGTACTAGGGGTCGACGAGTCCCTTTACTTGGGGCGTATTTTTGGACCGCCTTCTAGGGCGATATGTGAGGTAAGGCCTAGCATGGACTTGGATTGGCTTCGCTGGGGCTTGAACCTTAAGAAAGTGAAAAAGGAACCTGTCGGATGAAGATATGGGCAATGTTAAGACTCATATTATATTTTGATGCCCTGTATTAATGATTTTGGTAAAGTCTTCCCGCATGTGGGAAGCACTATTTTTGTTATTTGGACAAGTTATGTAATGTTAAATCCGAACTATGTATAATATTATGTTTGGGATCCACAGCGTAACCATGTGATGCATGTTAAAGAAGGCTTGACCTTTTATTCCGCTGCAATAATCTTTACTTGACGTTTTCAAAAAAAAAAAATATAAACGTATGATATGACGAGGGATGAACTTCCTTGCGTTGTTCGTCCCCGACTCTTCTATTCAAGTGCGATCCCAAACGTGGCTTGGGGCGTCGATAGCGGTGGTATCAAAGCAGTTAAGTCTCTGGGTAAAAACCACAAGTCCTAGGAAAGAAAAATCACATGATATAGGATTTAATCTTTTAGTGTTAGGCATGAAATATTTTGGAAGACTGGTTGAAAGTGATGATAGTGCTTTGGAAGGTCAGAATGGAATATCGGAGTTTGGGTAACTCACGTGTAAATTTTGTGCTTTCAGGGGAGATATGGCAGGAGGAAAACAACGTGCTCCTACCCCAAGGTCCAGGGCACCCCCGGAAGTAGACGATCAGAATGTCGGCAGCCCTACGAGGGGCGAGACGCCACTGATTTCTCCCCCTAGAACCGAAGAAAGGGAAGCACGGAATACACCGATGGACGGAGGACAAGCCATAGCTAAGGCGATCCGTCAAATGACAGAGTTAGTGAAAACTCAGATGGAGCAAGGTAGATGCCATCCACATACCGGCGGAGGAACGTCGGGTTGTACTTACGAAAAGTTCCTAGTCTATCGATATCCGAATTTCATGAGAACGGAAGGAGCTATGAAAGCAGACAGATGGATTATGGACTTGGAACGTATGTTCGAGATCAGCGGGTGTACTAAGACCCAAAAGGTACAATATGCGGGACGCCTGCTACAGGGAGAAGCTGGACTGTGGTGGGATACGAAAAGAAAGCTGCTAAGGGAGGAACTGGGAGAGAATGTAAATCCCACCTGGGAACGCTTCAAGACGGAATTCGACGACCGCTTTTTCCCTGAATCCATCAAGCAACAGAAGGCCATGGAATTCACCACACTGGGACAAGAAGGAATGACAGTAAACCAATATGCGGCAAAATTCATGGAAATGGCGCGATTCGCTCCTCACTTGGTATCTAACGAGAAAATGTGAGCGAAAAAGTTCCAAGACGGGTTGCAGCCAAGAATCCGCAACCAACTAGCCTGCCTGCGAATTGAAAATTTCCAGGAGCTAGTGAATGTAGCGGCTATTGCCGAGGTAGAGCATAAGAGTTTGATTAACCAAGTACAAATGAACAGAAAGAGGAATTTCCCCTACTCTTCTGGGAAGGACGTGGGCAAGAAAAGGGTTGCTTTTCCTGCGGACAAAGGGAAGGGCAAAATGAGTGGGCCAGGAGTACCAGCATCCTCGCCGCCTTGCAGAACATGTGGACGACCACATCCGGGCGAGTGTCGGGTGGCGACAGGAGCCTGTTTCCGATGTGGTCAGAAAGGCCATAAAATCCGCGACTGTCCCCAGATGGTCGCTAGCAGGACTGCGCTACCAAGAGAAAAAGTAAAGACCCCCGTGAAAGCCAAGGTATATGCCCTTGCCCCGGGAGAAGTGGACATGGAAGACGAGGAAGCTATTAATGCAGGCATCATTACTGGTAACAGACTCGACCTTATCCTGATTTAAATTACAAAATGGTTTTTGCTAGTTTGATGATAGTAGAAAATTTTTTATAGGGGAGATCATTCTGAGGCGTAATATAGTGTATGCATTGTTTGATTCTGGAGCCACGAGATCCTTCGTCTCCTATAATTGCATGCGAAAGTGTAAGCTAGAAGTAGAACCCTTAGAACAGAAAGTACTGGTAACCCTCCCGGACGGAAGAACGATAGGTTGCCAGCGGATAGCAAGGAATTGTCCTTTAAAGATTGCTGGGATACGATTAGATGCCAACTTGATAGTTTTTCACCTGTTGGGATTTGACGTAATACTGGGGATGGACTGGCTATCCAAGCATTTCGCCAAGATTGACTGTCGAAGAAAGGAGATAACCTTTGAGCTGCCAGGAGAACCAGAGCTGCGTAATGCGGGAGAAACGGTTAGCTCGATTCCTTCTATTGTGACGGCAAGAAGAGCAATCAAAAGTATGAAATGAGAGGCGAAAGCATCTTTGCTGTTGTCCTCCAATGTAATAGAAGAATCGAAGACTATTGAAGAAATCCTAGTGGTGCGGGATTTCCCTCGAATATTCTCGGAGGATTTGCCTGGACTACCTCCGGATCGCGAGACAGAGTTCACCATCGAATTGGAACCTGCTACGGCATCAGTTCATAAAGCACCATATCGAATGGCGCCAATGGAACTCAAGGAATTGAAAGTGTAGATAGAGGAGTTGCTAGCAAAGGGATTTATATGACCTAGTTCGTCACCATGGGGAGCTCCAGTTTTGTTTGTAAAAAAGAAGGATGGAACGATGAGGATGTGCATCGATTACAGAGACCTTAACAAGGTCACTATCAAGAACAAGTATTCGTTACCACGGATAGATGATCTGCTAGATCAATTACAAGGAGCAATGGTGTTTTCAAAGATTGATCTCAGATCGGGATACCATCAACTAAAAATCAAGGAGCTGGATGTACCCAAAACTGCCTTTCGAACTCGCTATGGACACTTCGAGTTCTTAGTTATGCCTTTCGGGCTGACAAATGCTCCAGCAGCCTTCATGGATCTAATGAATAGGATTTTTCAACAGTATCTGGATAGTTTCATCTTGGTATTTATTGACGACATCTTAATATACTCCCGGAATGATGAAGAGCACAGAGAGCATCTGAAAACTGTACTGAGTACTCTGCAGAAGCATCAGTTATATGCCAAGCTTAGTAAATGCGAGTTTTGGCTTCGAGAAGTCAAGTTTCTCGGTCATGTTATTTCCAGTAAAGGAGTGGCGATGGACCCAGCAAAAATAGAAGCGGTGACGGAATGGCAGAGACCGACAAACGCTCATGAAATACGAAGCTTCCTCGGACTGGCAGGTTACTACAGGAGGTTCGTAGAAGGGTTTTCAAAGCTGTCTGGTCCTTTGACAGCGTTAACTAAGAAAAACGCCAAGAATGTTTGGAGCGATAAGTGTGAACAGAGTTCCCAAGAGCTAAAAAAAAAGACTGACGTCGGCACCAGTGCTATCTCTACCAGAACCTCACAAACCGTATGTAATATTTAGCGATGCCTCGAAAATGGGCCTAGGATGTGTCTTGATGCAGGAGGGACGAGTAGTTGCCTACGCATCCCGACAGCTTAAGGATCATGAACGTAATTACCCTACACACGACCTAGAATTGGCAACAGTAGTGTTCGCACTAAAGATTTGGAGACACTACTTGTATGGGGAAATGTGTGAGATATATACTGATCACCAGTGCTTGAAGTACCTATTCAGCCATAAGAACTTGAAAATGAGACAAAGGAGATGGGTTGAGACGATCAGTGATTTTCAGTGTGAAATCAAGTATCACCCAGGAAAGGCTAATGTGGTGGCTGATGCATTGAGTTGAAAGACGCGGATAGAAGAGTCACCAATACTGACAGCTATGCAGGATATGCTGGTTAAGGACCTATCCCAGGGAGTGATGCTACTGGCGACACAAGAAATCATATCTCTGGCTGAGGACGAAATAAGAGAAGGGCAACGAAAGGATGCAAAATTGGAAAAGATTCGACAGAAACTGCTAGAAGGGCAGGGATCACCTCACTTCACAATATTAGATGATGGAACACTGTGCTTTGAGAAATGGGTAGTAATACCAAACGATCTAGAGCTCAGAGAAAAGCTTATGAGGAAGGCGCATTGCACCCTTTATACAGCTCACCCAGGAAGCACCAAGATGTATCAAGACCTGAAGAAGAAATTCTGGTGGGAAGGCATTAAAAAGGATGTAGCTACATTTGTAGCCAAATGCTCGATATGCCAACTGGTTAAAGCCGAACATCAGCGTCCGGCTGGAATGTTACAACCCTTACCGATTCCAGAATGGAAGTGGGAGGACGTGTCTATGGACTTCGTAGTGGGATTTTTGAGAACATCGGCAGGGAAGAATACAATCTGGGTAATAGTCGATAGATTGGCTAAGAGTGCACATTTCTTACCAATAGCCAATTCGGATTCCATGGAGAAATTGGCACGAATATATGTAAAGGAAATAGTGTGCCTGCACGGCGTGCCCAAAACGATTGTTTCGGATCAAGACTCCAGATTCACATCTCGTTTCTGGCAAAGTCTACAAAAGATGATGGGATCGAATTTAAAGTTCAGCAGTGCTTATCACCCACAAACCGATGGTCAAACGGAACGGACAATTCAGACCCTAGAAGACATGTTGCGAGCATGCGTACTAGACTCGCGCGACAATTGGGAAAGTCTGTTGCCTTTGGTAGAGTTTGCCTATAATAATAGCTTTCAAGCTACTATCCAAATGGCACTCTATGAAGCCCTGTATGGAAGAAAATGCCGATCGCCTCTGTACTGGGACGAAGTCGGCGAGAGTCGAGTATTAGGACCTGAATACTTACAAGAAGTCCGAGCTCAAGTGGAATTGATACGAGAAAGAATGAAGACCGCACAGAGTAGACAGAAGAGCTACGCAGATCGACATCAAAGACCCTTGGAATTTGAAGTTGGCGATTGGGTATATATTAAAATTTCACCCATGAAAGGAGTGACTCGATTTGGCAATAGAGAAAAATTGAGTCCACGTTATGTAGGCCCCTATGAAATTCTTGAGAAAGTCGGGTCGGTGGCTTACCGTTTGGACTTACCCATAAGTTTACAAGGGGTTCACAATGTATTTCATGTGTCCTCACTGAAGAAGAGTCTAAGTGGAGGACCGGGGACAGTTATGGATCCAGAAAGTATCGAGCTGCGTCCTAACCTGACTTACGAAGAATGACCAACTCAAATTGAAGACTACAAAGAACAAGAATTGAGGAACCGAAAGATTTTGAAGGTTAAAGTGTTATGGAACAACTCCGCCTTCCAAGAAGCGACGTGGGAACGCGAAGATCTCATGAGGGCTAAATACCCTCATTTATTTGTAAATGAATGATGTACCTATAGCCTTTTGTTTGAACTATTGTATCTTTTAGAAAATGATGACATTGATATGTGTGTACTTGTATGAATGTATGAATGTTTTGTGATGATACTGTCTGTAATTGTTTGACTACTCCTTGGAACTATAGTAACCTATGAATTTTAATCAGGAGATGGCCCGAACTAGAAGAAACTCTCGTATGTCTGTAGCCACCGTAGCCCAAATGAGGGAAAGAAGGGAGAATAGGCAAAGGATAAAGCACAGAAGGCGCGAAAGGATGAGAGTGCGGGGGTTAGCGCGCTCGGAACAATACGAGCGGCATCGTATCCATGTTATGAGCATAACTCGTAGAGGAGTACTTGTTCCTCGTCGAGCTCTACCTCAAGAAGAACGGCAACCACCTAGGAGTTGGTTGAGAGCCGAGAGAAGACAATTACGTAGGATGATTCGGAGTTAGGCGAGCGAACCAAATTTAGAGCCTCTAGACCTTTCTGACAACTCCAAGGACCGTATTAGACTAAGAGAGGAAGGAGTGCCCCGAATAGAGACCGAGGAAGAAATCACTCATAGGATAAACGAGCTAAGAGTGAACATGTACTATGACCCCGACGTGGATGCGGTGTTCTACCACTCCCAGGACTCTGTGACCGAGGAGGACGACGTACCCACCTATTCTTCTTCAGAGGAATCTACCGCCACTAGCACAGGAGGTATATTTCTATATATGTGTATGTCGGAAAAAAAAAACCACCCATTATTGTTTGTCTTCTTGTGCCTACCTTACCGATTTCGAGGATGAAATCTTTCTTTTAGTGCGGGAGGATGTGACGACCCCAAAATTTTCGTATTTTGCTTTTATTTAAATATGCACATATGGCTTAGTGACTTACAAATTGGTGGCTAAAGCCTTAAGAAGATGGACCTAGGAGTTTAATGGCCTTAAGGCCATGGCAAGAGCTTTGGGCCTAAGTGGGGGAGAGACAAGCCCATAGGTCCTTGAAAGGAAGCCCACTAGTCAACTCAAGACCATACTTGGTGACACATGTCAAGCTAGGAAAAGTTTAGTAATTTGAGTCAAGACTAGTAGTTGAGAGAAGAAAATGCTAGTAGGTGAGCTAGTTGACTAGTTGTTTTATTGGAGAAAGAAGAGAGAAGACTTGAGTGGAATCTTCCATCTTTTCCTACCTAGATAAGTGTGTGAGGTGGAGGATTGTGCCAAATAAGATCAACATGGGATCCTACCATATATAGTAAAATGATGAAAAAAGGACTTGAGAAGATTTGGAGATGAGAAAGGAGGGAAGGGTTTCGGTAGGGGGGCTTGGCCGAATAGCCTTAGGGTTTTCTCACCTAAAACTTTTCCAAATCTAGATGGAAAGGACATGTAGGATTTGTGTAGGATTTGTGTAAGATTGGATGAGACATGATGTGTAAGAGGAAGTGACATGAGAAGTGAGTTGATGGATCACGAAGTGGAAGGAAAGGGATGAGGGTTTCGGTAGGCCTTGGCCGACTCCCCCTCCCCCTTGTTTGACTTTCTTTCGCTACCAAATCTAGATAAGGATTTGTGTAAGAGTGACATGACAAGCTTGGGTGAGATGTGAGGTGATTGGTTGATGGAAGGAGCACGTGACAAAATAGAAAGGAGAGTGAGATGAAGAGAGGGTTCGGATGGAGCCATGGAATCCGAAACCCCCTTGGGTGTTTTCCCAAACATGGATTCCCAAATCCTTTTGAATGACATGTGAGAGGATTGTTAGGGAGACAAGAGAGGATGTGAGATGATGGAATGGGGTTGGAAACCTAGGATGAGTGGCCAACCATGAGGAAAGAAAAATGGAGCAAATCTCCAAACCTAGGATGGGATAGATTAGGGTTGATATGATCAAGTGATGGGAATCACCCAAGGGTCTTTCAAGCCCATCACAAGTCACTCAAACCTAGGGGAATGAGTGGCCTAGGAGCTAGAAAAGTGCCTTGGCCGAATGGCCTAGTTCCCTCACCCTTTTGGCTTGCACATTTCGGATACACACACACACATCTCTCACTTTGCACCTCACGGCAACACTCCTCATTTCTCTCCACTTTGCTTCACTTCTTTTCATCACTTAGACATCTAAATACTCCAAACTAAGAAGGAGAAGAAGATAGTGTTTGTGGAAGGAGGAAAAACCTAGAAAAGGTAAGTAACTTAGTTAGTTTGAAATGAAACCTAGAAGCCTAAGGAAGAACCCTATGTTCATACATTTCAAAAAGGAAACCTTTCTTTTGAAAATGGTAAATTTTTAGCATGTTATAATTAAGTATTTCTTTTATTCTCAGAAGTTATATAAGCTAGCTAGGAAGATTTGTAAGTATATCCTTACTTTACCTTTAGCATTCTTTGTATATTTTGGAGTGAATATGCTTGAATGTGTGAATATGCTTGTATTGTTTGGTTACTTGCTTAGAAATGCCATGATGAAAATTTGAGAGTAGAAATGTTATTTTGATTAGGATTCATACGTAAAACCTATAATCTTATTGGTTAAAGAGTTATGAGATGATTGATGATCTTGGTGGTTTGATGAGGAAAAGCATGTAAGCATGAAGATGTTAAGTTAGTTGAGTATGGGTGAATATGGGATATATGCATATATATTATTTGAAGAAGCATCTTGATTTTTAGTTGTAAATATCTTGCCTATAGAAATGCCATGCTAGGATGAACATGTATAAAGTTTTGATGGAAACTAGTTACATTGATCTTAGAAGATATTGATGTTATTGTTACTTGATGGTTATAAAAATGCATGCTTGTGGAGTTATGTTTTGGAGGAATTTCTTGAAGTGGAAATCTTGAAGTTTTAATTTCCTTATTTATTTAATATTCATGTTTGGATGTTTTGGATAAGTAGGAGTATGTATATTGGGAGAATGACATGTATGGATTCGATTTCACATAGAGTATTCAAGTAGGACTCTAGCTTGGAAAGGCTAAGGAAGGAAAACACAAAACTTGAGAGCTATAGGTTTCGGGTTTGATCCCTTATAAGGCTAGGAAATTGTTTTAAATTTTGAACTAAGGCTAGATGGGGTTAGGGAGATCAATGGAAGAAGAGAACATCAATGGGAGACAAAGTAGGGTCTCGACCCAAACCCTAGGGGTGGAGGCCGAGCACCCCACTCCTCCTAATAAATTTGTTTAAGTGTCTTCACGCAAGTATGAGTTTAGAGAATAAGGTTTTTGAAGGAAAAACGACCAAATGTGTGTACTCGGGTTCGCCTCGAGTTTTGCATTCACAAAGTTGAAAGTTGCATGTCCCATGCATAAGCACGAAAACCCATGTTCTGAGTAAAGTATGTTTTTGAAAGAAATAAAATTAAAGTTTTCGAAGAACCCCAAAGGCTGGGACGGGGAAGTGTCCCATTGGAACTCTCTGTTCACTCAAGAGTGTTTAAATTGAGTGAAGACCCCTGGGTCGACGAAGAAAAATCGGTTGACCATGTATGGCTTCGAAAGGTGTCCGGAGCGTGGTCGCACCTAATGCTAGTGGGTGCCATATAAGCGGTGTTGGCTTAGGCCTCGCCATCTGATAACGTTGTAGTTGCTCAGAGAGAAATCCCCAAGTGATGAATAGCGCGAAAGGGCGCGAAATGTATTCACTTAGGTTGACATGGTCACCGGGTATGACGGTAACTAGCGGGGAGCATAAGGTGCATAGGGGAACCGTGAGGTGTCCATTATAAGAAGTTATGATGAAAAGAAAAGGGCTTTCGAGCCATATATGATATGATATGATAAGTGGCGCCTAAGATAAGAAAAGACAAAAAGTTTCTAAGCAAAGTATCTTTTGAAAGAATATGCATTAAAGAAGTTTTGATAAGCAATTTGAACAAGTATGTTTTGGAAATTGAGAAAAAGGAAAGAAAGATGAATTTTTGTCACGAGCATGTGCATCAGTCTAAGCATGAGTCCCATGTTAATGCATACATAAGAAATTTGTTTGTTATTCACTTGACTATATGCCTAAAATGCTTTCGTTAAAGTATAGATGTACTTGCTGAGATTTCTCCCGAAATCTCACCCCACTCTTTATGTCCCTACTATTCTTCCCTCTTGGGAACGATAGATGTACTTGCAGGTGAGGATGGATCAGATGGGTACGACCCCCGTGATGACACCTCAGATCCTCGAGGATCCAATTGAGGCCGCCCTTAGGGGGCCAGTGACTCTTGACCGCCCGGGTCAGTGGGAGGTGGAGTCACTAAAGATGACCATGTATAGTTCTGTCAGTCTATACCCTTCAGGGTGTTGCTTAGTACTAGGGGTCGACGAGTCCCTTCACTTGGGGCGTATTTTTGGACCGCCTTTTAGGGCATGGACTTGGATCGGCTTCGCTGGGGCCCGAACCTTAAGAAAGTGAAGAAGGAACCCGTCGGATGAAGATATGGGCAATGTTAAGACCCATATTATATTTTGATGCCCTGTATTAACGATTTTGGTAAAGTCTTCCCGCATGTGGGAAGCACTATTTTGGTTATTTGGACAAGTTATGTAATGTTTAAATCCGGGCTATGTATAATAGTATGTTTGGGATCCATAGCGTAACCATGTGATGCATGTTAAAGAAGACTTGACCTTTTATTCCGCTACAATAATCTTTACTTGACGTTTTCAAAAAAAAAAATGTAAACGTATGATATGACGAGGGGTGAACTTCCTTGCGTTGTTCGTCTCCGACGCTTCTATTCACGTGCGATTCCAAGCGTAGGTTGGGGCGTCGACACTAGTTGTCTATTGTTGTCGGCATCCTCTGAGCTGGGTTCCGTGGTCTTCAGTTGTCTTCATCAGCAGATCCCAGCTCAACTTCTCCTTCAACGAACACAGGGAGTCTCTGATTCTTCCCCTTGGTTTTTTTCACACTTTTGATTTATGCTAAAATTGCATCTCTAGCTATCTATGTGCTATTGTACCCGTAACCTTATATCCAAGGGTCCAAATCCATTTGATTGACCAGATTGTTTGACTGATCTCCTTGGCTGAGTCAGTTCCCGATTTCACCCTACTTACTCGGCCCACTTTTTATTTTTTTTTATTTTTCAACATCTTATCTTATTTTGGTCCCCAATTTGTGTATTTCCGTTCCCCCAATTTCTTAATTCAAACCTTTAATTTCACCTCCCATTAAAAAAAAAAAAAAACCCTACGTGAGTAGATTTTTGTAATTGATATTTGATTCTTGCTTTACCTTTTTAAATATCAGCATTGCTTGCTCGCCTTATTTGGATTTGCCTAATCCCTTAAAAAAAAAAAAGAAAATCAGCAGTTAAATTTTGCTCAAAGTTGACATTTTTCGTTGTTGGTAATTGATGTTTATTGATCTCAATTACATTTCATTTAGCTAGTGTTCATTGCATGCAATTGCATAATGGTCATTTTGTCAACTCTAGTCCCACAACTTTGACCATGGGCCCCTCTCAATTCGAGGCCCTAATCCGACAATTTGAGCACTTACAAGCTCAATTAGCAGTAGTCCAGACTGAGATGGCTATTACTTGTGAAGAAAACAGAATTCTAGCTACTAAGGTGAACAATTTTGAGCAACCCCCTTATTCGTCCGACAGAGACAATTTTGAGGCACCCTATAATAGGCACAATCATCGCCGACGAGGTGATCATCACCATTTTAGGCATGATCGTAGGGATAGGAATCATGATCATGAGCAAGAACGAGACCATTACCGTCGAGGTACGCAGTCTCCTCCTCGAAATGAAGAGCGTTTCTTCAGAAACATTAAGTTAGATGCCCCTACTTTTGATGGTTGCCTAGATCCGCTGGTTTTTACTCAATGGGTTAGGGATATGGATCGTTTCTTTTTCTGGTATGGGGTCCCAGAAGACCGGAGAGTTCAATTTGCCAGTTTGAAATTATCTGGCACGGCCCAACTCTTTTGGGAAAGTGTTGAGGACCTTCTGGAGAGGCGTCGTATGCCTCCTGTGGGGAGTTGGGAAGAAATGAAGCGTCGTCTTCAAGAGAAGTACTTACCACAATCTTACAAGAGCAATTTGTTGGACCAGTGAAATGCCTTTACTCAGGGTAATCGACCAGTGACCGACTATGTCACTCAATTTGATGAGTTTCGAATGAGATGTCATGTCATTGAGGACGACGCTATGACTTTGAGTAGGTTTAGACAAGGCCTCAAAGATGATCTTAGGCGTGAGCTTGTTCTTCGGGGCGTCTTGACTCTTGACCACGCTTACTCTTTGGTCCGCGATTATGAATCTGTTATGAAGGTCCCGTATGGGAGGTGTAGCGACAACCGCCCTCCCTCCTCCTCGACATTCACTCCTTCCCCTAAGTCTCTCTTAGGACCTCCTCCGTCGAATGTTCTTCCCACACGGGAAGATAAGGGCAAAGGTCTTGAACTCCCAAGGACTGCCTCTCGTTCTCAGTGTTTCAAGTGTAAGGGTTTTGGCCACATTGCCCCCAATTGTCCTAGTTGAACCTTAGTCATTGAGGAGCGTGAAAGTGTAGCTGATGAACTACTAGAGGATCAAGTTTATGAACCCAATCTTGAAGAGTTTGATGATTTAGATAATGATGATGGTCCCTTTGTAGGATACATCCAGACCCTCCCTGGGGGTTTAGGTCATGTATCCCTTGTTCCTGAAACACCTAGGTTGGGTGTTGTGCGTTGTACCCTTACCCAACCCAAAGACACTGATGATTGGTGCCGTCATGCCATCTTTCATACTTATATCAAGATCAATAATAAGAGTTGTAAGGTCATTGTGGATAGTGGTAGTTGCATCAATGCAGTTTCTGTGGCTACTGTATCCCGTCTTGGATTAAAGCCAGTCCCTCACCCTTAACCATATAGTGTCTCTTGGGTTGACACTTCCTCCATCGCTATGAAGGAGCGTTGTCTGGTTCCTATCCAATTCCTCGAGTATAAGATCATATATGGTGTGACGTCATTCCTATGGATGTCTGTCATGTCATTCTTGGTCGGCCTTGGTTGTTCGACTTGGATGTGACCATCCATGGTCGATCCAATTCATGTTCCTTTGTGTTTAATGGCAAGAAAAATCATCTCAACCCTTTACCCCCGACACCTATTGGCCCACATCAAGCGAAGAAAGTTGTGGAGCAGAAAGGGCTACACATCATTAGCCCTACTGAGTTTGAGCGTACACTTGTGGGCGAGTCTGTTGTTTTTACTGTGGTTGTTATGGAAATCCCATCAGAGCCTCCAGTAGTTGCCTCTATGGAGGTCCAGGCCTTTCTTCAAGGCTTTCAAGATGTCTTCCCTGATGACCTCCCTGATCAGTTACCCCTATTGCGAGACATCCAACATGCCATAGATCTTGTCCCAGGAGCCCCTCTTCCAAATCTGCCTCATTATAGGATGAATCCTACTGAGCATGCTGAGCTCCAGAGGCAAGTGGATGATCTTCTCCACAAAGGCTTTATTCGAGAGAGTTTAAATCCTTGTGCCGTTCCCACCCTCTTGACCCCTAAGATAGATGGCTCTTAGAGGATATGCATTGATAGCCGTGCCATCAATCAGATCACAGTGAAGTACCGTTTTCCATCCCTAGGCTTGATGATATGCTGGATATGATGGTTGGTGCCACGATATTTTCCAAAATTGATTTGAAGAGTGGCTATCATCAAATTAGGATTCGCCCGGGTGACGAGTGGGAGACTGCCTTCAAGATGAAGGATGGTCTTTATGAGTGGTTAGTCATGCCTTTTGGACTAACTAATGCCGCGAGTACTTCTATGAGAGTGATGACACAAGCTCTCTGACCTTTCATGGGCAAGCTTCTTGTTGTTTATTTTGATGATATCCTCATCTACAGTAGGACCAGGGAACAACACATAGATCATCTCACACAGGTTTGTTCTACCCTTCGTAAGACAAACCTATATGCTAATGCAAAGAAGTGTTCTTTTTTCACCGACAGAGTTGTCTTCCTAGGATTCATTGTGTCCTGCATCGGAGTGTCTGCTGACCCTACTAAGATTCAAGCTGTTGTTGGTTGGCCTGAACCCAAGACCATCCATGACGTCAGGAGCTTTCATGGCCTTGAGACCTTTTATCGTCGTTTCATCAAGGGGTTTAGCACGATCATGGCCCCTATCACAGAATGCATGAAGAGAGGGGAATTTCGTTGGACATCAGAGGCGGCAAAGGCCTTTCAGTTAGTTAAGAAACGAATGACAGAGGCCCCCGTCATGCGTCTTCCTGATATTTCCAAAGTCTTTGAGGTCGAGTGTGATGCTTTTGGGGTAGGAATCGTTGGAGTTCTTAGCCAAGAACGCCACCCAGTTGCTTATTTTAGTGAAAAGTTGAATGATGCCAAACAACGGTACTCTACTTATGACAAGGAGTTGTACGCAGTTGTGTAGGCTTTGTGCTATTGGCGCCATTATTTGTTGCCCCAGGAGTTCGTTCTTTATTCAGACCATGAGGCCTTCCGCTACCTTAGCTTCCAGAAGAGGTTGAATTCTCGGCATGGCCATTGGGTTGAATACTTGCAAGCTTACTCATTTGTGTTGAAGCATAGGAAGGGTGTTGAGAACCAAGCAGCTGATGCCTTGAGCCGCCGTGTCTCCCTTTTGTCCATATTAGATATCAAGGTCATAGGTTTGAGAGACTCAAGGAGGAGTATGCGTCTTGTCCTGATTTTAAGGATATTTTTCTCACCTTGCAAAGTGGGAACTCAGACATCACCGATGGTTTCCACCTTGAGGAGGGTTATCTCTTCAAGTCCAATAAATTGTGCATCCCACATACTTCAGTTCAGGACTTCATGGTTTGGAAAGTCCATGCGGGAGGTTTAGCTGGACATTTTGGACGAGATAAGACCATTGACGAGGTTGAACGTCAATTTTACTTGCCTAGTCTAAAGAAGGATGTGGCTAAGATAGTTAGCACCTGTCACAAATGTCAACTGGCTAAGCAAAAGAGACAAAACACTAGTCTCTACACACCTCTCCCCATTCCTAGTTGTCCTTGGCAAGACGTCAGTATGGATTTTGTGTGAGGACTTCCACACACGCTGAAGAAGCATGATTCCATCTTTGTGGTAGTGGACCGTTTCTCGAAAATGGCCCACTTCATCCCTTGTAGCAAAACATCATATGCGTGTAGGGTTGCTAGGTTGTATTTTGACAAGATTGTCAAGTTGTATGGGCTTCCTAAGACAATTGTGTCAGATAGGGATGTCCGTTTCATTAGTCATTTCTGGAGGACCCTCTGGCATATGGTTGGTACCAAATTAAAATTCTCTACTACTTATCATCCTCAGACTGACGGTCAAACTGAAGTTGTCAATCGCAGCCTGGGTAATTTATTGAGGTGTTTGGTCGAAGAGAATCTTTAGAATTGGGATTTAATCCTCCCTACGGCCCAAATTGCCTATAACAGTTCGGTAAATAGGTCCCTAGGTATGAGCCCATTTGAAATTGTTCATGGTTTTAAGCTTAGGAAACCTTTAGACCTTATACCCATGTCCCCTCATGCTAGTATGTCCGTGTCAGCTGAGTCTTTTGCACACCATCTTCATGACTTGCATATCGAGATCAATAAACAACTTGAAGCCAGTAATGCATCATATAAACTTTGAGTTGATTTGCATAGATGACATGTAGAATTTAATATTTGTGATTATGTCATGATCTGAATTAGACCGGAACGGCGTCCACCTAGATCCGCTTCCAAATTGCAAGCGCGTAGTGCTGGTCCTTTTAAAATTTTAAAGCGAGTTGGTCCAAATGCATATGTCATTGATCTTTCGTCTCATTTTGATTGCCACTCCACCTTCAATGTTGATGACTTAGTTGCGTTCAAAGGCCACTTTAATCCCCCCAATGATCCTCTTTTACCTCCATCTGTGAATCTCGACCTTGAACCTTCTACTCCTCCTACACCATTACCATCTATCACAACACGCAAAGATAAAATTGATACTATTTTAGATGAACAGATTGTGTTGACAAAAGATGGAGAGACACTTCATGGATATCCAGAGAGACACTTCAGCAGCTTGATCCAGACTTATTAAAGATTTACAGGAGTCAGCAGGATCTTCCGTGGCCCGGATTACCTTCCATCCATCCTGGCACAATTGGGGGGGACTTCAGATTCAGACCGCCACTCACACGTGTTTATGGGTGTCGAAAGAAGATCACTCAACCACTTATCTTATGGCTGGGTAGTTGAGTGCACTCTATCCTGCATTGTCAACTCGATAGAGTCGAGTTTTTCTCCCACCCCGGGAGAGTTGATGAGGACATCCTCCATTTATATTTATTTACTTATGTATCATTTATTTTATTTTATTTAGACTTGTATTAATGGGCTTAGGCCACCCTCTATTTATGTGTTTTTATTTTACTTGGACTTGTCATGATGGGCTTGAATTATTGCAGCCCATTGGCTTTTAGGGTTTACCTAGGGTTTGTTATTTTACTATTTAAGGGCATGTATTTAGACTTGAAGGACAGACTATAATGAATATTGAATTGAAAGCGCTTGTTGCAGCCATTGCCTCCCAACTCCTTTCTTTCTCTTCTTCTTCTCAACTCCTTCTTCTCTTCTGAAATCTCATCTTTCTATCTACCATCATTCTGTTTTCTTGTTATTCTCTATCATCCTACATCATATTAACAATACAAAATCAAATAAGCTAACTTAAAAAATGTTAACACTACAAAACCAAATAAGCTAACACCACTGTTGTGTCCCAAATCTTGCACAACATCTTACCAAAAAATCTGTCATCACCAAAAGATTTTGGAAGTAATTTGGAAACAAATATAGCCTATCTCCTACAGTAGGCATCTCTGAAAAACAACATGCACAACAAACAATCCACAACCCCGTAAAAAATAAACTCTAGGTGGAACAACATATGTGAAGTCTAAAAACAATTTGCACAACAAACAATCAACAACTCTTTGGCCACTTTCTGTGGCTCAAAACATTTTTTAACTCCACTTTTCTTTCATGCTATATATATCTATATACATATATGTTGGGATATGGGTGTTTCATGAAGTCTAAATGATACTTCAACCAAAAGTGGTGGTCGATTATTGATAAATAAAAATCTAGAAATGAAAGGAAAAAATATTGATCGAGTTGATTGGCTCTTGCTCCTAAGCAGAAAGTAACAAGGTTATATCAGTTTTATGTGGGTTATTCAAGTTCTATTAGTTCATGGTTAGTTTGGCAGGTCAAGTTCAAATTCTCATACATCATTTAAGACACATCTGTGAAATAAATCTTATCAAATATATTCCCATGCTTAGCGAAATTTATTTATAGATTCCAAAATCATCAACAGGGACTTCAATCGCACAACATGGGTTGTCAGGCCAACTTTTTCTAGCACGATATCTATATCATGACATCTGAATGGGTGAGGTGGGGGTCTTTTGGGGTATTGGCCAGAAAAATGTAATTTTTTGTTATAATTGATCCCTTTACATAGTTGTATGTAAATATGAAAATGGTATAAATGGATACACACTCTCAAGAGGAACTCTAGCACCATCATCTTCATACTAGAAATAAATAAATAAACAAAGTGTTGAAGGAGCTGCCAAAAAAAAAAATGAAGCAACAAAAGAAAAAATACAAGCTCACCGTAAACAATACTGCAGAGACAAGCTCATCCATATGGTCTGCAAACTCCTCCAATCGACCCAAAATGTTCTGTAGAGACAAGTTATTTTTTTTCATTATTCTTTCATCTAGACGATCGAACTAGAACAAAGAGAGAGATTTCATGAAAGTTTGAGTATCGATTATTTGTAAGGAAATAACTAACCTTAGATTTCTGGATTATCACAAATGCACAAATCTTACCGGAAATCTATAGTATATGGAGATGAAAACCACGATTTTGGGTTTCTCTTCTTCGAATCAAATTTTCGCTTGATTCTTTTTCTGATGTTTTTGCTTGTAGATGAAAACGTAAGGGCTGTTTATGAACGTGAAGCTACGAAATGTGCGTGTTTTATTCTCTCTCTTACATGTTTTAGGAGCCTTTCTCTCTCTTTTTTTTTAGAAAATTCTAATTACAAGCAAGAGCACCCATTTCACACCCATCAAATATGGGACTCACAAATGAAACACCATTTTCCAAGTTAAGTTTTTCTTTCTAGATTATTAATCAATGTGTCATTGTCTTCAGGGACTTCCAGCCATGTGTAGCTGAGGCTTACGCACCGAGGAGAGCACTGGAATTTTGTGTTGAGCTTGGTTTCTAACAAGTCACCTTTGAAGGGGATGCTCAATATGTTATCAACTTGGTCCAAGAGTAGGGGTGTAAAAAAAAAACTAGAAAACCGGCTCAAACCAGTTCAAATTGGATCCGTTAGATCGGTTTTGAATTGATCCAGTTCGTGACCGGTTTTTAAAAATACAAAACCAATAAGTATCGGTCCGGTTCTGGTTCCGAGCAATTTTGGACCAGACCGGACCGGTCATATTACATATATATTTAAAACTATTTTTTTAAATATTATATATGATATGTTTTTATATGATATATAATTTTTATATATAATAATAGAAATTATAATTATGTATAAATAATGTTATAATATTTATAAAGTAAAATTTTGATTTTAAACATGAAAATTTAATTGATCATATATTTTAAACATATTTATAACAGTTTTTTAAACCAGAGTTTTATCGCATTTTTTTTTTAATATATAAAAGTTTTTATTTTATAACAGTTTTTTCATTGCAGATTTTTTTATATAGCAGATTTTTTTTAGTAAAACAGATTTTTACAGTAAATTACAATTTTATTTTAATAAAATAGATTTTTAAACTATTTTTTTTTAAATAGATTTTGTTTTTAGAAATTTGCCATAAATTAAAACTGAAAACCGGACCGGAATCGAACCAGTACTACCGATTTTGAGGGATAATTAGAGTGTAACTGGTTTTACATTTTGCAAAACTGGTGGTACCGGTTCGGTTCTATATTTTGGTCAAAACCGGACCGAACCGGATTGGTTATACCCCTATCCAAGAGGATGGCGAGAATTATCTTTGGTTTGGTCAATTGATAGAGGATATCAAAAGTAGGGGTGTAAATGGGTCTGGTTCGGGAAAAATGTTGATCGATTCTATTCAGTCTAAGAATTCTCTTTAAACTGGACCGAACTTTTATTCAATCTATACTGGTCTGGTTCAATTCGGTCCAGGGACAGTCCGGTCCGGTCTGGTCCAAGAGCACCTGATATGATTTAATAGGATAAAATTTTATCCAGAATCCTACAGTGATAAAAAATAATTTTTAGCCCAAATTTAATTATTTTACTATTATATTAGTATATTATAAATTTATATGTTAGAAAATAGTGATAAATTAGTAATAATATATTAAATAATAATAATACACTTATTCTATTTATTTATAATTTATTATTAATACTTTATATATATATATTATAATTTATATTTTTATACTACAACAAGTTAACTGCTATAAATTATAATATGTTAATATTATAAGAATATATATGATAGATTAATATATTATACTATTACTCTTAATCTATATTAATATTAATATTATAATTTATATACTATTATTTATATTCACACACACATATATATATATATATTAAAAAAATGATGTGCATTCGGTCCGGTCTAGGGAAAGTATTAAAAAAAGACCGGATTCCATCTAGTCCGGTCTGGTCCCAGTCCGGTCCAGTGCACCGGTCCGATTCGATCTTCTTACACCCCTAATCAAAAAAATGCTTTCAAGAAGACCTGCTTGGCATGTTCAATTCCAATATAGAGAGGCTAATTGTATTGCACACTCTCTAGCCAAACATGCTTTTCTTTATACTAATGAGTGTATTTGGATGGAGGCAGGCCCTTCTGTAATTGATTTATATGTCCAAAGGGACAAAACTATTATGGTTGCTTAATGCAAATGAAGATTGAGGTTCTTTTGAAAAAAAAAACCAAAAAATTTTAAGGGGTAAAAAATTATAAGAAGATGAATCTTATCAAAATAAAATTACTACCTAAAATATATCTAATAAAAGAGTAATGCTATAAGTACATGACTTCGCATACCTTTTGTGGAATTGGTGATGTGATAATAATGCTATGTCAATCGAAATATTAAAAAAATAAATTAAAAAAAGATAAAAACATGATGAGAGAGAAACAAAAATAAAAAATATAACTAGTTAAATTAAAGGATATGTAAATAATAATATGTATATACGACGTGTACGCAAAAGGTATACAAGTTGTGTACAAATAGCATTAAAAATCAATAATAATAATAATAATAATAATAATTTTAATAAATTTTAATCCTGCTTTTGGATTGGGCTGTTACAGTTGGGCTTATTAAGATTTGTGCCTGCAAATACATACATATATATTTATATATATATATATATATATCCTTCTGATTATCGTTGTACAAATCTCATATTGTCTGTATTTTGAAACTACCTATTTATTACTATATTTTATACATGTTATATTTCTCATGTTAGATATCCTAAGAGCAAACATTTATTCAATTAACAAAAACATTCCTTTAAGTACTCTTAAGAAAAAAAAAACTTTACTTTTATGGGAGATAAAACACTATATATATATATATATATATATATTTATATGTGCATGCAAGGTTACAATTTGAATGTTAAAAGACATAAAAGTTGTATGGAATATACACATAAACTAGTTATGGTATATATTGTCTATCTGTACATTACACATGTTTGATAAAAGATCCATTACAGGAATTAGGGTTATTTGCATTACACACTATATTGGAAGTCCGTTTTTGATGCAGATGGAACTGATTTTGACCAAGGATGGATTCATGAAGGAACATGAGATTTTGCTTGGGAGGGCATTCAAATTGACAATGAGTCAGAGTAATATTGGTCAATTCTTTTGTCATCTCTTGGTGGTTGATTCTCTCGAGCCTTTACTTTACTGAATATATACAATTGGTTACAATCTCACTTCATAAAAAAATGCTTGCTTCTTAAGATTATTCAATTAAGTCCTGCATCAGACTAATCTTCTCTCCTCTCTCTTTTCTTTATCTTTTAACTTGCCTTTTCTTTATCCTATTGTAATCTGCATTGGAAACTGATGTAATTAATTACACAACTAGACATGTCCGCTAACTATTGCATCTTGATCATTTGTGTCTTTCCTTGAAGAGCTGAAATCTCCTATATGCTGTGCTGCCATCATAACCCCCGTCGCAGAATTAACGCTTCTATTCTTTTTAATTATAATCTCCAATATGCATGTTTTGATAATTTTGTTGAATCTTTAACAGGCTTATATGATCAATAGTGCCAAAGTGGTGTTTATGAAGAAGAGACCTCAAAACAGGCAATTTAAGGGATTCGGAAACTATTGCACTTCTTATGACGGAAGCCTGCAAGAACCGTTCATTCATTGCTCTCTAGGGTGCAAGTTAATCTGTCTGTGACATTGGCTCCTAGATTATTTGGAGTCTTCCATGATTTCTTAGACATATACTTGATTTGCGGAATCTGTCATATTTCAACAATCAATTCTTTTCATGTTCATAGTCATTGTATGTTCTCTTCCTTACAGGATCCCGTAAATCTGGTACTTTATTTGGCAACATGTGCCATAACTTTAGGACAAGTTGATTTGATCTCTGTCCTGTAAACAATATAAAATGCAGATTCTCTCGACAACACATGCACGAGAGTTTTTCCCAATTTACTAGGATTTGTTCGACGAATTCATTAAAATAGTGGAATTAAGCAAGCTCAACTATTCAATTTGTGTGATGACAATGTTATGTTGCAAAAAAGTTGCATCTGTCTCCCTGTTTAAAATCTAGATTTTACCCACTAAACAAAAAGATGACTTTTTGGGTGTTTTTAAGGTGTGTATCTGATTTTGCATGTTTATATATATAGATATATTTGTTTCATGCGTTTTTTGTGCATGCTCATGCTTAAAGATGGCTTGTTGGGTTTCAATGAGTTTGTTCTAATTGGTTTATCCTCTTTGTTTCATACAGTGATAATAGAACTTGGTTTCATGACTTTGTTTCAATGAATTTCTTTGCACGAGTTTCTGTCCTCAAACTGAATTGCTTTGTATTAAACATTTTACTAGAGTTCTGTTTTAGGTCTTAAATATTCTCTCTCTCTCTCTCTCTCCCCACCCAAATTCTTCAACCTCTCAAACACATTTAAGAAATCTGAAAAAAGAAAAGAACGTATAGAAAAAGAAAATTAAATAAATTTACATTCAGCGTAAAATATCAAGAAGATTTTGACCATAAATCGGCTTGTGGAGAACTAGCAAGTACTTGTTCATTTTTACTCAGTTTTTCTTATATATATGTGTGTAATAATTAGATCATTTTCATTGATGCTTCTTGCTTAGTTTGATGTTGTTAGTGGCAATTTTACAAACCAGGATTTTTGAGGTGCGCTTCAAACTTCCATTACCATGTTTTTGTTTCTATTAAATTTTGCTAATTTTATGGCATGTTTGGAGAAGATTCTTTCTCTCTGTTTTTTTTTTTTTTTCCAGTAAATGGTCTTATATCCCTACTCTTGTCAAAACTATTGCTATTGTAAAATAGATACAATTATAATTGTTCAATTTGAAACAATATAAAATATATTCAATCAATATATATAAAACACAATTTTTCACGTACAGATAGAGAGATCAATAACAATTACAATGTAAAATAGCTTTATATTCTTTAATTTGAGTGTCTCATTAGTATAATGCTTAATGTAAAATAGCTGCAATTGTATGGTGAATTGGCATAATGAAAGTAATTTTTTTTTTGTTATAAGCAAAAGATTTTATTCATTGAAATAGGCATGGCCCAAGTACATAAAGGCTAATGAAAGTAGTGATAGTTTGTTTTGGTTTCTTTGGTCTTTTCTTGATGGTTATGAAAAGATTATAGGAATCTCTCGAGAAGATTGCTCCCAGTTGGATGAATGTTTCCTTGGCAATGAAGAAGGATCCTGAAATAGATAAGGCTTGGTTGGGTGCTTGAAATGTAAGGGTTCTCTAATCAACTCAATTGTGTTGATTTTGAAATACGGTTATTGATCTCTACTCCATATCCTAATTCCTATCACACACACAGATAGAGGAAGAGAGACCTTCTATTGTCCAAGGTGAGCAGCAAAACTTTCCTTTATTGACATGCTTGACATCGAGCCCAAGAAACCAGGAGCCAACACTAACATCATCATGAGCATAGGTACGAAGAATAGATCTGCATACTCAAATGAACCTCGATTTAGTCTTTTAACATCAAAGGTGATATATGCACCCATGGAGAAAAGAACTGACCCGTTTATTTTAGTTTCAAATAATTCTCTTAACTTTTTTTATATTATTTTTAAATATTGGTTGCGATACTGTTGGGTTGTTATCTGACCCTTAATCGTTTTGTTTGATTGATTGCAAATTAGTATGCTATTCGGTGTTGATTTTGAAGTTTCGGTTCCATTTAGTGAACGCTTTGTGCTTTATATCACTGAATGCATGTTTTACTTTTTTCATAACATCCTTTAATGTACGTTTTTGTATCACTGAACGTTTTGATGTATGTTGTAGGTTGTGATCTTTTATTTGATCAGTTTTATTGGTATGTTCTTGGTGAATCTTTGTGGGTTTTGTTTGGAAATGGATTTAGTGAAGTTTTCCAGGGGAGGTTTGGGGTTGGGCACCATTCAAAACAATCATCCATCCAAGTCTGGTCATATTTTCATTTAACCATCTTTCAAATAACTTAAATCAAACAACTGCACATACAGGTCCTGAAGAAAGGGAGAAAAAAAAAAACTATCACCTGGAGAAAGTGTAATAATTAATTAGTAGGAAGATTATATTTTTCCACTTATTTATTAACATTCTATTATTGTTTTGAAACGGGAGGGTCTGAGACAAGTCGTAAATTGGATGTGAGAACTAAAAGTAAAACTTCTAGTTCTATTATGTTTAGAGAAAATCTTTGAATAGTGACACCTTCAACAAGGAGTTATCAGAAGCCAATAAACTGCTGCCACGTCAGATTAGTAAGGAATAAGCAGGGGCATACAGTGGACTGAGAAGCACAAGATAATCTCTTTTCTCCCCCAGGAACTAGGGCTGAACAAATTAACTGTGTACCGACTCGACTCGTTATCCCGCAATGATGCTGATCCGATAACCCGACTTGATAACAAATAAATTGGGAAGCGGATAACCCATTACCGGATAAAACCCCCTTCAGCCCACTATTTTCCAGATTTATATATCATATTCCAGCCCCCCTATTTCTCAGATGGACCCACCAGCGATGACCCTCTCCGAGCCCTCAAAACGTGTTCGACCTCGTCGTACTCCAAGAGCCCATCTCTGTTCGAGTCTGTCGCCGATATTATCGACTTTATCGCCTCTTTGTTGGCATCTCCGCTTGAAAACCTCGTATAGAATGTGTACATGAAGATGTCGCAGTTCAAACCAAGGGGTTTCCGGTAAAGGAAACAAGACTCGAGTAAGTGGGGCTCGTCGTGATAATTGTCACGCTCCAAGGAAGGGGAAATAGGCGATCTCATGCTGAAAAATTGCAGAGAATGCTGAAAAAACTGCAGAGATCAATGCAAACTCTTGACTCTCAGAGATGATAGAGAAGGCTCCCGATAAAGAAGAGTGAATGATAATGGAGATGCTGAAAGAGAGGGAGGAAAGTGAATGCGTTATACATATGGAGGTTGGTTCAACTTTTTTTTTCGTCTGACAACTGTATTACATTATATCTTTATATATATATAAAGTAATTATCTAACAAAAATTTTTATTTTAATAAAAATTCTTATTTTTTTATTAAAATTAATATTTTTTATCAATTTATGTTAAAATTAATATTATATTTAATGAGAATTACCGTTTTAAACACAATTTATTAAATTTATTCACTGAAATAATGTTTTTAGCATTAAAATTAATTTCACTTCTTCAATTTTCTACAATAGTAAACTTTCTATTTAAAATTCATTTAACATCTATTTAATACCACTTAATACTTTAAACACAATTCATTAAGTCCATAAATAATATTAGAAATTTCTATTTTAGAATTCCTATTTAAGATATATTTTTTAATTTCATTTTATATAAAATAAATATAGAATAATAATAATAATATAGAATGACACAATAATAGTATAGAATATATAAATATAACAATATATATATATATATAAATCATTCATAACAATTTATATATTAGAGAGTTTAATTTTATTCATAAAAACTTTATTCATATTATATGATTAATAATTTAATTTTTTAAAAATTAATTTATAATTTTAAAATGAATGCATTATTTATTAAATTAACTATATATACGATATATATAGTTAATATACGGTATATACAATTTATTATAATTATATTAAATTAGTAATAATAAGCAATAAATATAATTAATATTATATGTTTGATATTTAATTGAAATATATATGATTAAATAAATTTATATAAATGATAAATTATAAATTATAATATAACATTCTTATATAAATTATAAACTATATAATTTATTTTTTCAAAAAACTCATATTATTTCTTAAAAATACTCACATAACTAAAAAAATAAAGATATTATAATGTCCTCTATTTTGAAACCGTACAAAATAATATAAATGTTAAATTATCATCTTGAAATTAAAAAAATATCTTATATTGAAGTAACTTTTTATTAAAACTTTAATTAAAATTATCTCAAACAAGTTTAATAAAACTATATGTAATATTTATTTATGACACTATCTTATTGTTTTTATTAATTTTTTTTATAATATATGAAAACATATAATTATTTATCATCTACTTAATTATGAATAATCATTAAATTTTTATTAAAAATTAAATTAAATAAACGTATTTTGCACGTTATTTCTATCTAGTGTGTGTGTGTGTGTGTATATATATATATATATATATATATATATAAATATATATATATATATATATCTTTATATATATAAAGTGGCTATCTAATGAAAAATCTTATTTTAATGGAAAATTTTATTTTTCTATTAAAGTTAACATTTTTCATCCATTTTTGTTAAAATAAATACTGCATTTAATGAGAAATATTATTTTAAATACAATCTATTAATTCTATTATTTACCGAAATAATTTTCTTGACATTAAATTTAATTACACTACTTCAATTTTCTATAATGATAAACTTTTCATTTAAAACTTTTTTTTTATGTAAAATAAATATAGAATAATAATAATAGTATAGAATATATAACAATATATATAAATAAATCATTCATAATAATATAACAATACAATCCTCACTTAAAAATGTTAATTTATACGTTAGAGAGTTTAATTTTATTCATGAAAATTTATTCCTATTATATGATTAATAATTTCATTCTTTAAAAATTATTTTATAATTTTAAAATGAATGTATTATTTATTTATTTTTTGAGATGATAAATATACGGTATATACAATTAACTATAATTATATTAAATTGATAATAATAGACAATAAATATAATTAATATATTATATATGTTTGATATTTAATTGAAATATATATGATCTAATAAATTTACATATTTAAGATTAAAATTTCATGTTATAAATTATAATATAACATTCTTTTATATAAATTATAAACTACATAATTAATTTTTTTAAAAAAATTATATTATTTCTTAAAAATAATCACATAACTAAAAAAACTGTGAATGATTCAAGTTTATGTAGATCTAAAAAAACTAAAAGACTAAAAACATAAGTATTTTAATGTCATCTCTTTTGAGGCAGTGCAAAATGACGCAAATATTATATCATCGTCTTAGAATTATAAAAATATAATATTTTGAACGAATCTTTTATTAAAATTTCAATCAAAATTATTTCAAACAAATTTGATAAAACTATAGGTTATGTTTATTTATGAGACTATCTTATTATTTTTATTAATATATTTTTTTATAATATATGAAAACGTGTAATTATTTATCATCCATTTAATTATGAATAATCTTCTAATTTTTGTCAGAAATTAAACTAGATAAATGTGTTTTGCACGTTACTTTTATCTAGTATATATATAATGTGGCTATATAACGAAAAAGTGTTGATTTAACAAAAAGTATTAAATTTTATTAGTTTGTTAAATCCCTCCGTTTACAAGTGCACTAAATGAAAAATAAATGCTGTAATAAATTTCTTGATCGGAAAACAAACTTTAGGACCAGTTGCAGCAATTTAAGTTTGTCCATCTGTATTCTAGCTAGGGGTGGTCAGCGGGTATCTGTACCCGCTGACCCACCCACAACCTGCCCCGCCCCGCCCCCGCAAGGCGGGGGTGGGTTAACCCGTCCGACGACAATGGGGCGGGGTAAAACCCATCCACATTTTGGGGTATGGACGGGGGCGGGGACGGGGGCGGGGGCGGTAGAGGTTTGACCCCGCCCCCGCATATATATATTAAATATATTATATATTATATATTATATATTATCTATTAAAAAATCCAGATGACTCAAAACGACGTCGTTTTGTCATCTGGATTTTTTTTAAAATTTACTTACATAAACGAAGCCGTTTTATATAAAACGGCGTCATTTTATGTAAACGAATTTTAGAATTAAGCCCTCTCCCTCCCCCTTTCAATCTCCGTCTCTCACTCTCATCTCTTTCTCGTCTCCCTCTCACTCTCTCTCTAAAATGGCCGAAGGCCCGAACCCTAGCCCTAAAACGCACCTCAGGCCACCGTCGCTGCCAAGTGCGAAGAATCCCTCTCTCTTGTCTTCGATATTTCTCCGATTCTCCCTCTCGGCCTCTCCGATATTTCTCCGAATCTCCACAACGGTAATCACCTAAATACTAATCTCCCATTTTTTTCGTTTTGATTCTTGAAATTTTGAAATTATATGATTGTGTTGAAAACTTGAATTTATTAAATAATTGATTATGAGTTTATGGAGTGGATTGTCTGATTGTGTTGAGACTTGAGTTGTTCTAGGGTTTGGAATCTGGATACCGATGGATTGTGTGAATCAGTAGCATATATAATGTGTATATATATATATATATTAAAATACAATACCAGCAATTATTTTTGGCATTTGATCACTAATATAATTGTTATTTGCCAGTGGATGGTGGTAGTGGCCAATTAACTGATAGTCTAATCATCCTTCATTTTTTTAGTTAATTATCATCTTTTTATTATTAAATTATTAAGAGAGATTTATTATTTCTTAAAAGTTTATTAATAATTTAATAGTTAATACCGCATCTTTAAAAAAAATGAAAGAAAAATAATTATAAATAATATAAACAAGTACATGTTTTAATTGAAGGGTCACTAGCTATATATATATATGCTATTATGTTATTTCTTAAGGAGGTCTCAAGTAACTTAGTTCTTTAAGATTGTATGTTTTGTTTTGGGGGTGAACAAAACCTAATTTATTTCAATATTTCACGTCTCATTATTAAATATATAAGTTGGACAATTGAGTCTAATTTTGAATTGAGATTTAAGCCTATTATATTTTGATATGACCATTTGTGTTGCATTTATTATAATTTCAGATTTGTTGTAAATGGAAAGTCCAGAGGATTCTAGTGCGAGCTCCCCGGAGGGGGCCTTGGGTACCTCCGGCCCTAACCTTAACCCTATTCCAACCACTATCACTACTCCTAATCCTACTAGTACTCCCCTGCTGGTTGAGACCCCTGACCCTACTCCTACCACTATCACTTGCCCCGCCCCCAAGCAGTCTAGCAAGAAAGCTCCATCCATAATTTGGACTCATGTCACCAAGATAGAAGGTAGTGACCCCAATGATCCAAAAGCCATATGCAACTATTGTGGCAAAATTTATGAGTGCCACTACAAGAGAATGGCACTTCCCAGATAAAATTGCACTTGGAGGAATAGTGCAAGAAATCTCCAATTTTGAAATCTTTGGTAGAGAAGACCCAATCCGGGCTTGAAGTTGGATTTAAAAAAATGGGTGAAGGGAGTAGTGGGAAGTTGGCATTAAAGGGTACACAAAATACGATCCTAACGAGGCTAGGACACACCTAGCTCGCATGATCGTTATAGATGAGATGCATTTCCAAGTGGTTGATGGGAAAAGGTTCCAAGCCTATCCTAGGTACTTGGAACCAAAATTCAATATTCCTTCTCGCCATACAGTGGCAAGAGATGTTAAAAAACTTTATCGGTCAGAAAAAGAGAAGTCGAGGGGTTTATTAGCGGGGGAAAATATTTGCCTCACCACTGATTATTGGACTTCTTGTAATAATCTTAATTTTGTGTATATGACTGTGCATTGGGTTGGTGGGGATTGGACATTTCATAAGAAAATCCTCAAATTTTGTCAAACCACTGATCACAAAGGTGAGACGATAGGGATGGCCTTAGAGGCCGCTGTATAAGAGTGGGGGTTGACTCGGGTTTGCACTTACACGGTTGATAATGCCGGGGCTAACGATGTTGCAATGAGACATCTTAAGACTCTCATGAATAATGCGAGTAGAACGATTTTGGGTGAGGATTATTTGCATGTGCGATGTGCAGCACATATTCTTCATTTGATTGTGGGTGCTGGCTTAGATAAGCTTGGTGACTCGATTGCTCAGGTTAGGACTACTGTGAGATGGGTCAGATCTTCTCCGGCTAGATTGGCTAGGTTCAAAGTTGCTGCAACTACTGTGGGTATAACATGTAAAAAAGGTCTTTGCACTGATTTGTCTACAAGGTGGAACTCAACCTTTTTTATGTTAGAGGCAGCCCAGGAGTATAAGTTGCCATTTGATACATTGGGTAATGAAGACATACAATATGTCAAGTATTTTGATGAAAAGTTGGGGCATCATTTGTCTAATGATTGGGAGGTTGTATCTATTTTTATAGAGTTTCTGAGAGTTTTTTACGATATTACCAAAGTTTTATCTGGTTCTCTATATCCCACGGCACATCAATTTTGTCAACAAATAGCCAAGGTAAAAGAAGAATTAGATGATATTACAACAGGTAGTAACACCACATTGCGGGAGATGTCTAAGACCATGATAAAGAAATTTGACAAATATTGAGGGGAAGAGTTTGATAAAGCCAATATCTTGTTATATGTTGCATGTGTCCTTGACCCACGGTTTAAGGTTAAAGGCATGATACTTGGGTTGACTGATGCAATTGGCAAGGATTGTGCATCAGCTGTTACATCTCGAGCTCAGGAAACACTTGTTAGATTATTTAATGAGTTCACTATCGTGGGAGGTGGTAGTATTGCAGCACCTACAGCCACAGGTATCCCCCCAACAGGTGCAGATGCCAGGCGTGGAAAAAAACGTAAAATGGACTGGGGTGACAAGATAGAGTCGACCCCCTTGGATTTTATGGGTTCCACCACAGATGCCCAGTCAGAGGTAGATAGATATTTGGCATTGGATTTTCATCCATTTGTACGAGATTTTGATATATTAGCTTGGTGGAAGATGAATGTCCCCAAATATCCCGTACTTTCAAAGGTTGCTCGTAGTATCTTGGTTATCCCGATCAGTACAGTAGCCTCAAAGTCGGCCTTCAATACTAGAGGGCACATATTAGATCCTTTTCGAAGCTTATTAGATCCTATCACTGTTGAGTCCCTGATTTGCACACATAATTGGATCACGGGTGCTGAAATTCATATTCAGGAGGTTATTGATTATGATCCGATTGAGGCCGAGGACGAGGCTGCTGATCAGTCTGGATTTGGTAAATTGTTACGCAATAAATATTTACATTATTTTGTATTTATTTAATTAAATTTAATATTACACAGATTTTACATTTAATTGTTGTAATTTGTAGCGACCGTAACGCCAACACCTGGGACACCGTCAACAGCTACCTCCGCTGCAGTATGACCTACGTCACCTACCAGCCCATCACCATGGTTTGCACTTTACACAATTTTTTTTAATTGTTGTTTATATTTATAATTTTATAATATTTATAATGTTAGTTTTTAACTTATTTTATAATTCTTGTTTATGAGTTTTGACATTTTCTAATTTCTATGAAAGTATTATTTTGTATGTCAATTGTCAAGTCCATCTTTTAAGTTAATAACCCAATTTAATTTTGGTAAGTAACTTAGTATTTTTAATAAATTATTGTTTTTTTCATGTTTATAACTTTATATTTGTACTCTAATTGTTTTTTAACTTATTATTGCAGGTTAAGCTTAAGGCCCAACAACCCCATAGTCCCCATCCAAGTTTGCATTATGACTCTTTTATCGTGACAAAGTCCAATCACCAGTGTCCAAGGACCATTATTATCAATCTTATTTTTTATAATTTTGTAAATTGTAAATTTGTAAATTTGTAATGCTAGTAGTTAATAGTACAATTTGTAATTTTGTATTTTGTATATTCATTTATATTATTGTAAATTTGTAAATTGTAATAGTTTAGTAACTAGTCTAGACTTCTAGTTGTCTTTACTTTCAAATTTTAACTTTTAACTGATTTAGACTTTTAGATTTTTAGTGATGTTTTTTTTAAAATTATTTTGTCACTTTAGAATTTAGTAATGATAATTATTTAGTATTTAATATATTGATATTTATTATTATGAAATTATATCAGGTTTGATAATTTCTGGGTCAAAAATGGCTTAAAATTTTGATTTGGGCCGAAACAGACCCAGAATCATCAACTGGGCCAAGCCCAACAGGGGCAGTGGCGGGGGAACGGGCGGATGGACATTCCCCCCGTCCCCCACTGAGAGGTGGGGTACCCCGCCCCCGTGCAACTGGGGGCGGGGTGCAGTTTAAATGTGTGACCCCCCGCCCAGGCGAGGGCGGGGGCAGTAGTTAGAGGACCCCGCCCCCGGTAGGGTGGGGATCACCCCTAATTCCAGCAATTTAATAAATGGACTGATAGGGATGGGAATCTCAGACAAATCTTGGCATTTAACGGGCTGACATTGGCTTCTATTCTTGGCAATCTAATTGTCTCTTTCAACGTGTTCTTTGGTTTTCTTTGAATATTCCTCATTTGTTGTTCTTCCCGAATCTTCTCCTCTCTCTCTCTCTCTCTATCTCTCTCTTACATCTCGAAACTTCATCCTGCTCCGGTAAACCTCGTTCCTCGCTGGTAAACCACACTTATTCCGGCATATGTAGGCTTTAGAAATTATCTACAATTATGCCATCCGTATACAGCATCTATAAGTTGGTTGTTCGTGTGCCTGCCTCTCTGTGTGCAAGGTTCTTTTTGTTGTATGTTTGTTATTATTTTATTTTATTTTAGTTGCCTCTGTATATGGATTTATGGTTTTTTTTTTTCAGTTAATTATTTGTTCATTGTTGAATTTTGTTTTGGCCCATTATCTGTTCGACGGAAGTACTGAACCAAACACAACTTGAGATTATATATGCATATTTACTAATTTGAAGAACAAGCAATTCGTACATGGCCAAGGTCAATTCTAGATCTGATCCAACCCACATTGAAAATCTTCGATTAGAAGATGTTTTTCTTCTCTATCTTTGTTGTTTTTTAGCTTTAACATTAAAGTTTTGGTCTTTTGCAACGTCGTAAATCCAACTAATGCTGAGATAATTGTGGTGCATCATAGTGAAGTTGACTGGAATTCCAATGGAAGAATTCAGGCCCTTCTTTCTTCTTTTTTTGGAGTTCAAGGTGTAGAAAACTGGTTTGGTTGAGTTTTGAAAAGGCGCCTGTTAGAGCACTAGCAATGGTTTTAACTAAAGCTTCCCTTCAAAAGGTACAAGTTTGCACACTTTCCAAAAAAAAAATGGTCATATTTGATTAATAGTGGGAAGAAGAAATGATGGAGAAGGGAAATTTTTTCCACTTGTGAATAGTAACTCCACTATTAACTCTCCACTTGTGAATAGTTTACTATTTACAAGTGGAAAAAATTTCCCTTCTCTGCCATTTCTTCCCCCCACTATTAATCAAATATGACAAAATTTTTTTGGAAAGTGTGCAAACTTGTACCTTTTGAAGGGAAGTTTTAGTTAAAACCATTGCTAGTACTCTTAATTGGTTTATTTTCCATTTGTATGAGCAGTGGTATGTGCTGCTTTTTATTAAAAAAATACAAATTTATTATTGTTTTGTGTTCTGTAAGAGTTGCGTTCTTTCGTATTTCAAGATCAATTTTCTGTTTTATTTACAAAACTTTACAAATTCAAATCGCATTTATATAGGGCATAGATCAGAATCCTATAAATTCCCTTTCATTACCCTATGATTGTTATATGGTTTTCATATCAATATATACAGGGTGTTTGCCTCACTTATTCCGATATTTCTACTTTTACAAGCAACCATATTTAAACAAGGACATCTGGATATTGAACTAAATGATGTTGGAAGACAACAAGCAGCTATTGTAAGTTATCACCTATAGATTTTAGGTGCCTTGGTTTCGCCTCAAAAACCAATATGGTTATGAGCCTTGTGGAAGGTTCTCTGTTATGCTTCAACATTAAAACTTGATCTTTTTTTTCTCTTAAATGTGGCTAACAGACTATCCAAGGAGTCTAGCATCTCTATTGTATACTCTTCTCGCTTGTAACGAGCTCTCAAAACCGCACAAATAATTGCGGCCAGCTGTGGGGGGCAAGAGGGTAAGTATCGAGAAATTACTTTCTTGAAAATTCATATAATTTCATTTTAATAGAACATATGTGAGGAGATGATTGTGCTAGTTCAATTGTGGATATTTGATCATAGTTGTGTATACAGTAATGACTTTGAAGTCATTTTTCCTTCACCTGATCAATTTTACTTTGAAAAGTATTATTTTGTACCACACACATAGGGGCTTAAAGAAAGCAGCATGATATAATTTGTTTTGATTTTCAACTAAACCCTATTTGGGGTTCTTCATGGTTAAACTCTAGCTCGTAGAATCATGGTTTTGATAATTAACCCAACTAAACATCTTTCATCAACTTCTTGAAAATGGTCTCATTTCTACTGTTGTGCTGTATGTTAGGTCATATCGTTTGCTATAATATAATGATGATTTTTTTATTGGCAATCAGAATTGAACCACACAATAACAACTAATCTCTTCTAAATACTAATCCTTTTGTAGTAATTTGGGTTTCCTAATCCTTATGAGCATTCCAAGGATGTTGTATAGCTATAATGCATTAAGAAATCATAGGAAAATGATTGAAAACTTAAAAAACTCAAAAGAGAAAACATCTAGCTATTGTCTGTTATAGTTTTTACTACTGTATGCTTCAAATTTTTGTGTTGCATGTTTTTATTTTTTGTTGCCTGCTATTTGGGTGATTTTATCGATTAAGCAAATCTAAAAACAATTCTTAAAAAAAAAAAAATTAAACTACACAAACGTACTTTGCACGTTGCTTCTATCTAGTATATATAGTTGCTTCTACATAGTATATATATATATATATACTTGCTTTCGTCTTTTGTACTTTAAATTTCGTGGGTGATTGTGTTGATTTCGGAACTTAAATTTTGTGGGTGATTAATTTCATGGGTGATTGTGTTGATTTGGGAAAGACGAAGAAGAAGAAGAACTGGAACTGGTGAAGAAGAAGAAGAAGAGAGAAATCGAGTGAGCGGGTAATCGGGTAATTGGGCTATCGGAACTGGATGTTATTGAGTCGAGTCGGTAACATGTTTTTTTGAGTCGGGTCAGGTTGGTGAACAACCCTACCAGGAACGCTTTTTTTCACCTCTCTCTCCCCTCTATCTCTACGAAACCCTAACCCCCCTCTCTCTCATATGCAATTGGTTTGAACGAAAATCTAAACAGAAAGCTTGGTCGCTCCCCTCCCTCTCTCTCATGCCACCAAACTTGCTGTTGCAACATATGAAATGCCCTATATAAAATGAATTGCATTGCATGTCAAATAAAAAAAAATTGTTCGACTTTCCTCAATAATCTATTCATCTTATGCCAAGCATCTCAGTTGAAAGGTCAAGGCTGCTACAGCTATTCTTTTTGGAAAGTTTTCCCTGAAAAATCATGTTTGGTGGAAATGGAAACCCAAATGGCCCATAGGAAAATGTAAGAGAAAATGAATCGCTTAAAAACCTTTTCATATCCTAGAAATCAAGTTACAATTGTCGAATCTCAACTTCTTGAAAACTTCAGAATGCGTAGGGGAGGGGGTTGTTCGGTTTGAAGGAGATGGAGTTTTCTCCTGTTCACGATTTTGCAGGGGAGTTTTCTGCATCCCACTATCTTTGGTTTCATTTCCTTACGTGGCAGCATCTCATTGGCTTCTGATAAACATCATTTGAAGGTGGCACCGGTCCAAAACTTTTCTTTTATGTTTATTTTAAAATAATCTAATTTATTTTATAATTAATCAAAATATTATTAGCATAATACTTTCATATTTGATTCTACTTCTATTTTCAGGAAGGGCAGTGAGGTAAACTAGGAGGGGAGAAATTGATGAACAAATCTCACGAGATGATGGAAACCAAAATACAAGTTATCAACTAGGTCAACTGACATGGGAAAAAATGAGTGGAGATAGGGTTGCAAACGAGCTGAGACGAGCCGAGTTTAGTTCGAGCTCGAGCTCGTCTCGCAAACGAACTCGAGTCGAGCTGAGCTCGAGCTTGATTTTTTTTTTTAAAAAAATTGAATAAAATTAAAAAAATAATTAATTAATTAATATTTAATATCTAATTAGTTGATATCTATTCATTATAACAATATGTCATATGTTTATATATATTATTAATAAATACACATAATATGATAGCCTATATATATTTCACATGTTTCCTACGTACTAATATATGAAATTATTAAATTTTATAGACTAATTATTGTACAAATTATAAAACATAATTATGAAATATATTCATCATATAGATATAAGTAATAAGATTACATATTACATATTTAATTATAAAAATGCTATAATTATATTATTAGTAATACTTATATATAACATATATGTGTATATATTTATCAATATATAAATAAATTTTAATCGAGTCGAGCTAACGAGTCGACTCAAGCATAAATGAGCAAGCCTTAATGAGCCTTAGCCGAGTCGAGTCGAGTTTCATCAAGTATGTATCATTTATTAATCGAGCGAGTATCTGCTTTCATGAGTGAGTTTTTTTTTTTTTTTTACAATCGAGTTCGATTCGAGTTTAATCGAGCGAGTACCGAGTGGGTTGTCGAGTAGCCTACTTCATTTACAGCTCTAAGTGAAGAGCTTTGTGGTTTTTATTTTAGTTTATTTTTTGTTTTATTTTCGGTTTTTAGCTTTAGAGTTACAAAATCCAGCATAAATAATATTCAAATATTGCGCAAGTTATAAGCGAAATCTGTGACATAAACTCCTTACTAAAACAATTTGCCATAAACTGCTAATTGGAATATATGAAACTGCTATTGGATTATTATGTCCTTTTTTTAGATGCAGGTACTTCTCAAGACATAACAGAAAATCATTATTATTGTTATAAAACTAGAATAAAAACTACTATTGTAAGAGAATTTATTGCAAGAAAAAATATTTAGGACTTTTTATTTCTCAAGAACTGAATTTCTCTCTTCCTTTCTTTCTCTCCTCTTTCTTTCTTTTCTTGTCTTTTATTTTTCTTACATGCTTCTGATACTTGTACGAAACTAATCGAATGAATGCTTATTTATAGGCAATTGGTGGCTTAATTGCTGTAATAATGCATCAATTATTTCTCCTTTCTTTCAAAGATTAGGTGGGGAGGGGGGATCATTCATGCCCCCTTTATTATTGATCACAACACTCTCCCTTAAATGACCACCTATAAAAGAATCTGCCTCGTTAAAATCTTGTCAAGGAGAAACCCAATAGAAAGAAACCAATTGCGAAAGAAAAAGAATACAACATTCTTATGTACCTCCAAGTGTTTTAAGATTGCCTCATTAAAACCTTGCAAAGGAAAATCCTGTAGGACAAAACCTCAGCGAAGGAAAAATAGTACAATCAGCATAAGTCTTCAGGATATTTACTCCTCCTAAAAAATATATGATGACAGATCTTTAAGTTTTCGCATTCCAATGTTCTACACAATTTTCTTGAAAGTTGCAATTGGTAATACCTTCATGAATAAATCTGCCAGATTATCACTTGATCGTATCTGCTTGATATCAATTTCACATTTCTCTTGAAGTTCGTGAGTATTAAAGAATTTAGGTGAAATATATTTGGTTCTGTCACCTTTGATATATCATCATCTAATTTGAGTGATACAAGCAGTATGATCTTCATATGAAATTGTTAGCTTATTATTGATCATAAGAAGACCATACTTTTCTTGGATATGTTGAATTACTGATCTCAGTCAAATACATTCGCGACTTGCTTTATGAATAGCAATGATCTCTGAGTGATTTGAAGAAGTGGCAGATAGTGTCTACTTGACAGATCTCCATGATATGGCAATATCTCCATAAGTAAATAAATATCCAGTTTGAGATCTACCTCTGTGTGGATCTGAAAGATAACCTGCATTTGCATACCCAATCAATTATGGACTTGATCCACATTTATAGAATAATCTCATATCAACCTTAATATGAAGGTAACGAACGACATGTTTAATACTATTCCAATGCCTTCGAGTTGCTGCTGAACTATATCTTGCAAGTAGATTAACTAAGAATGTAATATCAGACCTAGTGCAATTTGCAAGATACATTAAAGTTCCAATTGCACTGAGATATGGTATTTCAGGACCAAAAATTTCTTCATCGTCTTCATAAGGATGGAATGAATCATTCTTCACATCAAGTGATCGAATAATCATTGGAGTACTCAGGGGATGAGTTTTGTCTATATAAAAGCGCTTCAGAACTTTCTCTGTAACATGGACTGATGAATAAAAATTCCATTTGGCAAGTGCTTGAGCTGCAGGCCGAGACAAAATTTTGTTTTGCCAAGGTCTTTCATTTCAAATCCATTCTTTAAATATGTAACGATTCTTGATATCTTTTCATGAGTTCCCACAATATTTAAATCATCAACATAAACTGCAATAATGGCAAATCTGGATTCTGATTTCTTAATAAAAACACATGGGCATATAAGATTATTCTCAAATCCTTCTTTCAATAAATATTTGCTTAGGCGATTATACCACATGCGTCCAGATTGCTTTAACCCATATAAAGATCTTTGAAATTTGATAGAGTACATATTTCTTAATGTACTTGTAAATGCTTCAAGCATTTTATATCTTTCAGGAATTTTCATAGATATATCATGGTCTAAGGATCTATATAAATATGCAATGACCACATCTATTAACCGCATTTTTAATCCTTTTGTAACAACCAAACTAATCAAAAATCTAAATGTAATTGCATCCATAACGGGAGAATATATTTTTTCATAATCAATCCTGGGTTTCTGCAAGAAACTTTGTGCGACAAGTCGTGCTTTGTACTGCACAATTTCATTTTTCCTATTACGTTTTTGTATAAATACCCACTTATATCCAACAGGTATTACACCCTTTGGTGTTTGGACAACAAGTCCAAATATTTCTCGCTTTGCTAGCGCATTTAATTCAACTTCAATAGCTGCTTTCCATTTTGGCCAATCATTTCTACGTCGACATTATTCGACAGTTTTTTACTCACTTTCTTCATTACTTCTAGTAATGTCAATGACCATTTTATATGAAAATATGTTGTGGGCAACAGTTTTATTTCTATCTAGAATTTCTCCAGTAGTCATGAAATGTATTGAGATCTCATTATTTTCAGGTACCTGTTCCTCTTCAGAGGAAAACATTTCATGAAATACCTCTTCAGGAGGTCAATTTTCAGGAAATTTTGGAATAGAAGATTTGACCTCTTCAAGAGCGTCAACTGTAACACCCCAATTTTTTACCTCGATTAAAACATAAATCGAAGTATTTGGACAAGTAACACAAGGCTACTTATCCTACATAAACGTAAGGAATAGCATGCATGCATCTAAACTTACTATTAAATGTAATTAAAATATAGCGGAAATAGATAAATCTATAATATATGCAAAGAGATATAACTCTTACATAAATAGATCACATGGCATAATAAAACTATAACCTTCATAACTTCACATTTACAAAAACATATTATATCTAAGACTTACAAAATCCAGTTAGTATCTTAAAACAAATATCATATCCTACCATCGTTCGATAATCTTACTACTTCACTTGATCACGTATATGAGAGATCATTCCATTTGGAGATGAGTATTTTGCAGGACCCTTAGGGTACCTCAGAATCTCCTGTGCTGACCAAGTCTCGATGCAATTTATCTATTCCTGCACAACATCTATCATTTCACAATGGATGATAGATAAAACTTAAAGGTGTGAGACTTCAAAGAAATCTCAGTAAGTATACAGTTAACGAAATAAGGCATAGATAACATCATATATAGCAATGATCAACGATATTCAACTTATGAAAATGCTTTATGCATGTCAATGACCACTCTTCTTAAACTTTTCTTTTATACAGACTTTCACTGATGTCCTTCTTGCCCAAACAAACTTGTATCATATATGGACTCTTCATTCTTATCTTAAAATTCTTATTATTATAAGTCTTTATTGATATCCACTATTATTACCCGTGGTTGGGCCATACCCACTATTATTACCCGTGATCGGGCCACGCTACTATTCTTACCCGTGGTCGGGCTATGCCACTATTATTACCCGTGGTCGGGCCATGATTCTTAAAATCTTATTCATTTCTTATCTTTGATGGACGTTACGTATCGTCGTCTCCATCGATACGTCAGTCATACGGGCGTTACTTATCTCCGTCCCTGTCATGATATGACTAACTTATTCATAGCTCTTATTCTTAGTTGTTCCTTTCTTATTCTTATAAATATTTCTTATTTTCTTAAATACATGCCATGCCCTTTTTCTTAAAACCTACCACATGATGGAACATGCATGTACTCTTAAATCTTATACTGTATGCACCTCCAATACAACATATATCATACAAATCATACACGTATATTACACATATAATTCTTCTTTATTGAATTGTCCACTTTTATCCAAGGAAAAGCCTTGAATTTAAGCAAACAGGGTATCTCGCTCGAGCAAGGTATCGAGCGAGCATCAGCAAAGTCTCAAGTTATCTCTCGCTCGAACAGGATATCGAGAGAAAGTCGAGCGAAGTCTTAGGTTGTCATTCGCTCGAGTAGGATATCGAGCAGGGTCAATCGAAGGGTTCAGTTTGTTCTTCGCTTGATCCATAGGTCGAGCGAGAGTTAAGCGAGATCATGGTTCTTGGGGTTTTTCAACAAAAAACATGTCATTCTTTCACCTAAACCTTATTTTTACTCCTTAAAACATAAATTTAGGTTTTTCTAATTTTATTTAACATTTTATCTTAACAAAACTCAATCCAAGACACAATAGATTTCAGTTCAATCATATATGCAAGGTTAAAGCTCCCACCAACAACAAACATGCTTTAATCATCAATTCATTTATTCTATGCCAAAATTAAGTTAAATTGTATACTTACAAGTTTCTCCAAAACTTGCTAGAAAATTAGACCAGCCCTTGCAATGTTTCCCTCAATGTCACTCACTTAGCTCACTTAGGTGATGCTTGGAGGTTCTAAGGTTTAGGAATGATTCTTCTTGATTTTCTCTCCACTTGGGCGTATGCTACCCTTTCCAAAGGGAGTTAGAAAACTCTCCAACACCTATTTATAGGAGTGTGGTCGACCCATTAAAATAAAAGGAAAAGAAGAGGCAACTAAAGGCAATCGGTCACCCACATGCTTTGGAGGATGAGGTGTCATGCCTCAAGATCAAATGATTAAATCTAATCTTCCAAGATCTTAGACTTTGCAGCAGATATATCATTCAATGGCTAATATTGAGTCACTTTAGTCAACAAAAATTGATCAATGGTTGAGAAGGGAGCTAATGAGTTAAGGCATGAGGTGGTATCTCACCTAACCCATGCATGAACCAACCCTTTCCAGCCCTCTTCTGGTATGCCACGCCTCCCAGCCCCTCTCCTATCTAATTTGTCACATATTACACTTTCTAAGACACCACTTGCCATGTTCTATCAGGCCATTTCGAGATTTGGTTGTGATAGACTTTAGTTTGCAACTCACTTAGTTAGATTTAGACAGATTCAGGTAGATTTCTATCTCTCATGTTTGCTTCATGTCTTTGGGCCAACTAAAGCTTCTAGATCACTTCATCTCCTCATGACACATACTCCTACACATGTCAAGATCTCAGGAAAAATGATAGTCAATCACAATTTCCTTCACATAACCGAATATAATACAATTCCTCAAAGTCGGCTGCCAATTAAACTCAACCCAGGGCCGTCCAATTCACACCAGATTTCGTCCTTGATCCATTCCTTCAAAAACCAAAAACATAAAAGTTCTATATATATTTCTTAAGGTTCTATAGGAACTGGAATCACTTCATTTGGAACTCATATGATCAAGTTATGATTTTTACACTAAAAGTTGACAGATCAGTCCGAGAATACCAATCCGGGCACACCAAGTATTTGATAGATAATCATTTTTATTTTGCATGGAATTTCCTAGATAAAATCTCCCAACTTTCCACATCTCTACACACTTATCCAGATCTTAGGATAATTGATAAAATAATCCAAACATTTAATCTTATTCAAAGTCCTTAGTCAACTTCAAAGTCAATGTCTATATATCTCCAATTCAGATCTGCCACTTCAATCTCACTTTCGTATTTTATTAAATTCATATCCTTTAAAACTCAAAACATCAAAGTTATAGACATTCCTCTTGTCTTTTCATAACCTCTTGAATCACTCAAATCCGATATGAAATGAGCAAGTTATGACTATTATACCAAAAGCCGTCAAATCTCTCCCTGTATCTCGCTCGAGCCAGACATCAAGCGATGGTCGAGCGAGATCTCGGATTAGGCGCTTTTTCACTAAGCCACATTTGTACCCAACTCTACTCCTAACCTTCCAACATAAAAACTATGTACATATATCCAAAGGTTTCTTAAAATGATTTTAAAGAAACCTAATCATGCCACATATGAAAATTACACGAATACTTAAAAATCTGGATTATTACATCAATTATATTTTTAGCCTGTATTGTGGGTATTAGTTCTTCAGGAACACCAAATTCATTTTGTATCTTTTTTCTTCGGGGAATTTTTTCTTTTGTACCAATAGGTCTTCCACACTTCAGGCGTGTCTTAAACTCACCTATTGCTGTTTTGACAACTTGTCTTTTAGGGATTTCAATACTTGCTGGAGTATTAACAGTAGGAATATAAGATTTTACTACACCTTTAGTGTCAGTAAATACATCCGGTAATTGATTTACAACATTTTGCAAATGAATAGTCCTCTGAACTTCTAATTTACATTCATTTGTAGGAGGATCAAATTGAGACAGGAATTTATTATCCCAAGTAATTTCTTGTCGTGCTTCAGGCACCGATTTGTCGTTATCCAGTAATGAAAAAGTGGATTCTTCAAAGTGACAATTCTCAAAACGTGCTTTAAACATATTCTCTGTAAGTGGTTCAAAGTATCTAATAATAGATGGAGCATCAAAATCAACATATATCCCAAGTCTATGTTGAAGGCCCATTTTTGTACGCTATGAAGGTGCAGTTGGAATATATATAGCACATCCAAAAGTACGAAGATGGAAAATATTTGGTTGTTAGCCAAATGCAAGCTGTAATAGAGAATATTTATGATATGCAGATGGCCTAATACGAATTAATAATGCTGCATGAAGTATAGCATGTCCCCAAGCAGAAACAGTTAATTTTGATTTCATAAGTAATAGTCTAGCGATTAGCTGAAGCCGTTTGATCAAAGATTCAGCTAGACGTTTTGAGTGTGTGTATGGGCAACAGAATGTTCAACATCTATTCCTATTGACATGCAATAGTTATGAAAAGCTTTAGACAAAAATTCGTCTACATTATCCAATCGAATGGTTTTAATTAGATACTCAGGAAATTGTGCTCGTAGTTTGATTATCTAAGTAAGAAATCAAGCAAATGCAATATTTCTAGTGGAAAGTAAACAACCATGTGACCATCGACTTGATGTATTAATCAAAACTATAAAGTATTTAAATAGTCCACTTGATGGATGAATAGGTCCAGATATATCTCTGTGAATCCTTTGTAAAAATGATGGAGATTCAACGACTTTTGAGGAAGATTATCTGACAATCAACTTACTTTGGGAACATGCAGAACATGGATACTCATTGGGTAAAAGAATCTTTTGGTTCTTTAAGAGATGTCCATGTGAATTATCAATAATTCGTCTCATCATTATTGATCCCGGATGCCCAAGGCGATCATGCCAAGTCATAAATACTTTGGGGTCAATGCACTTTTGGTGCACTACCACATATGATTCAATTGTTCTCATGTTTGTATAATACAATCCAGAATAGAGAGCAGACAGTTTTTCTAATACGAGCTTCTGGCCCGATACTATTTTAGTAATAAAAAGATGCTTTTTACTGTCTTCATTGGTCGTTTCAATATAGTAATCATTACAACGTATATCTTTAAAACTTAATAAATTTCTTCTAGATTGTGAAGAAAATAGAGTATCATTAATACAAAATTTAGTGTCATTAGGCAACACAATATAAGCTCTTCCAGAACCCTCAATTAAATTTGATGAACCTGATATGATATGGACATAGGCTTTGCTTATTGTTAAATTTTAAAAATATTTCTTATCTTTAAAGATTGTGTGAGTTGTAGCACTATCAGCTAGATATATATTTTTATCATTCAATTTAGAGATAAAAAGTTCATCCATGTGATCCATGATTTTACAAAATATAAAAAATTTTCATTATAAATAATAAAAAAAATATATTAATTGGGTGGAACACTTCCATCTTCAATCAAGTGATCAATTCTATTATTAGGATCATCAAAGAAATCAGAAACATCAATATGAGTGATATCTACATTTAATGAATCATCTAATGGTTCTACTAAATTTGTTTCAATCATTTTATTCTTTCCTTTTATAGATGTTTAATATAAATCCACCAAGTGCCTGGCCATACGACAGGTACGTGACCAGTGTCCAGTCATTCCACATCTATAGCACACATCTACACTTTTTTTTGAATAATTATTTTGGAAACTTATACCTCTTTCTGAATTGTACCGCTTCTGGCAATACGGTATATTATTATTAATTAGTATCCCTTTTAATGTTGTCACTTCTGATACCAATATTTCTATAGTTTCTCCTACCACGTCCATGCTACCAATTTCTTCAAAAGGATGCACCATTCGCTTCTAGGAATGATGCAAATCTAGTATCATTCACTTCAATGAATGATATTGAACCAGTAGGGCGTGACTGCTGGTTTTTCAATAAAAGCTCATTTTTTTGCTTAGCTACTAAAAGACATGATATAAGTTCAAAATATTTCTTAAACTTTCGCTCTTGATACTGCTGCTGCAAGAGCACATTCGAGGTATGAAAAGTAGTATAAGTCTTTTCTAACATATCATCATCGGTGATTTTCTCACGGCATAATTTTAGTACTGAGCTTATTTTAAAAAGTGCAGAATTATACTTACTAACACTTTTAAAATCTTGCCCTCAGGTGCAAACATTCATAACGAGCTTTTAAGAGGATAACAGTCTTTTGATGTTCAAATCTCTACCTTAAATTATTCCATAAAATAAATGGATCTTTTACTGTAAGATACTCAATTTTTAATTCTTTGTGAAGATGGTGGCGAAAGAAAATCATTACTTTAGCGCCGTCCTGTAAGGACGCTTGATTTCCTTCTTTAATTGTTTCTCTCAGGTTCTTTGCATCAAGATGAATTTCAACATCAAGAATCCATGATAAATAATTTTTTCGAAAATGTCAAGAGCAACAAATTCCAATTTTGTAAGATTTGTCATTTTTTACACATGTAAATAATGAAATAAATGTGTATCTCAGAAATATATTTATAAAATTTCTTAAATTTTATCAAATAATAATCATCAATAAAATATTTCATATTCATATCAAAAACTGCAAATAATATGTTGAAAAACTTACTTAAAGAAGATGACCACTAGTTTTAATATCGGTAGAGTTTCGTACTGATAACGTGTTATAAAACTAGAATTATAACTACTATTGCAAGAGAATTTATTGCAAGAGAAAATATTTAGAACTCTTTATTTCTCAAGAACCGAATTTCTCTCTTCCTTTCTTTCTCTCCTCTTTCTTTCTTTTCTTTTCTTTTATTCTTCTTACTTGCTTCTGATACTTGTACAAAACTAATAGAATGAATGCTTATTTATAGGCAATTGGTGGCTTAATTATCATAATAATGCATCAATTATTTCCCCTTTCTTTCAAAGATAAGGTGGGGAGGGGGAGTCCTTCATGCCCCCTTCATTATTGATCGCAACAATTATGTAGTTTTAGTAAGAATGGTCTTTTTCGTTTCACAAAGTTTTGTCAAATGTGCTAGACAGTAAGTAGGATAACTTGGTGACACGTATTATGAGCCATTAGATGAATTTGAAAATATTTTTTAATAATTAAGATAGTGATTATCTATAATGAAAATTATATATAGTAATTATATAATATTTAGCATAAATAACAGTCCTCATATTGTGCGGTTTGTAAGTTAGTGTCAATTATGAAGATGTATCTTAATCAATAAATTTTTTACTTCTAATTGATATGTTAATATACTATGAGTTACTGGGGCACAATGATTTATTATTCTAGAAATTACTATATAGTGAAAATCTAGTTCCCTAAATTAGGCCAATTAAAATACCGCAATAAAAGATATAATACAATTTCATACCTAAGTAGGATCCTAACCCATTAATTTAATAATAGTAACAATTTGTTCCATGTACTATGCGAAGGACTAAAAAAAAAATTATAAACAAACAGCAATCTTAGACAAAGAATGATTTCCATATGATAGAAGAAACCGACACATGGGACAGGTTGTGTGAGACTCCGAATTTTTATATATTCTTATTTGCTCATATTTTATCATTGGATATTTTAATTTATTTTTAATAAATTAAATTGGTATCTCATTTATTTTATTTCAGGTACGTTTTATTTATGACTGAGGTTAATTATTTGTGAAATCTATGATTTTAATATTTATAGTTATTTAAACATTATTATCGGTTTCGTCGGTTGAATTGTTATCAATGTTATTTTGATTTAGTAGTTTTGGTTTTATTGATTTATACAAGTTTTTGTGAGATTCATGAATAATAGTGCTTTTAGTTATTTTTATTAATCGTTACTACTGGTCTTTCCATTTTAAATGCTATCTTCATTGTTTTTTGTTTTAATTATTATAATGTATAGTTTGATTGGTCGTATTTTTATTGACATTATCTGATTCATAGATCTTAAACTTATTAAATTATTAAGTCTTATTATATTTATTCTATTTTGGTTTGGTAGCTTTTGAATAGTCCAAAAAAAATATTATATTATGCAAGATCTTTTTATTACCTTGATTTTTGTTGATTAAAATATTTCGAGATCTTAAACGTGCTTTGAATATCAGATTTAAATATATGGCTTTATTCCTTTTAAATAAATAAATAAGCTTTATCATTTTAATTATTAATGAAAATATTCTGTTTAGAAATAAAGTAAATTGAAATAATATTTTATTTAATTAATTTGAGAGTTTTAAGTTAAATTGATGTTTTCCGCTTTCAAATCAATGTTTTAAATTCATCTATTGTCCATTTCAAGACTCCAAAGCATCGGGCCTATAAATACCTCGAAAAGGGTCCCACTCCCTCACTTTTTCTCCCTCTCCCTTTCCTTTTTTCTCTCTTTTCTCTCTCTTCTCTCCCGCGTGCTACAGTGCTCCTAAATGGCAGTTCGGTTTCTAGCTTGTGGCAGCGCCACCCCCGGCCACCAAGCCTCACCTTTGGCCCTACCTGAACTGCCAGCCTCCGGCGAGTCCAACCCCACTAGAGGTGTCAACCACGGCAGCCCCATCTCCCGCCGGTAGTCGCAAACCCGAAATTGGTTTTCTCCTCCACGCCCGCACCTTGATCCACCCCTAGCTCCGCCATGAGCTACCGTACCATGACACCATCCCCGCCATTAGATCCGCCATCCATAGACGACTTACCACCAAAAATTTCAGCCCTAACAAAGCCCTTATCTTCCCTCATTTCCTATAAAACCAAAATGGGTCTCTAAATGGATCGCCCTTTGCCGCGCCATCGTCCGGCCACCGTGACTCTCACCTCCACCACTAAAAGCTTCCCCTACCTCATTTTATCAGACTCTTAAAACAGTTTTCCCATCCATGGCCCCACCTCCCGTGTACAAAGGAAAATCCGAAAATGGATTTCCACCATTTTGAGCCAAATCTGCCGCCTTCCGGTGGTCGCACCACCTCACTACCACCACCATGAGATTCCCCATCCTCCTAGGAGTATTCCCCTAAATTTTGGTGTCAAACGGAGTACCCGAGCACAATCCGTCACTTGTCGTGCCCGGAGATGAATAGTGCATGACTTACCCGCTAGGGATCGTGGATTGCCACGATGTTCGATTGGCGTTCGTTTGTGCGCTGTAAGTAACAGATATTTGTTTGATTAACTGTTTGATTGTGTGTTAATCTCTATTTTGTTTGCTTGAAGTGTTATCTAGTGATAATAATTAATTCAAAAGTAGATTGGTTGGGCCTGAGGCCATTTTAATGGAGATTGAGATTACCCTGAGTTAATTTTATTGTGGTTGAATATTGTGTGGACGTTAATTGTTGATGATAAAATGATCCGGTTGGATGACTCGGTTATTCAAGTGATTATTGGTGATAAAATGATTTGGTTGGATGATTCCGTTACTTTTTAGTAATTATTGGAGGTATGATGGTTTGGTTGGATAATTCCGCTACTTTTTCTCTATGTTTCAATAAGGTGATACGCTAGGATTTTAATCTAAGAGATATTTGAAAGAATATGGTGAAAATTTGAGGAGGAAACTTAACAAGTACAGTTAAGTAAAATTCGGTTAAGGGTTGAAACAATGACATAATATGTTGAACGATGAAAAGTATTTTTCGGGAGTTCATAAGTTTCAATTATGGTATACTTCTTTGGAAAAACATTAGGTTTTAACTCATGGCATGATGTATGGTTATGACTTAAGTCTTTGGATGAAATATTGATGTATACTCTTAGATTCCCTTGATGTATAGATTGAGAAATGTTTGGGTTTAGAGAAAATATTATATGATGATAATTTGTTGAAGAGAATAACTATAAAGGCAATGTAAATGTGGTGACTAATAATTGATGATGATATAGCTATTAAGTTTTGAGAAGATTTTAAGGAAATATGCATGTTTTGGTAAAAAGAAAATAGAAGAAAAGTTGGGTTTGACTCCATCATAAGTCGCGTCCTTAACCCCTATAAGATAGTGTTGGTTTGATTCAATGTCACTTAAGATTTTGACTATCTCTTCATGGAAATATGCATGAGATGTTGGAAAGAAGCTAAATTAGAAAGGGAAGTCTGTTCATATGTTAATATGTATGAGATATGATTTGTGAATGTATGATTTATATGTTTCATAATCTATATGTTTTGCATAAGAAGTCACATGTCGTATGCATGTCCCATGCATGAAGCACGAAAAGCATGTTTTTGAGTCAAGCATGTTCTTTTAAAAGAAATAAAAGAATTAAAATTTTATAAGAATCCCAAAGGCTGGGATAAGGTAGTGCCCCAGTGGAACTCCCTGTTCACTCAGGAGTGATTAAAGTCGAGTGAAAACCCCTGAGTCGACAAAGAATCATCGGCAGACCATGTATGGCTCCAGAAGGTGTTCGGAGCGTAATTGCACCTAAAGTTAGTGGGTGCATACAAGACGGTGTTAGCTTTTACTTTACCGATACAGAAAAGTTTGTAGTCGCTCGGTTTGAGTGGTCACCGAGTGATGAAGAGCGCGAAAGGACACGAAATGTAGCTACTTAGGTTTGATATGGTCGCCGAGTGCTACGGTAACTAGCAGGAACACACAGTACATAGGCAAACCGTGAGGTGTCCAAACAGATGTCATGACGAAAAAGATGAGCTTTCGAGTCATATATGATATGATATGATAAGTGACACCTAAGATAAAAAAAGACGAAAAATATTTTGAAAAGATGACTTTTGAAAAGAAGTTTAAACAGTACATATGAAAGAAGTCAAAGTTATATGAAAGCATTTTTATGAAAAGCACGTACATGAAACAAAGTTTCGAAAATTGTCAAGAATTATGAAAGTGCATGTGCAAAAGTCATGTTGCAAGTCTCACATTCATGGTACATGCACTTATTGTGTTTACTTGTATATGTTGATGATGTTCTGTTGTGTGAATTGGTTGCACGCTGTCTGTTGCTCACTGGGATTCACATCTCACTCGGTGGATCGCACCCACCTATGGTCCCATATTACGAGATCGTAGTTTGTGATTACAGAAAAAGAAATTTTGGCCCGAGATACCGACTCCACAGGAAAAGAAATTTATTGAGAGGATGAAGACTGAGATTGTGATCTCGAAAGCAGTGTTATTTATCTTTTCTTTTGAAAGACTATATAATCTCTTGTTAGAGAAATTGTCTTAAATTGATTTCTAATTTTTAAAAATCTCTAGTACTAGAATGATTGACTTTTATTTATTTTTCTGCTGCAAATATTTATTGTGCACTTGGTGCATGCTTCACACACTCTTCAAACACTATTTAATGGGATGATTGATCCATAAGATGATCGTCTTAAAGTTGCGAGTCCTTTTAAGTCCCGGGGGGATTCGTGGGCATCACAGGTTGAATGTGTGTCTAACCATTGATCAATGCATGAAAGTGGAAAATATGATTGAAGGCGCCCTTGCTACTTCCATTGCCTCGCCATCGCCGGCCAAGGTTAACCATTCAAGACAAACTGCGCAAGTTTTATCATGTGATTCCTCTCTTGCCTCTAAAGGAAACACAACCATTAATGGGACAATGCCTAACGGATCATCAATGATTATGGGCCTGATGGGGCATAAATTCTTTACATCAAGCAAGTCCATTATACTATATAGCATGCAATCAAACTCTTAGGTATAGCTCATCCTTGCCAATTCAGATTTCTGTTGTGCTTCGAGGTCGTACAAGTAGTCCAAATCCCACGGATCACAATTTGGATTTTCAAGGTTGATCTCGGTTCTTCTATCCATAGAATTAAATAGAATTTTGTACTCCCTCCCACCCAACTCCTCACGCGAACAATACTCCACGATTCTGATATGAGATACTTCAGTTATGATAACAATCCTGGGTGAAACAAGCTGAAGCAGTCGATTCGGGCAGAACCAATAAAGACAGAGAAGGCAATCCAAGATCTGCCCACCCAGCGGTTGGACTGTCTCCGGGAGGAAATGATTGGTAGCCGAAAGAACATTGCGAGAGAACATCTCGGTGGAGTCCCAAGACAAAAGTTGTCTGTGCTCGAACGAAACCACCTTCTGGCCGGTCCTTACCTTGATGGGAACAACGAAGCCTTCAAGTTTCAACGGAGATTTTTTTGATAAAGTCGATACTAATGAGAAATAAGAAGAGTCCCTCAATATTGGAGAGCCCACTCGGTCTGCCTCCAAGCTTCTCGGCCCTCTGGTTCCAATTGTAAACTCGAACCCTTTTGGTGTCCACCTTTTCTTCTGCCCTATTTATATTAATACTAGTAATACTAGTAAGAGGGTTTGCACGGACGCCCCTTCTACATAGCGCTTGGAGGAAAGAAAATACTATAACAAATAAAATTTCTACTCCTGGTTGGAGGAAAGAAAAGTCCTATAAAAAATAAAAATCTCGTAGAAGCATACAGAAGCAACAATTCATAAAATAAAAACTCTTTGAAAATATATTATGAACACCACCTAATTAAAGACACCATTATTTACATAAACGAGCCTATAACTTGCACAATACATGGATTGTTATTTATATTGAATTTGTAACTCAAAATAGTTTATTATACGTAATAACTTTAACAACTATAAAATGGAGCACGCATCTATAAAAGAATTTACTTTATTAATAAATATTTCATAATCAATTTACAATATAAATGCTAGTCAAAATATTAAAAGAAAACGTGGGATAGGAAGACTATTGATGAAAAAAAAAACACTTGCTAAAACAAAATCAATTTAGATTTCTAGTTTAATATTGTCGTTAGAGATGCCGTAGCATTAGTTTGATATATATATATATATATATATATATTATATATTGGTGCCCTCCTTGTTTAAGCCCCTAACTAAGACCATTTGTTGTTGAAAAATGGGATCCAATCCTTCGTGTTGGAGCCCCACCCAACACCATTTATTGCTGAAAGATGGGATCCAACACTTGCATTGGCTGCATTACTGTGACGCCCACAAATTCCCCTTAAAATAACATGAGAATCGAGGCATCGGGATAATAACAACACGAGTCACGCATCCCCAACATCATGTGCTAAGTGTGTGAACACGTAACATACATAAATAAAAGCAACGGATAAATTAAGTCGATAACTAAGTACCAGAATTTTTAGAATTATTTTACAAACCAGTTTAACATAAATTCTCCAATAGGAGATTCAATACAGTTATCCGAAATACAATTTAATAAATAAATATTTATAAAAAGGGGAAAACAATTTCCCAAGATAATAATTTATAAATAATTATTCCAACGACGAAGCTGCCTCCTCAGGCTTAGCCTCCTCGACAACTGCATCCAAAATCTACGACGCCAAGATAGCATCGTAGGTAAGTACAACCCAACCAAACCACAAGATATAAAATATACTCATGCAACAACAAATAAAATCACTCATGAACATGATACCGTATGCATGAAGTTTAAAATCATCTTCTTCAAAATAAATAAAATAACCATACACGCTAAAATCTCATTTTAATCACAATAAAAACTATCAATCATTTCCCAGAAAATAATATCTGTAAACCCAATCATTTTGGGCGTTACAAATCACCGTCCCCAATATGACATACACACATCACCAATCATAATGGGCGTTACGTATCGCCGTCCCCATTATGATTCCTACATACTCATTTTAAAGCGGGCGTTACGTATCCCCGTCCCAGATATGAATTACACACCCAATGACCAAAACGGGTGTTACGTATTACCGTCCCCGTTAAGTCATCCGCACACTATCAATCATAATGGGCGTTACGTATCGCCGTCTCCCTTATGACTTACACACACAATGATCATAATGAGCGTTAACGTATCGCCTTCCCCATTATGTCATTCACACCCACACTGATCACAACGGGCGTTACGTATCGTCATCCCCGTTATGACTCAATCAAAAACCATTAAAATCCATAAACCCAATAATACTGTTTCTCACTTATAAAACCTTTCAAACAAATCATTTTAATATACCATAACTCAAGTTTCACGTAAAAATTTCAAATATCATATATACACATGAACTACCGTGCAATTTCACAAATGCATATCACCATGTACAAAATATCCAATATTCAATAAACTTAACCATCAACCAAACACATAGCTGTTAAGCAAAAATGTATTTAAATCTCAAAGTTCATTTGGAAAATACTTACAATACGCTTGCTAAAAATCTCAGATGTTAGTGAAGATGCCGAACAACGACCTTGCGCTTCCACCCACAAACTCGTCGCTAAAGTCGCGCCAATGTATATAAACATCACAAATAAATAAATATAAATAAGCGACATCAATAAAAACAATATATATTAATAAATAAATTAAAACAATTAATATAATAAAATGATATTTATTTATATATGACCAACCTAGATAATAATCTCAATTATTATAAACTGAATAAATTAAAATGCGATTATTATTATTTAACTAAACTGAACACTTGATCATAAATAAAATCATACCACGAAAATAAAATAAATTAAGATTAACACATAAATAAATTAATCAATTAAACTAGAGAAAATGCTTACGAGAGTATCATAATCGTTGTAAAACGGTGATCTTACAGCGAGAAAATACTCAATAAAAACATCACTATAATTTTTGGATTCAAAGGAGTTTTAAAGAGGATAAACTCTAGTTTAAGAGAAGAAGAAGAAATGATCAAAAAAGATACCAAACGTTCGGATTTTTAATTGAAACCGAGAGCTTCAGGTGTGGGTTTAGCAAGAGGGGTCGACACATTTTATATGCTGAAAAGAGCCAGCTAAATCACTGATTTTGGGCGCGCACAAAATTAACGCGTGGCACACCAAGACCAAACCAAAACAAAGGGGAGTTGCCATGGAAGAGAATCCTCATTTTTACAAATGAAAACAGAGGAAAAACAGGGGGCTGGGCTCACAGTTTTCGGAAGCTAAATTCAAGCACGTGAAGCATGGATCGGAAATGAAAATGGAGGGAAAATGCTCATCAATGTACTAGGTATTTAATAGAACAATGCGTGAATGAAATGAGCAAAAGAAAAGCTGTAAATATCCAAGCTTGGCTCACGGTCTGCAACGACAGGAACAAGGGAGGAAAATAAATTAAGAAGAAGAAGGAGAAAAGGAAAAAGAGTTGTCGGCATACACGTGAAGAAGACAAGGAATTGGTTTATTAAAACATAAGCTTAACCGGTGACGTTTTGAAATGAAAAGGGGCTGCACGCTAAGATGAAAAGGCCCGAAATTTCAACTTGTAAAACACCAAACGGTGTAGTTTTGAAGCAACAAAGAGCTTATTTTCAAGCTATGAGCTGGGCTCAACAAACGGGCTACCACAAGGCTTGAAACCCAACTTAACACATTTATAAATATATATCCATATAAGCCCAAACCAAAAAAAAAATCCCAAAATAATTTAATTAAAACACATTAAACTAAATAAAATAACTTACAACACTTTAATTCAAATACTAACATAATAAATTAATAAAATTAAATTCAAGCCTTCAATTAAATGTATCATAATAATATAATAAGAAAATAAATTAACTTGTAATTAAATCATTTAAATAATAATATACACCATCTCATAATACCCAAAATTAAATTAGTAAATATAACATATTTAACATTAAAATATTAAATTACATAGAGAGTAAAATTACAAGTTCTCACATCCTTCCCGCTTTAAAAAGAATTTTGTCCTCGAAATTCGTACAAACGATCCAAAGAAAGAAAACATTTATTGGCTTTCAAATAAATACAGGTATCATTCCCTCAAAACAAAACCCACTTGAAAAGACTAAAATCCAACAGAAAGTAAAGCATCCAAAAGCAAGTTAAGGCTCAATCCGAAATACATAAAATTAAATATAACACAATACATAATAGAGTAAAATAATAAGACCTCAAAAACCTTAATGAGCTAAAGTAAAGGTATCAGTCTCGAAAAGCCCAATTAAAATAAAATGCTCATTAAACAAAAGAAAACAACAATTGAAACTATAGTAAAACTAAAATAATAATGATAGTCATTCAAATGATAGATCCGCCTATAAATAAAATATCTAAAACCATAAATTTAAAAATCTCAAGAAATACTCATTCCTAAATAACCATTACAGATTTCAAGTCACCATTAGTTCCTCACAACCAACATAAAATTTGAACCTCCAACTACATCGCAAAACATCATGCTTTCGTGCGCACTCTGATAACTCGCTAAATGCATAAAAATTAAGTCCTTATAAATTATCACCATTGAGTACAAGCTAGCTCAACACTTATTAACAAGAAATCCTATACCACATTTTGGTAGCAGGTACCCTGCCCCTCAAAACATAAATTCCACACCCATTCCTCAATTGACTCCTAAGCTTAACTTTCGTGCTTATATCTTATTCTCCACTTTAATAACCTATCAGATAACTCTCGAGTCAACCATCAATACACATTACTCACACCTCAAAATAAATTCCCAAGGAAAATATAATCTCCAGATCTCAGGTCACCCTGCCAACTTATTAAGATCAGCCTAAGGTTGGAACACTCTACTACTAAACTTCTTTCAAAATTAACAAAACTGAGTTTTCAAATCATAGCTCACGTCTAATGCCACCAAGCAAGCATTGATATAAAATCTTTAGTCCATCAAATACCACTACAACACACTCCGAAATCCTAAGTCTTTATTATCTCATAATCTGATTATACCACTATGATTGACACCGAAGCTTAAACGTACATCACATAAAAGCTCTACCAATTCTATTCAAATTAATAACAAGATAAACACGATACAAATAATTCTCTCAACCGGACTTTCAATATCCAAGAAATGGAATAACCTTAAATATTTAAATTTCTATGTGATCTCGTCATATTTAATTTCTTAAGATACCTTAACAAAGATAACCATTAAATTTATCAAATATCAAGCTTAAATTGTCCACTCCAATCAACTAGCCCAAAAGCTTAAAGCTTAGATTTCTTGAATTTATCGTCATCGCATCAACAATCACCACCCATCAAAACAACTTCCTCCAAGCCAAAATTAAAATAATGATATGTACTCTCCAAAATTTACACACACAACTATTACACCTCAATCTCTACACATTCCCAAACCAACCCAAAACTTCACCAAAGAACAAATGATCACCTACTATCATAAATATTCCTAAAACAGATTCCATAACAACATATCCATGGCAAGGATTCTACACTTACAAGAAGAGTCTATCTAGAATACAATTCCAACAATCTCCCGAAAATAAAATTAGAACTTAAAAACTCAAACACTCAGTGAATCCCAGGTAATACACATAAATATTATCTAAAAACAGAACGGGGAAAAAGATCTAATAAACAAATAAGTAAAAGCTATTTATTTAAGAAAACAAGACCACCTCATTTGGTAAACACAAATCACCAAAAGCTTTTATTAAATAAAACAAGGAGATTGACTTAAAATAAGAACAACAAATAAAATAACAAATAAAACTTTAAAATTCTCCATAAAATCCAACTCTTAAAAAGATTTATTGTAGAAATTTCTAAAATTTAAAACCTTTCAAAGAAACGAACCATGGTAAAATAAATAAATTAATAAATAATACTAACAAGTCGCCAAAGCAAACACACTCGTCAAAATAAATAGATAAACTTTTAAAATAAAACAAGCGAAAAGGTGGAAAGACAATAAATTTTAAAACATACTTCAAGGCATGTCCCTAAAAAAAAAACATAGTAGCGATTTCCTTTAAATTTTTGTCTAAATAAATTTTGAACTTCCAGAAATATATAAAAGACAAAAGCCATAATTAAAATAAAAAGATGATAAACAAAATCCAAAACTATCTTGTAAGAAACCTATGAACTAAAATTAAAATCAAATCCTGATAATAATTGAATAAAAGCTTGAGAAAACAAAATAACCCACAACAAAATAAATAAACTTTAAAATAAGGAATTCCATAACAAAATTATTTAAAAGAAAGGATTCGATAAAATGAACGATATAAAATAATAATCTAATCTGAAAGATCCAATTTTCAAATTAAACAAAATAAAGGCATACATAAAAATAAATAAATAAATGCTCACAACTTAACCAAATATGATCAACTAACTAAAATCTTAACTACTACCCAAATTTATATTAATGAACAAATATTATAATGAAATAAAGCAAAACAACTCAACCATCCAGAACTAAGATAAATCTGAAAATAATAAACAAAATGTACATTAAAATAAAAAGCACCACATACCGAAATAATTATTTAAAATCTTACAATACAACATAAAATGAATAACTTATAAAACGATTAGAATAATAAAATAAAATAAAATAACCAAACAATAAAACAAACAAATTTAAAACAAAAAATTTTTTGGTACAATTCCTACGTAACATGCGGATTTACCCAGAGCCGAACTGCTCTGATACCACCTGTGACACCCCCAAACTCCCCTTAAAATAACATAGTAATCGAGGCGTCGGGATAATGACAATACGAGTCACGCATCCCGAACGTCATGTGCTAAGTGTGTGAACACGTGACATATATAAATAAAAGCAGCGGATAAATTAAGTTAATAACTAAGTATCAGAATTTTTAGAGTTATTTTACAAACCAGTTTAATATAAATTCTCCAATAAGAGATTTAATACAGTTATCAGAAATACAATTTAACGAATACATATTTATAAAAAGGGGAAAACAATTTCCCAATATAACAATTTATAAATAATTGTTCCAACGACGAAGCCGCCTCCTCAAGCTTAGCCTTCTCGACAACTGCATCCAAAATCTACGACGCCAAAATGGCATCGTAGGTAAGTAAAACCCAACCAAATCACAAGATATAAAATATGCTCATGCAACAACAAATAACATCACTCATGAACATGATACCGAATGCATGAAATTTAAAATCATCTTCTTCAAAATAAATAAAATAACCACACATGCTAAAATCTCATTTTAATCACAATAAAACTCCAATAAAAACTATCTATCATTTCCCAGAAAATAATATCTGTAAACCCAATCATACCGGGCGTTACGTATCGTCGTCCCCGATATGACATACACACATCACCAATCATAATGGGCATTACATATCGTCGTCCCCATTATGATTCCTACACACTCATTTCATAACGGACGTTACGTATCACCGTCCCGGATATGAAATACACACTCAAGAACCATAACGGGCGTTACGTATTGTCATCTCTGTTATGTCATCCGCACACTATCAATCATAATGGGCGTTACGTATCGCCATCCCCATTATGACTTACACACACAATGACCATAATGAGCGTTACGTACCGCCGTCCCCATTATGTCATTCACACCCAGACTGATCACAACAGGCATTACGTATAGCCATCCCCGTTATGACTCAGTCAAAAACCATTAAAATCCATAAACTCAATAATACTGTCTCTCACTTATAAAACCCTCCAAATAGATCATTTTAATATACCATAACTCAAGTTTCACGTAAAAACTTCAAATATCATATATACACATGAACTACCGTGCAATTTCACAAATGCATATAACCATATACAAAATATCCAATATTCAATAAACTCAACCATCAACCAAACACATAGTTGTTAAGCAAAAATGTATTTAAATCTCAAAGTTCGTTTGGAAAATACTTATAATACGCTCGCTAAAAATTCTAGACGTTAGTGAAGATGCCGAACAACAACCTTGTGCTTCCACCCACAAACTCGTCGCTAAAGTCGTGCCAACGTTTATAAACATCACAAATAAATAAATATAATTAAGCGACATCAATAAAAACAATAAATAATATTAATAAATAAATTAAAACAATTAACATAATAAAATGATATTTATTTATATATGACCAACCGAGATAATAATCTCAATTATTATAAACTGAATAAATTAAAATACGATTATTATTATTTAACTTAACTGAACACTTGATCATAAATAAAATCATATCACAAAAATAAAATAAATTAAGATTAACATATAAATAAATTAATCAATTAAACTAGAGAGAATGCTTACCAAGAGTATTATAATCGTTGTAAAACGGTGATCTTACGGCGAGAAAATACTTAACAAAAACATCACTATAAGTTTCGGATTCAAAGGGGTTTGAAAGAGGATAAACTCTAGTTTAAGAGAAGAAGAAAAAATGAGCAAAAGAGATACCAAACGTTCGGATTTATAATTGAAACCGAGAGCTTCGGGTGTGGGTTTAGCAAGAGGGGTCGACACATTTTATAGGCTGAAAAGGGCCGGCTAAATCATTGATTTGGGCGCACAAAATTAACGCGTGGCACACCAAGACCGAATCAAAACAAAGGGGAGTTGCCATGGAAGAGAATCCTCATTTTTACAAATGAAAACAGAGGAAAAACAGGGGGCTGGGCTCACAGTTTTCGGAAGGTAAATCCAAGCACGTGAAGCACGGATCGGAGATGAAAATGGAGGGAAAATGCTCATCAATGTACTAGGTATTTAATAGAACAATGCGTGGATGAAATGAGCAAAAGAAAAGCTGTAAATATCCAAGCTTGGCTCACGGTCTGCAACGACAGGAACAGGGGAGGAAAAGAAATTAAGAAGAAGAAGGAGAAAAGGAAAAGGAGTTGTCGGCATACACGTGAAGAAGACAAGGAATTGGTTTATTAAAACATAAGCTTAAACGGTGACGTTTTGAATTGAAAAGGGGCTGCAAGCTAAGATGAAAAGGCCCGAAATTTCAACTTGTAAAACACCAAACGGTGTAGTTTTGAAGCAACAAAGAGCTTATTTTCAAGCTATGAGCTGGGCTCAACAAACGGGCTACCACAAGGCTTGAAACCCAACTTAACACATTTATAAATATATATCCATATAAGCCCAAACAAAAAAAAAAAAAAACCCAAAATAATTTAATAAAAACACATTAAACTAAATAAAATAAATTCTAACACTTTAATTCAAATACCACACAATAAAATAATAAAATTAAATTCAAGCCTTCAATTAAATGTATCATAATAATATAATAAGAAAATAAATTAACTTGTAATTAAATCATTTAAATAATAATATACATCATCTCATAACACCCAAAATTAAGTTTGTAAATAAAACATATTTAACATTAAAATATTAAATTACATAGAGAATAAAATTATGAGTTCTCACAATTACATTTACAATTATTTTTTTTTTTTTCAAATGATCTTATGGTTATTAATAATCACATTAGTGTACATAAACCTAGCATGCACTTGAAGACCCCTTTGAATTCCTCTTATCTATTTTTTGTAGCTTGTCCCAAACCCCATTTCAACCCTTGATATTGGCTGACCAGATCCTATTAGTTAATGTTCTTATCAGTTGATCAATATTTGCTTGTTGTTTATTCTTTTAATTGCTATTTCATATATGATGAGGCTACTCCTTAATTCCATAAAGTGATTTCCCACGCTAAATTGACATTATTTACACCTGTGAGATATAGAGTTAAAATTTTTGTTTGAAATGCTCTTGACATTGTGTGTATTGTGATTGTAGTAAGATGGCATGTCACACACTCACAAAATTTGTAAGTGTTCTTGATATTTTGATTTTTGTGACATCATTAATCTCTTGTGATTCTGAGTTTGAAAAACATGAACAGCAATTGAGTTGAACTTGGTTGTTTCAACTATATTTTGAACCACTCACTATTTTTTTCTATATTTTAATTGTTAGAGACTAGCAATAAGTTGATTGGGGTGTGTGATGAGCACATGAAATAGTATTTTGAACATTATGATTAAATGCTAATTTACCAAAAATAAAGATTGATTTGGACACTATTACGTGCTTTTGTTTGTGTGTTTATTTCATCAGACAACCTGGACTTAGCTTGTTCTAATAATATATTGCTGAAAGTATGTGCAAGGAACAACTCCAACTATGTATAATAATGTTTGGACGAAAATCAAATGGAGCATGGCAGCTCAGGGAATACTTAAAAGGCTAAATAAAAAAGGCTCACCATAAGCCCATCGGAAGAGCAAGGCCCGTAATGAACAGAGAGTGAAACTTTGTTTTCTTGCCAAGATTACTGTGCGAGCACCCCACGTGAAGAATTTTAAGGCACAAGGGCCGTTTCCAAATGAGAAGTAGGAGACTTCACCAGAGTAAACAACCGACCAACGCATGGACGAGAGACTTTCGAAGCTAAGCGACAACAAATCTCCAATGAAAGGAAAGAAATCTCACGTGCATCGGGTCTGGAGAAATTTTCATCTTTGGGCATGAGGGAGATATATATATATATATATATATATATATATGAAGACTTCTTAGTTGGCAAGGAGGATTTTTTTGGAGAGATTCAGAGATGACTTTTGGTGCTTCCATGGAGAACTAATCTCTAGTTAAGCTAGGGAGGAATTTAATTGGATTATATGAGCTCACTTAGGTGTACTAGATCATCATAAATCATTGAAGTTCAAGAAAGGAATTTAACCATGACTTGGCTTATAGTGTAGTGCAAACAACATTACATTTCATGTACAATTAGAACATTTACAACACACATACAAATATATAATCATACTAGTTATCTCTTAGCACTATTTCTTGTTTTCTAAATTGTAGCTCTTGACCTATATGAAATATTAATCGTTATTGACTGTCTAAAAAACATGTCATGACAGTTTCTAATTTCTTACATATCATAAGTAGACATAATTTAATAAACAATAAATACACTAATATTAAAACAAAACAATATTAATCAAAACTCATAGCATATTACTTAATTTCTATTTAAAAGATGTAACTTAGTAATTTTATTAAAAAATCTAATAAAAAATAAAATTGGAATATTAATTAAAATGATAGCTAAAAAGTATACTTTAAACCCCTTTTAAAAGAATAAGAAGGCCCAATTGAAAAAAATAGCTTATTTAATAACATAAATGTTATAAAACTAAAAAGGAAACTACTACTATTGCAAGAGAAATATAAAAGAAACTCTTAAGAACTAAAACTTTCTTCGTTCTATAAATTTTTCTTATGAATTTCAAAATGATTGAAACTCATATTTATAGGCGTTAAAATCACTATGCAAATTATTATGCAAAACTTAAAATAATGATGGTGGAGTCATTCACAAAATTATTTTTTTTGGCCGAGGGGGGGCGGGGGCCGTCTTTAATAATTCATAACACTCCCCCTTAAATGACCACCAATAAAGAATCTGTCTCGTTAAAATCTTGTCAAGGAAAAACCCAATGGGAAGAAAAACTAATGGTAAAGGAAAAAGAGTACAGTATTCTTATGTACTGCCAAGTGTTTTAAGATTGCCTCATTAAAACTTTGCAAAAGAAAACCCAGTGGGACAAAACTTCAGCGAAGGAAAAAGAGTACAATCAGCACAAGCTTTCAGGATATTTACTCCCTCTGAAAAGTGTATGACGATAAATCTTTAAGTCTTAACATTCCAATGTTCTGCACAATTTTCATGAATATCGCAGTTGGTAATGCCTTCTTGAATAATTCTGCCAGATTATCACTTGATCGTATATTTGATATATCCTCTTCTGATTTGAGTGATACAAGCAGTATTATCTTCATATAAAATTGTTGGGCTATCATTGATCATGAAAGATCACATTTTTCCTAAATATGTTGAGTCATTGATTTCAACCAAATACATTCTTTACTTGCTTCATTAATTGCAATAATCTTTGAGTGATTTGAAGATGTTGAAAATAATATCTGGTTGACAGATTTAGTATAAATCTGATACCTGCAGTAATACTTAAACTTCCCCTGATAATATGCGTTAGTATTTCAAGTAATAAGCAAACATGATTTCAATATATATAACAAATTAAGAATTCAAACATAATTTCCATCTAAATAATGCATTAGAGAGAACATGATAATATTCTCATCTAAAATTTTCTCCCCCTCATTCGGTCTTATTAGGGAGAATTTGTTTATGTACGACGAAAAGAGCATTAAAAACCATCCATATATCGATTCGGTGGAAAATCAAATTCGCTTGACATTGTTAACAAACGAGATCTTGAAGAGATTTGAAGGTTTCAGATTGCTGTTTAAATATAACTAATTTTACCATTGGTTTACTCCAGCAAAAAGATCTCACATTCTTCATGGATTCAGTTGTTGTTCATCCAGAATAATATTATATATAATAGAAATTCTAATGTCCTAGATTTGAACCATGAACATTTTATACCTCAGCCACTCATATTTTCTCCTGAGGCTGTAAACACTATGATAGGAGCAGAGATGTATCTTTCTAGTAAAACTGAACCTGAAATTATTGTAACATCAAAAGTCATCAGTGCTCAATATGCTGTCTCTCTTACAACCATGTCTCAGAGGCTACTGGCGAGAACGAGTGAGGTTGATCATCTTAAAAATCAAATATCTGAATTGCATCAAATGCTTGCCATCAAAGATAGAAAAAATAAAAATTTAAGACAAGAAAACAATGAGCTGAAGAAATTTGTAGATTGGTATTCTCGTGACCTGAAAACACGAATAGAAAGGCTGGAACGAGAGAGAGCTCAAATACAAAGTCAACAACATCAGCTAACGGCAGAGGTTCAGCATTTACAAGAAAATCGGGATAGCTGTAATTAATCTCGCTTGGTTTTAAAATTATGCATCCAGCATATCTTGTAATATTGATTAAGTGAGATTTGAAGATATGATAGTTTGTCTTGTTCTTATTTTCATCTCTATAAGAACCGTCTTTAGTTTCATTTAATTCGCATCAAATCTTCTTCTCATATCTATAATTTATCTGCATTTGCATTCTTATTCTACAAATTCTCAATGGTTCATCAGTTTCCTTTCAATATTTCTCACGATCAACATATGAGGTATCCTTCACCTCAATTACAAGTTGTTCCTGTATCTTCTGCGGGTGCCATGTTGCAGCAAGCGAATGAGCTGGCTAATAAGTCAGATCGTGAAGCTGTTTATGAGCTGGTCACTTTCGGCATTCGATACTTCTCCTCTATTGTTGGTTTTTCCAACCGGTTATAATCCAAAAATCGTAAGATTGAGGAGCTTAACGAGAAAGTTTCTATACTTCAACGACTCGTTCAAGAGTCTAACAGAAAAATAGCAAACTTAAAGCAAGAAAATAAGGATTCAAAATCCTTACTTGCCTCTTCATTTCGACTGCCTAATCATTTAGATAACAATGGTATGTTACTTTATGCAGAGCAAATGTATTTGAGAGATGAGAGTAGAAGTCTCAAATTTTTGTAACTTATCTAGTATTTGAATAATAAAATCTTTCTTTTTCAAATGCATGCCTTGAATTTATAGTAGTCCTTGTGATTTTTTCAGAAGTTTTAATAAGGTAAATCATCAACGTAAATTGCAATAATAGCAAATCCGGGTTTTGATAAAAACACATGGGCATATAGAACTTTTCTGAAATCCTTCTTTTTTTATAGATACTGATTCAATTATACCACATGCGTCCGGATTGTTTTAACCCATATAAAGATCTTTGAAACTTTATAAAATACATACTCATAAATGTACTTAGATTAGATGTTTCAAGTATTGTATGTCAGGGTCTTTGCTTTCCTCTCACTCGCTCTTTCAAAGGCGAAAGAAAACCACCCTAGCAATATGCTCGCCGCTCACATCCCCCCCCCCCCCCCGGCGCGCCCCCCTCCCTTCTCCTCTGCTTCCCCCCCTCCCATTCTCTCCCCCGTCGTTGTTTTTCCCTTTGTGCTACTATTTTTTCTCCGTTATTTTCTGGTTCAACACCCAGCCATGGTGGATGGCCCATTGGCTTCCGATGGTCTGCCACCAACACGCGACCCACCAGGGGTCTCTACGGTCGCCGATCCCCCTACCGTCTGAAGTTTTATCCAGAAGGGACGGCGTTTGCCTCGCACGAGCGGCCATGCTCTTGCTACATATGGAGAGGCCTTCCGCAACCACGCGCGGTGGCGCTAGGCTCAGGGATCTCGGCCGGGTAAGGGGTGACAGTCCGGACTTAACCAAGTGGTGCGTGGCGGCCGGCCGCTGTGCCTGTTTTGTATGAGCCAAATTCTGTTGATTTGAGCTCCTTAAGAGGATAAGAGTTGTGTCTCCTCATTCTCTTTTGGAGAATGGAGGTGGTAGCCTCCTCTCCCTCCTTAGAGGGTAGAGGTTTAATTACCTTTGTGCTTCTCTCAGTCAAACCACATTTGTGTTAGTTTGGCTTTTGAGAGTTTAGAAGTTAAGACAAAGCCCGCCATAGATATGTGTGGGGATGCTACAGATCAGTATTTAGTTAGGCTTGTAATTTCGAATTTTTCTGATTTTATTAGTCTTAGCTGTAAACTTCATTTAATGAAATAAATTGTGATCCATTTTCTCAAAAACAATTATTGTATGTCATGATCTGATGATCCTTATAAATATGCAGTGACCACATCCATCAACTGCATATCTAATCCTTTTGTAATAACCAAACTGATTAAAATATGAATGTGATTGCATTCATAACAAGGAAATATGTTTCCCCATAACTAATCTCGGATTTTTGTAGGAAACTTTGTGCGACAAATTGTACAGCATAATTTCATTTCTCATTACACTTTCGTATAAATACTCATTTATATCTCATAGGCATTACACCATTTGCTGTTTGGACAACAGGTCCAAAAACCTCTCGCTTTGCTAGCGAGTTTAATTCAGCTTCAATAGCTGCTTTTCATTTTGGCCAATCATTTCTACGGCGACATTCTTCGACGGTTCTTGGCTCACTTTCTTCATTATTTCAGGTAATTTCAAGGGTCATTTTATATGAAAATATATTTTTGACAACAGTTTTATTTCTATCCATAAGTTTTCCAATACTTATAAAATGTATTGAAATCTCATTGTTCCTTTCCAGGGAAAAACATTTCATGAAACACCTCTTCAGAAAGTTTCTCTTCAAGAGGTTTGTACTCTTTAGGAGTTTCCTCTTCATGAGGTTTGTACCATTCAGGAGTTTCTTCTTCAGGAGGTTCCTCTTCAGGGGACTTGTACTTTTCAGGAATTTCCTCTTCGGAATTTATACTCTTCAGAAAGTTTTCTCTTCAGGAGTTTCTTTTTTCTATACAGAAAGTTTAGATAAATCTTATTGTTTGTTTTGTGGGTACGGTCTCTACAAGAGCACCGATTTCTTTTCTTTTGCACCAATAAGTTTTCAACATTTCGAGTGTGTTTTAGACTCATTTATTGCTATTTTAACAACTTGTTTTTCAGGGACTTCAATTTTTGTTTAAGCATTAACAGTAGTAATATATGATTTTACAACACCTTTAGTGTCAGTAAATACATCAAGTAATTAATTTACAACACTTTATATATAGGTAATCCTTTGAACTTCTGGTTCACATTCATTTGTAAGAAGATCAAATTTAGACAATGTTTTATTATCCAAAATAATTTCTTGTCGTGTTTCAGGCACCGATATTTCATTATTTCAAAACATGATGAAATATTAATAAACTTATATATAAAAGCTTAGTATAAGTGAATCAAGTGTTTGGCCGTACAATAGGTACGTGACCAATGTTCAGTCATATCATATTTATGACAATCATCTTCATCTTTCTATGAAAAATTATTCTGAGGGTCTTTACCCTTTTTCGAGTTAGATCACTTCTGGTGATGTGGTATAGTATTATTATTATCTATAGTGTTATCGCTTTTTGGACTAACACTTCTATAGTTTTTCTACCACATCTACGCCATTGGTTCTTTTGAAATGATGCACCGTTTACTTCTGGGAATTGTGTAAATTCAATATCATTAATAGGATGTAACTGGTGATTTATTAACAAAAATTCATTATTTAACTCAATCACTAGAAGATAAAATAAAAGTTAAGAATATTAGTTGAACTTTCGCTCTTGATATTGCTGCTGCAGGAGCACATTCGATACATGAAAAATAATATGTCTTCTTTTAAAAATATCATCATTAGTGACTTTTTCACTGCATAATTTTAATATTGAGCTAATTTTAAAGAGTGTAGAATTATATTCATTACCACTCATAAAATCTTGTAACTTTATGTATAATAAGTCATAATGATCATTTAGAAGAATTACATCTTCTGGTGCTCATATTTCTCCCTTAAATCATTTCACACAATAAAAAGATTTTTCATCATGAGATACATAATATGGTCCTGCAGGGACACGTGATTTTCTTTTTTGATTATATCTCTCAAGTTCATCATATCCAAATGGATCTCATCAAGGATGCTGAATAAATAATTTTTTCCAGAAATATCAATAGTAATAAATCTCAATTTTATAAGATTTGACATTTTCTATATATATGAATCACAAAAATAAATCTGTGGATCTAATAAATATATTCACATAATCATCCGAATAAAAGTTTAATTTTATCAAGTAATATTTAGCAATATCAATTTTAATATTCATCGCGAGGACTGCAAATAATATACTGAAAAACTTACTTGAAGTAGAAAACTATTAGCTTTAGTATCGGTAGAACTTCGTGCTGATAACATATTATAAAACTAAAAAGGAAACTACTACTATTGCAAGAAAAATATAAAAGAAACTCTTAAGAACTGAAACTTTCTTCGTTCTATAAATTTTTCTTATGAATTTCAGAACGATTAAAACTCATATTTATAGATATTGAAATCACTATGCAAGTTACTATGCAAGACTTAAAATAATAGTTGTGAGGTCATTCACAAAATTATTAGAAGAGGGGGAGCCGTCCCTAATAATTCATTACAATAAATACAATTTTGTAAAACCTATTTAAAACACTAGAGCAGTTTTGTCAGCCCAATAATAACACAGTTTTTGAAAAAGGAGCCCACCCAATTTAAACACAGGTCCAATTAACAACCAAGTTCAGAATGTCCATTTAAAAGCCCAACAAGTACATTTAAAAACTACAATGGTTTCAGAAAAATGCAATTCAGCCCAACTAATTTAAAAACACAAGTCCATAAAATTAAACCCATCACAAGAAAGCACTCGGCTGAATGGGCCTAAGGCCCAAGGGCCCAAATGAATTAAAGAATCTGGCAACAAGGAGCTCGATTTACACATCAAGAGCTAAAGAGTAAAAGTGTGATTAAAGATGAAAAAAATATTAAAAAGACAAACCCTTGTTGCTTAGAGCACTCTCATTACTTGGTCAATTGAGGTGCTTGGCTAAAATTTAAATGATTTTAATAAAAAAATGGCTACATTGGATTAGTCAAGTTAAAAAATATTTAGCTAATGTAAATAGTAGTTTTTCAAAGATGGAAAATGAATAGTTGCTTAGTTAAAAATTAAAATATTATTATTCTATCTAACAAAATACTAAAGTACCTTGAATTCAAATTAAAGTATTATTATTTTATTCAACAAAGGTGAAAGAATATTAATTTAATAATAACTTATTATTAAATAGAAAATAAATGGCTAATCCAATATGCACCTTAAATTTAAATTGATTGGGCAAATGTAAAATAGTAGGATATTGGTTAAAATTTGAAAATGAATTTGCCTAAGTCAGTGAGAGTGCTCTTACAGGAACACAAAACTGAAAAGAGAAGTTTTTTTTTTTTTGTTTGTTGCAGAACCAGTAGAGAGAAAGAGATCTACAGAGTACAGGAACTCATTGAGAGAGAAAGGCTGAGCGTGATGGCGACTCCAATGCAAAAAACCTCAGCGGCGCAATTGGGCTTCCCCGAGCATGGTGGTGCAACAGAAAAGAAAGAGTGTTAGAGAGAAAAAGTTGACTACTGAAGCAAACGATGGAAAAGAAGGGTGGCTATGGGTTGTGATCGTATTGAAAATCAAAAGCGGTGGAGGGTGGTTGCTGGCCGGCACTGTGGTTATGCTCCAACGAGGTAAGTGTCTCAGTGGTGGATGGGCAAGAGAGGTGGTCTAGTGTAACACCCCATTTCCGTAGGTTAAGGAGTGTCACGAAATTTTCTAAAACTTTTATTCCGGCATAAGATTTTTTGTTTTTATAATGAAATAAATAACGTTTATTCCAAAGAAATTGAGTTCTAAAAAAATGTCTTTGAAGAAAAACATTAACTGACATTAAACTTGTGTCATAAAAATATGTATTTCTAGAAAATACCGAAAATACAATAACTGCTCAATCTACTCCTGCTCTGCCTGCTCACACCGGTCATCTTCTTCACCTAGGTGGTTTTAAAAACAGGAAATAACTAAAATGAGTCGATGACTCAGTAATGAATCCACTATAACGTAAAATAATACTATAGGAAGTTTTCATAAACTTATGCTGAATTTTGAAAAACATGATTGTAAATGCTAATGTTCATGCTATGCATGACTGAACTATCTGATTTAATTGACTTACTGATTTAAACTGATTGATCTGACTAAACTTACTAACTGATTTAGGTGAACTGATTTAGGTGAACTGATTTGATTGAGCTGATTTAACTGAACTGATTTAACTGAGCTGATTTCACTGAACTGATTTGACTGAAATGTTTTATCTGAACTGTTTTAACTGAACTGTTTGGCCAACACACTTAACCTTGGGTGCAAGGTTGTGCACCGGCCCCACGTTCCGCTGCAGCAAGGGGAGCCGCTGATAGGACTCTAGCGTACTATGGTGGACCACGCTTAAGTCCGTGGCTTATACATCCACCCTGATCTGATATGCATTAGTACCATATACCTGAAATGACCATCTAAAATAACTGATTTACTGAACTGAAGCTAGCTGAACTGTTTTAATTGGATAACTGATTAATTATTTCCTGATCTAACATAATCTTACACTTGAACTTAACTCAACTTATGTGACTTATGTGACATGATATGCATAATACATACTATCATAAAAAACTATAATTCGCTAAGTCTAAACGTGATGCTAATGACATGATTGTATGTTGTGTTGAATGACATGCTTGCATGACATGATAAGTATTTGAAAAGGGCTATCAAATAACTGGCTTTACTTATAATATACACTAATGTGAGGATCCTAGTCTTGTGATCAAATTTACTTACTTCATAGTGCTGCTTCATAAATTGTCTTTTATAACTCGACGTTACCTATATAAAGTACAAATTGTCACTAATTTTTCTAAAATAACATACTATAACAATCTACTGAAATAATACATATCGTGGAGAATAATAATATAGTACACATTATGGTTCGTACAAAAGACATTAAATACTAATATCATAAAATAAAATACTTATAAAACATTCTACTTGAAAATTATGCTTTAGTAAAACAATCAAAACTAGATTCAACAAGTCAGATATTTCTATTTAATTAAATTTGTATTGTATAAAATAATTAAATGAATATTCTGTCTATTATAGAAGTTAATGAATACTTATATTTTAAATTATTTAAATACTAACAACATATTAAAACTTAGAAAAATATTTGGACTATAACTTAGTAAGGAATCATATTTAGTTTAACATCTATTAATAACACTGGAAGCTTGTTTCATCAAATATACTTGACAGATTAAAATAGATCAAACTCTATTTATAACTAAATTCATTATAATGAATAGTACTTAAAAAAACATTGTTTGTTTAATCTTTGATATTAAAACAAGCCTAGAATGATCAAAGTTTAAAGTCCAATGTAAAGATAAAGTGAAGCATATGAAAGACATTTGCTGCAACTTGAAAACTAAGGTGAAATGGAAGATTGACAGTAGGCCCAAGCCCGAAATGAACTGGTAACAAATCCCATGATCCAAGCCCGAACAACACAGGCCCAGACCCGTCTGGAGATGCAGAGATAATATAAAATCATACAAGCCTTTTTATCATTACGGTATTATCTTTTTATTGTCCAAAGATAATGTAAAATCCTTTTTATTGTCAGAACTAATTCAATTTTTTGAAATTCAAAAATAAATGTAACATTAAAAAAATAATATTCACTACAATAAATATGTCTTTTTGCATCGATTTTTTTTTAAATTCGTCACAAATAAATTGGATGCAATTGATGAGTTGTTGCCTGGCTTTGTCTACCACCGTATCATTCTTGCCGCTTTCTACTTAACAATAGATCAAACACAGTATCACTCTATTGCGTCGATGTATTATAATTTTTGCATCGATTTTAAGAATCAGTACTGTTTGTTACTGTAGATAAAGGATGGACGCGTTTTATGCATGGAGAAAATGAGCTATTTACAAAGAAAACAGGTGACGCAAAATGAAATTATGATTTGCGCAAACACTCTCAAATATTTTTTTATTATTATTTACTATTTTATCATTATTTTTCACTTATTTTAATTATTATTTATTATTTTTTCATTACTATTTAATATTTTTTTATTTTTTTATTACTATTTAATATTTTATTATTATTTTTTACCTACTTTTTATTATTATTCATAAACATTCTCAAACACTCTTAGGCCGTTTGTATTCGTGAGTGAGTTCATCTCATCTCAATTCTTTCAAATTCATCATTATATTGTTTCTCATTTTTATATTAAATACAAATTTTAATACAGCTTTTTAAAGCTTTTTCAATTTCTAAGACAATTTTTTTTAAAGTCTAAAATAATAATAATATTAAAAAATAAACTCATCTTAACTCATCTAAATTTATTTCATCCCGATATTTAAATTCAAATCGGCCTTAATCACTCTCAACATTCAAACGTGACCTTAAGCTCCAAAAACTTCACTCTAGCCCGATGCATCCCGTGTTTTTTTGTTTATTTCACAATTTCTCCTATTCTCTTCGCGACAGCATACAAATTCCGAACCTCTTCAGTTCTCCTCCAAGCAACCTTCGGTTAGGCCTCACCGCCGACCACACAGCCTCACCGTCACCTCTGGAAGCTCGCCCTTGCTCCTGCGAGCAGTCCCTCACCGTCGAAGCCCCTTGCCAGCCTCTCTATCAGCCGAATGCGAGCACAGTCCGAAATGGGTTTCACACAAACCATTGACATGGAGCCCATAGCTCCTCCCTAGACACACGCACGAAACCCACCCCTTTATACATGGGTTCCCCACCTTTGCCACCGTACGCTGCCACCCACGGCCTCCAGCCATCACCAGTAGCACCCCCTCTCACTGGCGATCTCCCCCTCCATTTCCCCTTGTCTAGGTTTCTCGTACTTGTTCTCTATTATTGGAGTTATTTTATTTCGATCCAAACCATTGTATTCGTTTCTTTTCAGGTAATCACTGGTTGTTTACCATATCTTAATTCTTGAGCATTTTTTCATTTTAGTGAGATTTTAATTTTTTATTTCCTGAGATGAGTATGATTTTGGTACAATTTCTTGAGTTCTTGTGGATTTCCAATGACTAATCCTGTTTTAAAGCATAAGGCCCAGTCTGTTGGTGAGAAAATTTTTGATAAGTTGCTATTGTGTTATGTTTTGATTTATTTATGGTTTATTGTATTATGTATAACACATATTGTTAAGATTTCTTATAAAACTTCATTTGTGTTATGGAAACTTCCTTATAAAATGTAGTGTTGAATAGAAGGCTTTCAACTCCTTAATGTTGAAAGTCGTAAGCTGATTTATTGCAAAGCTAGATGCTATGCATGAAGTTTTTGATTGTGTTGTGTATAATTTATGAATATGAAAATCATTTGCATTAAATTCCATTGTTTTCACCGACAGTTTTTGTAGTTCAGGTTGCCATGTTTGAATAGCCATATTTTTTTGAGAATCCACTTTTCGTGGTTGTTGAAAATCAATATGAAGTTTGTGGAAGAATCCTGATGGTTGTGGAAATTTACTATCTCCACCATGCATAGAAGCCTTTGTAAAATTGCAGTTTAAGTTTGTATATCATGCTATTGCAGATCTGCATCTATTGCTATTACCAGTTTCAATCCATTTGCAAATGAAGAATCATGGTCATATTAAGAACTTAATATAGTGGTTCATATTTAAACTTCTCTTTTTGTTCTCTCTGTTTTTTTTTTGTAATCTACTTGTGATATAATGTTTTTTGTGATCTAATGGTATCTTGGGTTTTGTGATCTGACTTGCTTTATGGTCTGATTTTTGTCTAATTTGCTTGTGGCCAATTTTTTGAGTGTCCACTGGCCAAATTAACAAACAGCAAATAATGGTGATTAGACTTTCGAAAGCTTCAACACAGGTTTGAGGAGTTCAAGAATGTGGTTACACTATCTGCAAAACTGTAGCATATTAATCTAGTGAGAGTTTTGGGATTTTGCATCGAAAGGGATGGACAAATGCCTTCGAGTACATGCCGAAAAAAAGCTTGGACTTTTAAGTCTTTGGTGAGAATCCTATCTGGTCATAATTAACATAATGTAATTTGTTTTGAAATGTTGCACAATTGTTTTTGTGCTATTTATCTTGTACTCTGCTGCATTTACAATGGCTGTAAGTCACATGAGGCTTCAATATACATTGAGAATGTCTATTAGAGTTTGTGTAGAATAAAAATTTGTGACTCTTATGGTTTATTTGCTTAAGATTAATTAATTTTACACTCAACTTTGAGATACTAATGCATGCTGTGCTATGTTTGCGGCTCTTGCTACTTTCGTTCTTAGCTTCTAATTAGGTGTCTTTCTTTTGAATACTCCTTGTGTATTTGGGATATTCCTAATTAATTATGAGGATTAATCAATTTTCTCATAAAAAAAAAATTACAAGTTGCCTTTTAACACTCAATTGACTTTTCCTTGCAAAGAAAACTTTTATGTTTCTCTTTGATGTAGTAGCTAAATGCTGATTGGCAAAGAGCTGCAACAGGCTCACTTGTTTTGATTACGCCCAAAGAATAACGCGGTCGTTTGCAGTATAGCTTTGGGGTGTCGATTTCACGGGGAGATGGATTTAGAAATTGAAAAATAGTAATGAAATTAACAAAAAAATTTAGAAGAGTGTGAAAAGTGATTTTTGAAGTATGACGTAAATTAAAACTAAATGAGTAATTTGAAAAGTATAAAAATGAGATAAAAAGTAAAGCATTGGGAATCATTTGTATATAATCAGTATTTTAATTATTTTCGATTCATTAATAACTCAATTGAAAATTCTATGTCCAAATTTTCAATTGGAAGATAAAACATTAATAACCAAATTTAAATCAAATGTAATCTTTCTAAAAATCATTCGTCGTAATATAAGAACGGAAATTTTTATCGATATTAAGGAAATTCAACATCGACAATATCCTTGTAGAGCAATATTGCAGCAGAAAATTAAATTAATATAGATAACCAATTGAACCAAACATAATCAAATGATTATTCCATTCAATAGAAAAAGCATGACTGAATCTATAAATGAAATAATTTCTAAGATTATTTGGTGACAAAAATATTTATAATAAATTTCGAATGACTAAACAAAAGAGTTTTAATAATTGAAGAAAACATACATGAATAAAAAAACAATTACAAATATCATCTTATATATAAATTCATCCCTAGCTCTACTAGAGAATTTAGTTACACATATTGAAAATATGCAACGAAAATTCTCTAAGGAAAAACATGGAAGAGCCGGCCGTTGTTTTCTCTCTTATTTGGTTTTTCTTTTCTTTTCTCAAACTCTCAAAATAGCTCTTCCAAGGCATCCAAGCACCAAGCATGGTCTTAGAACACACACCTCTCCCTTCTATTTATAAGCATGCTTCATGCAAATTGTCATGATAAAATCATCACAATTTCAACTTGCTTTGCCATGTGTCATTCTTGAATCCAAGTGATTTGTGAGTTGTCATTTTGATAATTTGTTTTCCCACTATGCATGAGCTGAATTTTGCTTGTAGGTTGAGTGCAATTTTGCTTCTTTATCCATTAGTTGCCTTGTATGACTTTATATCTTGTGGTCAAATAATTTGTCTTGAAGAAACTTGAGTGCACTTCATCTTGCATGTGAGTTGATCATTGAATTTCCAAGTTGGTGTAGGAGTGCTTGCTAGAAAATATTGTGATGACATTTGGATTTGATGCAAGTGGCTGAAGAATATTCAGGAACGTCAAGTGCAAGTGCATTCACTTGATGGTCGATTTTTTCTTATATTGAGTGGATATCTCTTAAAATATAAAACATAAAAGTTATAAACATTTCTCTTCAGGTTCTATATCATCTTGAATCAGCTCAATCGGAGATTGGATGAGAGAGTTATGCCCATATTATGAAAAGACATCAAAACTGTCTGAAATTCCGCAATTATCTTCATTTGCTCCTAATTCCTCTATTTGTGTCCTAAATCAAAATATAAGAATAATGAGTATATTTAGGCATCAAATAAGAATAAAATATTAAACATTAAGAGAGAAAAATATGGCATTTTATATTCTCATCAATATATTAAATCATGCTTATATCTATCTCAGGATAAATGACCATTAATTTTAATAGAGTATTTAGAGTGCATATCCATTATGTTTAAATAGAGTATATTTATTATTTTCTCAATTCTTTTAACATTTAAATAGAGTATTTAGAGTGCATTTTTGTACACTCATCATGTTTCAATGGGCTCACATTTGACTAACTTAGTGAGTTTCTTGCTTGATTGCTTATGCTTAAAATATGAGATTATGATATTATGCTTAAAATATGATAACAATCAATGAATCATACATCAAATAGGTTCTACCAAACAGATACAGAAACTAATCTAACTTTTATCAACAAGTTATAGATAGAAGTATTTGTTAATTATCTTTTCTAATCTATTTAGGCTCTTAATCAATTCCACTAGTTAATATTTAAAATAAATAACTACTCAATTCAATTCCACTAGATAATGGGTGTGGGAGGTTAGACACCATATTTTGTGGGACCTTGCTAAATGATTCAGATGTCGGGGGTGTTGGGCTTTTGATATAGACTATAGTTCCCTTAGATATTTTTGTTTAACAGATATGGGGTATAAAATACCATGTCCCTTTATCATGTATATGTGGCAACAATGGTTTATTATTTTGTGAAGTGAAGGGGCTGCTCATCTATGTAAGTGTCTGAAACTTTAATATGTTTTCCCTCAAGTAGTATAACTTTATTAGATGGTGCATGACATGTGTCAGTGAGGATAGATAAATTACCTTTGTAGTATGTATTGTCCACTCATTACGTTTAATAACTGTTGCTGCAGTTGGGTATGAGAAAACATGGGCTGATTCTGATTTAAATGTGTAGTGACTATAGTTCATAACCATTATATTGCTTGCCTTTATGGTGATCTGAGAAGTCATGTGAGGGTAATCATTCCGTACAGTTTGGTAAATTTTATAACATTTGAAAGCTTTGGATTGCTCTCTCTTATGGCTGATGCTAGCTTCAATTGCTTTCTTGATGCCTTTTCTTTTTCTAGGTTCCATTACCATTTTTTACCTTCATTGATTATTGTAAGCAATTGAAGCAAAAAGCAGATTGTGTGGTACTGATGGCAAGCCTAAAGAAGATGCTTCTGAACAAATCTATTTAGCTCAGGCTTGAAACCCAAGGTTGTAGTATAATTGATATTTCTATTCATTTTACTATAACATTAAAATATTTCTTTTTAATAAAATGTTGGGGCCATATCTTGGTTGCTTTTAGGTTATACTTTGCTTCCGTTATTTGATTTTTTGATGGAGGTAATAGAATAAGAAGTATGAAATCAGTATTTGAGGACATGTAATTCAGGTACCCATTTTGAACGACAACAATGAGTTGGAATCTTTGAGGACATGTATATCCCAATGTTGTTCATTATCTAATTGATGTCTTATACAACAGAATCTTGATGCACTGTAGCGTGCAGTTTTCTCTTTGATGCTTATCCCTAGTTGTAGACTGTACTCAATATCTAAGTTGATATTTGCATAATGTGAAATGACACCTTGGTGAAAAAGATTTAAAAATTGGTAATAGACACTGACTAATACATTTAACCCCCTTTTCAAATTAGATATTGTATTATCTTTTTCTTATCTTTTTAATTTCCTCTGTTTAGTGTCTTCATAATGTATTGTAACAAATTTTCATCCAGGATCTTAAGTGTAGAGAACCTTATTACGTAGGATGCAATAGAAAAGTATAGACCATCCTATTTGTTATAGGTCAGTGATATGTAGTCTTTTCAAGGGGATTGTATCTCCATGCTTGCATGTGCCACATTTGATGGTAATTGATTTTTCTTTTTTCTTGTTTTGCTACTCTCCCTGACTTGATATGCTACTAATATTTAGCATTTACTTCAATGTTCTTAGCTATATTTTTGTAACAGAACTGTTGGATATAAATGAAAGATAAATATTTTCGTTTCTCCTTGGACCCCAATATAAAAGATAATAAATTAGATTTCAGATTTATGTATGCCTAAAATACGATTAAATTTGATACATTATTAGATTAGATTTCAGATTTATGATGCTTTTGACTCTTACTCTCTTAAGCTTGTCCATCATTCCTCCTGGTTTGGTACATTTTCTTGAGTGTGTGTATAGAATTTTTCATGACCTCAGAACACAACAGGTGTGATGGTATTGATACGTCCAACTAGGAATCTTGTACTGGTCGTGTCCCTGGTTTGTTTCCTGATGCTTCTGTTTCCTTTTTGGCTTTTTCCTTTCAATAGGAATACTCATGGCCCCAAGGCTAGTTTTTGTCCTCTTTAGTGTCACGTCATTTCAGTTTCATGAGAGGGCTTGCATGCTCAAGATTTAATCATACTTATAAATAAGACCCAACTTAGAGAAGATATTGATCACCCTAGAGTACTTTACATGTTTATCATAATTTGCCACTTTTTTTAGTTTTGGATTTGATTTATCATATATATCTTTAATGTTTTCGTCTCCAGTGCTGCTTTCTCTTTGTTATTCACTTGTATATAAGAAAGTTACATTATATTTACATAACATTTTAAGTAAAATCACAAAATTGGAGTTCTAGTGGGTTAATTATGATGTCTGACATGGGGTACATGAATATGTAGATGTGGCTGACCATCTACATAATTATTGGAAGCTGGAACTAAGGATGAGAGAGAGAAGTTGGATGATTTTGGTTTCAATAAGGTGCTTCCCGATGCATGTGACCCAGCACCTGCAGAGTTTCCAAGCATCTTTGGAGTCAAAGTTTACCCCCACCCAAATTCAGTACATGGAAAGTTCTTCTATTGGTTAGCATATGATGTGATGGTTCATATTTAATCATTGAATTAATATATTGGCACTTGTCCTTTCGATTCTGTTGTGCTTTGCTGTGATTTACTGAGGTATGACGCTACATTGCGTTGTATACTGCTGCCACTGCTTCCTCCTTTTGTATTGCTAAGTCGTTTGTTCTTTTACCACGAGTAGAGCATAGAATCTTTGTGAGAGGCATGTGTTTCCTTAGTTTTTTGAGAAAGTAATTCTTCTGGTGTTTATAAAAATGTAATTTGAAGGTAGGATTACATTTCTACATAGTTGAAATATTTCCTGAGTTTCTTGCACTCTTTTTGGTTCCCTTGCTCGAGTTTAAATGTGGCTATTTGCATGTTGATGTAAAGTATTGGCTCTTACTTTGCATACTGCCTAGAAGCTATGATAGCAAAGTGTGCAAGCTTTAGAAGATTGATTTTAGTTTCAAAGTTGGTGATGAAATTGTGATGCTTATAACGTTATCAGAGCATCAATTACCTAAAAATCTACATTCTAGTTTCAAAGTCGGCGATGAAATTGATTTTTGGTTCCCTTGCTCGAGTTTAAATGTGGCTATTTGCATGTTGATGTAAAGTATTGGCTCTTACTCTGCATACTGCCTAGAAACTATGCCAGTGAAGTGTGCAAGCTTTAGAAAATTGTGATGCTTATACCGTTATTAGAGCATCAATTACCTGAAAATATACATTCTAGTTTCAAATTCGGTGATGAAATTGTAATATAAATGTATCAGCGCATCACCAGCCTCAAATTGAATTCAATGGGAAAAAAACTGTTAGATGCATATGGAAAGGAAACATAGAGAAAGATTAATCACATTGGATCTTTTCCAAGTGCAGCAAGTTGGGAAAACATGTTTGAGGAGAGCAATGTCCACTCTATAGTATCCAAGCCTTCATTTTTAGCTAACTTCTTATTTAACAATGTTGCATACAACCTTCATCTATTAGCATAAACTTCAGTAATTACCTAGAATGTTAAACCAAAAAGAAATTAGCTAAAAATCTGTCTGCTGAAGTTCTTCTATGACTATTAGTTTTTTTGTAAGTGTGTCTCTATAGACCTGGAGGTTATTGCTATTTTGGTATTGTTTTATGCCTGACAAGGTAAATAAATATTTGTAGTGCATGTTTCAACCTATCTTTGGAAAAGTTCCAAGAAGTATAAATAAACTCTCAACTAAGTAAAGAATTCAATTACCACTCTCCTAAAAATCTCAATCTTAAGTTTTACCTGAAAATTACAGATTGACATGCCGTGATTGGTTCCAGCTCAGCCTAAAAGTTTATACACGACTATTTTTCACAAATCAAGGTATGTCATATTACCTTTTTATGATCTACAAAGTGGTATTTATAACCTCAAAATATGCAGCAGTTTTCTCCATACTGAGCTTATGGTTCTAAGAACCTTTCATTATTGGTACGATTATTCATCTGACATGTAATGGTTACAAGGAATATTAGGTATTGATCTCTTTTTAACAGTTTTCTACATGGTGAACTTCCATACTTACTAATGTCTAACTAGGTACTGGTATACTTCCATACTTACTATGGATGGTTATGTAATTGCATTTTTCAGTTATTGTAATATATTATCTATTTTTTTGATAAGTTATTGTAATATATTACCTTAAACTGCTCATTTACTTATAAAAAAACCTTAAATTGCTTATTTGACATATGATACTATTATTTCAAATAAGTATCTAATTTACAAAAACAGAACTTGCCTAACAAAAATAGAGCTTTGACATGTATAATCTTTTATTTTTATGCAGCTGATAGAAATTTTAGAGTGGATGGAGTTTTTTGGGCCAAATGATATGTTAGTTGGTTCACATAAAAAGAATTAACTGTGAATATTAGAATAGACATGCAAACAATTTGCAACATTTGTTTTTGTGGTCTGGAGTTTGTTTTTGCCAAGTTCAATCAAAACCATTTGATTCATTGTACGTATTGGGTTTAGGATAATGTGGTAGAGCTTGTGCTTATGACATGGATATTTATGATTATGTTTTTACAAGAAAAGCATTGCCTTGAATTGGGTTCATTATTCTTGAATTGCCTACCCAAAAATAAGTAGCAATAACTAGTTTTCTTTTGGGGAAAGTAGAGGTTGATTGTTACTTACGGCAAGTTGGTAGTGGTGGTGGATACAGGGAGGTGGGACCTATTCTTGATATATTTTGCTACATGTCTTTCAATGTGATTTTAATCTTCCCTTCTTTATAATGGTTTGGCTGATATTGAATGTTATTACAATTACCTTTATATTCTTTTGAGGGTTCTGATTTTTATATGGGCTTGCATTCATGTGCTTTTGTTCAATATATCTGAGAGCAATATATCTAACTTATTTTTTATGGATGATGATATTTATTAGATTTATACATTGTAAAGTTCATGTTTTTGGTTGTAGAAAGCTGTCATGACTGCAATATATCTGAGTTATGTCTTTCAATTGATTGGTTAATTTGTTTGAGATGTGCTCTACTTCTTTTCTTCTCATGTCCCCTTGGAAATAGAAAATCATTTCAATTTCTATACAGTTATTGCTCCATGCTCGCATTTTGAGGCTTCATATAATATAGTCAGTATAATCTTTAAAATTTGACCATATGTATATGGGGCCCAATATATCTATGCACATGTTACTCTTGCTTTTGTTTTCATGTTTAGGCTCTGCCAAAATATGGATATTTTTGGTATTTACCTCATTTTCACACCCAGCTCTATTCTAGATCAGCTCATAACAATAATGGTTTGGTCATGTTTCTTGCATTATTCCTTATTAATGTATACAACTATCATAGATGTGCAGTAGCATTATTATCATATATTCTAAACCTGCGGTTTTTCTCGCTTTCCAGATCATATTATATATATTATATATAGTACCATAGCAGCCACAGCTAATTGCCAGTATATATTTAGATTGGATCTTAAATATGCCTTACTGTTTGTATGATTTCTATACATGTAGAATAGTTGTTGTGTGGACCTTTATATTCTAATTAAAGACATTAGATTGGGATTTAAGTGGAGGTATTTATGATGTCTGACCTACTGAACCTGAATAGGCAGAAAAACTATCTACACAACTATTGGAAGCTGAAATATTTGGATGAGCTTGGTTTCTACTGATGATGAATTTCCAAGCTTCTTAATTTGGAGCTTAAAGTTTACTCCCACCCAATTGGAATATCCAAGTTCTTCTATTGTTTAGCATATGTTGCCATGGTCCAGGTTTAATTATTGAGTATCCACTCAGTTTAGGAAAAAATAGGACTTCGGGCATATATACATGTATGTACATGTTATGGACACGTGTAAGTCATGGTATGCTCCAGCTATATACAATAGGAACTGATACAATATTCCACCCACATGTAATAATGAACCATATTTATGCTAACATGCACCAGAGTGAAGCTTGGGCGGAACGAATGAAAAGATGAGATATTGCTGCATCATGTGTGTTTACCTCAAATAGTAGATGTTGGGGATCTACATTATTCAACTTGAGCTTATTTAATTTATTTTATAAGGGGTTTGGTTGCAGTCCCTTCTTTAGGCATGATCAGACTTGTGGTTTTAATGTTGCGACAAATTTGAAGAATTGATATGTTACAGTGTTTGGGATAAATATATATAGACTATTGATGGAAATGGCTTAATATGGAACAATATCATGGACATATGTTTGTGCTGTATTAATTGGTTGATTTGGCATACTATTGAATATAAAAGTAGTTAAAATATTGGATTTATTTTTTGTTAGTAATAGTTAATATATTAACTAAATATATCAATTATGATATCAAAGATATGGGCGGGTTGATGAGAAAAAATGGTGAATTATATAGATAATCAAAACGTTTATATAATAGTTGGTAGAGGCCAGCGTTGCTTTAGGCCATATGCAGCGAAATACAATATTAATCTGCAGCGAACACATGCAAATGTGTATTTGCATCAGACACAATAGGTATTTGCATAAAAACAAATTTGGAAGTTTGCATCGATTTACCATGCCTAAAAGTGCCAAATGCAATGAAGAACTTTCCTAATTACGGAAAATTTTTCTATTTGCAACAACAATAAATTGCGGCAAATTGGCATAAGCATCGAAAAAAGTAAGATTTAAGATTTGAAACGACAGTAAGATTTAAGACCATTTTCGGCAAGAAAAGTGCTATTTGCAGCGAAAAAAAAGTGCCGTAAAAAGTCACTAGCATTGAAGACGAGACGAATTAAGACCATTATTCAACTTTCAACTTTTATCTTACTCATCTCAAATTACCATCCAAACCAACATCTTGTTATAAAGGTTCAACCCAAATATTTCTGAACTAGTTAAAACTTGCTAAATTTGTACTCAAACTCAGCTCGAAACTCAAAGTTATAATTATGTCTAATGCTTAATCCAGCTCGCCTCCTGTAAAAGACGTGTTTCACATCACTAACTATTAGGATAACCTGCAACAAATGAGGGACATTGCATGCCCAGAGGAACTCTAATATCAAAGTTAGAGCAATTTAGTTTCAGTATAATTATGTAAAATAAGAATATATAATCTGTTACCTTTAGGTGTTATTTATAGAGGTGTTGAGTATGGGAAACAAAAAGCGGTGGACAGGTAAACCGGAATAGGTTGGGTTCAATATTGTATAAAAATTTCTTTATCCAATTTTTTATATTATATATAATATATAACTTTTACATATAATATATAATTATATATAAAATAGTTTTGTATTATCTGATAAATTACTAATTAATATAATATTAATTTTAAAACCTTATGTCACTATATTATATTGTGTTAATTGTTATACTAATCTATATTCTACTATCTATAATATACACTATAGTCTATACTACAGATATAATATATATTATAATATATTAAAATATATTATCACTATCCTATTACATACTTTAATATACTATATTATACATTATATATAACACATATAATATAGTATATTAAAACTGAAAAAATTGGAATGAACCATACTAGAACCGGTAAATTGAAAGTACCATTTTAGGGTGTACTTTGTGCGATATCGGCTCTTCAGATCTCAAAATTGATATATAATGGTCCGGTTTTAAAATATGTCCAAAACGAGACTAAATCGGGCTCATTACACCCTTAGTGTTGAGGATGTAGATAACCATCAATCTAAGGGTTTATCTTGAATAATTTCGGAATAAGTGGACGAGATAACTGTCGACGTCCCAACCCACGCTTGGGATCGCAAGTGAATAGAAGCGTCGGGGACAAACAACGCAAGGAAGTTCACCCCTCGTTATATCATACGCTTATGGTTTTTTTTTCTAGAACGTCAAGTAAAGATTATTGCAGCGGAATAAAAGGTCAAGCCTTCTTTAACATGCATCACATGGTTACGCTATGGATCCCAAACATAATATTATACATAGCCCGGATTTAAACATTACATAACTTGTCCAAAAAACCAAAATAATGCTTCTCACATGCGGGAAGACTTTACCAAAATCATTAATACAGGGCATCAAAATATAATATGGGTCTTAACATTGCCCATATCTTCATCTGATGGGTTTCTTCTTCCCTTTCTTAAGGTTCGGGCCCCAACGAAGCCGATCCAAGTCCATGCTAGGCTTTACCTCACATATCGCCCTGGAAGGTGGTCCAAAAATATGCCCCAAGTGAAGGGACTCGTAGACCCCTAGTACTAAGCAACACCCTGAAGGGTATAAACCGACAGACCTGTACATGGTCACCTTTAGTGACTCCACCTCCCACTGACCCGGGCGGTCAATAGTCACTAGCCCCTTAAGGGCGGCCTCAATCGGATCCTTGAGGATCCGAGGTGTCATCACGGGGGTCCTACCCATCTGATCCATCCTCACCTGCAAGTACTTCTATCGTTCCCAAGAGGGAAGGATATTAGGGACATAAAGAGTGGGGTGAGATTTTGGAGAAAATCTCAGCAAGTACATCTATACTTTAATGAAAGCATTTTAGGCATATAGTCAAGTGAATAACAAACAAATTTCTTACGTATGCATTAACATGGGACTCATGCTTAGACCGATGCACATGCTCGTGACAAAAATTCATCTTTCTTTCATTTTTCTCAATTTTCAAAACATACTTGTTCAAATCGCTTATCAAAACTTCTTTAATGCATATTCTTTCAAAAGATACTTTGTTCAGAAACTTTTTGTCTTTTCTTATCTTAGGCGCTACTTATCATATCATATCATATATGGCTCGAAAGCCCTTTTCTTTTCGTCATGACTTCTTATTGTGGACACCTCACGGTTCCCTTATGCACCGTGTGCTCCATGCTAGTTACCGTCACACCCGGCGACTAAGTCAACCTAGGTGAATACGTTTCACGCCCTTTTGTGCTATTTGTCACTCGGGGATTTCTCTCCGAGCAACTACAACCTAATCAGATGACAAGGCCTAAGCCAACACTGCTTATATGGCACTCACTAGCATTAGGTGCGACCACGCTCTGGACACCTTTTGGAGTCATACATGGTCCGCCGACTGTTCCTCGTCGACCCAGGGGTCTTCACTCAATTTAAACACTTCTGAGTGAACAGAGAGTTCCACTGGGACACTTCCCCGTCCCAGCCTTTGGGGTTATTCGAAAACTTTAATTTTATTTCTTTCAAAAACATACTTTACTCAGAACATGGGTTTTCGTGCTTATGCATGGGACATGCAACTTTCAACTTTGTGAATGCAAAACTCGAGGCGAACCCGAGTACACACATTTGGTCGTTTTTCTTTCAAAAACCTTATTCTCTAAACTCATACTCGTGTGAAGACACTTCAACAAATGCATTAGGGGGAGTGGGGTGCTCGGCCTCCACCCCTAGGGTTCGGGCTGAGACCCTACTTTGTCTCCCATTGATGTTCTCTTCTTCCATTGATCTCCCTAACAGCATCTAGCCTTAGTTCAAAATTTAAAACAATTTCCTAGCCTTATAAGGGGTCAAACCCGAAACCTATAGCTCTCAAGTTTTGTGTTTTCCTTCCTTAGCCTTTTAAAGCTAGAGTCCTACTTGAATACTCTATGTGAAACCGAATCCATACATGTCAATCTCCCAATATGCATACTCCTACTTCTCCAAAACATCCAAACATGAATATTAAATAAATAAGGAAATTAAAACTTCAAGATTTCCACTTCAAGAAATTCCTCCAAAACATAACTCCACAAGCGTGCATTTTTATAACCATCAAGTAACAATAACATCAATATCTTCCAAGATCAATGAACTAGTTTCCATCAAAACTTTATACATGTTCATCCTAGCATGGCATTTCTATAGGCAAGATATTTACAACTAAAAATCAAGATGCTTCTTCAAATAATATATATGCATATATTCCATATTCACCCATACTCAACTAACTTAACATCTTCATGCTTACATGCTTTTCCTCATCAAACCACCAAGATCATCAATCATCTCATAACTCTTTAACCAATAAGATTATAGGTTCTACGTATGAATCCTAATCAAAATAATATTTCTACTCTCAAATTTTCATCATGGCATTTCTAAGCAAGTAACCAAACAATACAAGCATATTCACACATTCAAGCACATTCACTCCAAAATATACAAAGAATGCTAAAGGTAAAGTAAGGATATACTTGCAAATCTTCCTAGCTAGCTTATATAACTTCTGAGAATAAAAAAAGTACTTAGTTAGAACATGCTAAAAATTTACCATTGTCAAAAGAAATGTTTCCTTTTTGAAAGGTATGAACATAGGGTTCTTCCTTAGGCTTCTAGGTTTCATTTCAAAGTAACTAAGTTACTTACCTCTTCTAGGTTTCTCCTCCTTCCACAAACACTATCTTCTTCTCCTTCTTAATTTGGAGTGTTTAGATGTTTAAGTGGTGAAAAGAAGTGAAGCAAAGTGGAGAGAAATGAGGAGTGTTGCCGTGAGGTGCAAAGTGAGAGATGTGTGTGTGTGTATCCGAAATGTGCAAGCCAAAAGGGTGAGAGAACTAGGCCATTCGGCCAAGGCACTTTGCTAGCTCCTAGGCCACTCATTCCCCTAGGTTTGAGTGACTTGTGATGGGCTTGAAAGACCCTTGAGTGACTCCCATCACTTGATCACATCAACCCTAATCTATCCCATCCTAGGTTTGGAGATTTGCTCCCTTTTTCTTTTCTCATGGCCGGCCACTCATCCTAAGGTTCCAACCCCTTTCCATCATCTCACATCCTCTCTTGTCTCCCCAACAATCCTCTCACATGTCATTCAAAAGGATTTGGGAATCCATTTTTGGGAAAACACCCAAGGGGGTTTCGGATTCCATGGCTCCATCCAACCCTCTCTTCATCTCACTCTCCTTTCTATTTTGTCACATGCTCCTTCCATCAATCAATCACCTCACATCTCACCCAAGCTTGTCATGTCACTCTTACACAAATCCTTATCTAGATTTGGTAGCAAAAGAAAGTCAAACAAGGGGGAGGGGGAGTCGGCTAAGGCATACCCGAAACCCTCATCCCTTTCCTTCCACTTTTTGATCCATCAACTCACTTCTCATGTCACTTCCTCTTACACATCATGTCTCATCCAATCTTACACAAATCCTACACAAATCCTACATGTCCTTTCCATCTAGATTTGAAAAAGTTTTAGGTGAGAAAACCCTAAGGCCATTTGGCCAAGCCCTCACCGAAACCCTTCCCTCATTTCTCATCTCCAAATCTTCTCAAGTCCTTTTTACATCATTTTACTAGATATGGTATGATCCTACGTTGATCTTATTTGGCAAAATCCTACACCTCACATACTTCTCTAGGTAGGAAAAGATGGAAGATTCCACTCATGTTTTCTCTTTTCTTTCTTCACAAAACAACTAGTCAACTAGCTCACCTACTAGCATTTTCTTCTCTCAACTACTAGTCTTGACTCAAATTACTAAACTTTTCCTAGCTTGACATGTGTCATCAAGCATGGGCTTGGGTTGACTAGTGGGCTTCCTTTCATGGACCTATGAGCTTGTCTCTCCCCCACTTAGGCCCAAAGCTCTTGCCATGGCCTTAAGGCCCTTAAACTCCTAAATCCATCTTCTTAAAGCTTTAGCCACCAATTTGTAAGTCACTAAGCCATATGTGCATATTTAAATAAAAGCAAAATACGAAAATTTTGGGGTCGTCACAATAACTATCCTAATTTATCTATATTACAAGTTTGGATTGAAGATATGTTTCGGATAATGACCATGATAAGAGTTCTGAGTTGAAAGTTTGGGTTGTAGATAATTGAACCTAGGATATTGAATCATTGAGATGAAAGATTTGCGTTAGAGAGTTAATTCTAACCGGGACACCGTTCAACTAATAGGTGGCTAAAATATAATAGGCTTGAAGAATCCTAAGTCAAAATGATTCAAATATAACAAAATAAAGGAGTTGTATAGTATAACAGAGAACCTATTCAAAATGAATTACTAATGTAAAACAAATCTACTAAAATGGTAACAACGAAAATAATAATAATAATAATAATAATAATAATAATAATAACAATAACAATTATAATAATATAAGATAAAATAAATCCCAAATTTGGGCTGGGATGTTACAATATATATATCTCCAACTCCAATCATCTAAAAGAAATCAATTGTCCATATTTTCAAGGAAAGAGACCCGAGCATGTCAGTTAGTGGAATAGAAATTAAAAAAATTCAACTTCGATTTTGATTTTATTCATGGAATCTAACTTTGATATTGAATTCGATTATGATATTGTATTTATTTATATATTTATCATATATACTAGCATAAATATATAAATATCATATCTAAAGAGGTTGTGTAATGAGATCTTAGCAATGATTGCAAAATTCTAGTGGGGGAAGAATGGGGACAAAAGATGAGTACATTAGAAGAGTAAAAAAAAGGGCTCATATGAGAAAGGCCAATAATGAAGGTGGATTAGGATTCAAAAATATTGAAGATTTCAACATGGCTCTACTAGCAAAACATAGTTGAAATTTTATTTAAAATCCAAACTCTTAAGTAGCTAAAGTATATAGTAGCAAGTAGTTCAAGATGGGTGGGGGTGATGGAAGCAAAACTAGATGGCTCTCCTTCTCTGATATGAAGAAGCATTTGGGAAGCGAATGAGTTGTAAAGGGAGGGGCTTATATGGCTTGTGGGCACTGGTATGAACATAAAAATTTTGGGTCAAAAGTGGTTTCCATGGTCACTTTCTCATTTTCTTTTTCAATTACTAATGGACTCAAATATTGGTTTGGAAGCATCTTGTGACAACCTAGATTTTTTCCCTACTGGATTTTCCTCATGATAAAAATGAATACTTTTATTTAGTTATTCTTTGGAACTTTTTAGAAATATATTTCTTATTTATTTTGGACCTTCTCTCATAAGAAATATTGATAAGTTAGGTTCAAAGTAATAAAAGGATGCAAATAGAGGAGTTTAGTGCAAATTAAGGCAATTGGGTAATTTTCGACAGATTTGACGTCTCTCGATAATATAGAAATAAATTTCTCATTTGATTTTGGATTGGGATGATTCAAGATGATATGGAAAGCCAAGAAAAAGATATACAACTTTCATGTTTGAGTTTTAGGAGCTACAGACTCAATCAAGGGCGAAATTGAAATTGAAGTTGACAGAATCAACTTAGGCGTAGAAGAGCACAGACTTCGACTTTGATAACCGACTTAGCATGGACTTTCTCTTGAAATATATTTGTAAATCACATGATAATTTGCCAAGTGTAGAGACAAGTGGTACAATCAGCCCTTGATCCTTTGCTTGCCAACCAAGTGAAATGATAATCCTAAACCTAGGGGGGGACAAGTGGCTCTTGGCAACGAGGACTTGTGTAGATGTTCTAGAAGCTTTTCCTACTCCTTCTACATAAGATGGTCGACCAAGCTAGTAGGAAGCCCTTTTTTTTTTTTTTATAAAGGGAAGCACACGGCAAAGCCAAGAGAAAAACCTTTTCCATTACTTCATATACTCACTTACATCACTAATCTATATTCAAGGCTTTTGGGGTGGTTTCAAAGGGATTTTCAAAGGCTAAACTCTTTTACAAGTAGAATCTCTTGGAGAAATTGGTAAGTACACTTATACCTTTACCTTATTCATAGAATTTTATCTGTATAGGTATAGAATTAATATATTGATGATTACTTCATTTGATTACTTAATATGTTTATAGAAAATGTTATATGGAGCTAAGTGGATTTTATAGGAAAAATAGTGTGATAAAGGATGGTAGAATAATTTAAGAAGCATGATTTTATTTTAGGAAATTGTGGATTGAAGTTGAAATGATGGTATATGAGATTAAATTAACAAGAGAGCCAAGTTGAGGGCTTAGGAGGTTTCCACTTTGATGAAATTTTTTAAGGTATTATTAAGTTTATTTTTCTAAATTAATGATATGATGATTAATTTAAAATTAGTAAGTGATTGAGGGAAAGTATATAATTGAATTTCTTAAAGAATAGTGGTGGTGGAATGATTATTTGTTAAGGGAATAGTAGAAGAAATGGTCTATTTATTGAGTAAGGCTTTCGGTAATGGGTTGGTTTGGTTTAGGTTTGAAGTTTCCAAGATACTCTAAGTGAAGAGTAGTGTGATAAATAGATGGAAATACTTTGAGAAGTAAGAATTTGTGTTAGTAAACTATGAATTGAAGATTAGATGATAATATGTGGTGTAGGGGTGACAAAAGAACCAAGCTAAGAAAGTTGAAAGGTTTCGGCAGGATATCTTAGGGTGTTATGAATTTTAAGTTTACCTATGAAGGATGTGGTAATTAAAGTAAGTTAATGAGTGATTGAGGAATATTTTATGGATTAATCCTCTTGAAGAGCAGTGGAAGAATTAAAATTATTTAGTGGCGGAATGATTATTTTGGACAAGGAGAGAATTAAAGAAAAAAATAAAATATGATATAAAGGGTGGTTCGGCTGTGGCCTAATTAGTCTATATATGAAATTTCCAAGACATGTTAAGAAAAAATGAATTGATTTTAAGGAGAGGAAGAAAAGAAATTGAAGTTAATGTGTATTACAGAACTCGACCCTACACCAATTAGTGCTAAAGTTAGATATTCTCCTTGTGACATCCCAGATTTTTGCATATCTCTATTTGCTTATATTTTATCATTGGATTTTTTAATTTATTTTAATAAATTAGATTTCTACCTCACTCATTTTATTTTGGGGTACGCTTTATTTATGATTGTGTTTGATTATTTGTGAAATCTACGATTTCGATATTTTTAGTTATTTAATGATTATTATCGTTTTTGTCATTTTAGTTGTTATCAATGTTATCTCGGTTTAGTGGTTTTAGTTCTATTATTATTACAAGCTTTTGAAAGATTTCTTGATAACAATGTTTTTAGTTATTTTAATTAATCGATACTATTGGTCTTTTCATTTGAAATGTTATTTTCATTATTATGATTTTAATCACCATAATATATAGTTTGATTTGTCGTATTTCTTTTGAAGAGCATTTTATCTTATTTTGGTATCATCTGGTTCGTTGATCTTAAACTTATTAAATTATTAAATCCTGTTATGTTTATTCTATTTTATTTGGTAGCTTTTGAAGAGCTCCTTAATATTACATAATATACGATCATTTTATTGCCTTGGTTTTAGTTGTTTAAAATATTGCGAGATCTTAAATGTATTTTAAGCATCTAATTTAACTATAAGGCTTTATTCTTTAAATAATTAGAAGCTTCATTATTTTAATTGAGGATGAAAAATATTGTATTTTAAAATTAGAGTTAAGTTGAAATGATATTTATTTTATTTTCTTGAATGTTTTTAAGCTTAATTAACTTTATGTATTATTATATCAGTGTTTTAAACACATCGTTTGTCAGTTTGAAGACCCAAAAGCACCGGGCCTATAAATAGCGTGAAAATGGTCAAATCCCTCATTTTTCCCCTCTCTTTTCCTTGTCTCTCTCTCCTCCTCTTTTCTCTCCCGCGTGCTACAGTAACCGCGGGGAGACAGTTTGGTTTTTAGCCCGTGGCGGCGCCACCCCTGCTCGCCAAGCCACACCTCCGACCCCGCCTGAACTGCCACCCTCCGGCAAGTCCAACCCCACCGGAGGTGTCGACCACGGCAGCCCCAAACCCGAGAGGTGTTTAATCCTCTACGCCGCACATTGCTCTACCCATATCTCCACCGTGAGCCACCGTACCACGACACCACTCCCGCCATTTGATCCGCTATCCATAGACATCCTACTACTAGAAATTTCAGCCCCAACGGAGCCTTCACCTTCCCTCGCCATCCATAAAATCGAAATGGGTCTCCAAATGAACTTTCCTTCGCCGAGCCGCCGTCCGGCCACCGTGACTCTCACCTCCACCGCCAAAAGCTCCCCCTACCTCATATTGTTACACCCCTAAAATAGTTTTCCCATCCATAGCCGCACCTCTCTTGAACAAGGGAAAATCCAAAAATGGGTTTCTACCGTTTTGAGCTAGATTTGCCGCTTTCCAGTAGTTGCACCGCCTCACCACTACCGCCATGAGATTCCTCATCCTCCAATGGGTGTTACCCTAAATTTTGGTGTCAAATGGAGTATTCGAATCCAACCCGTCGTTTGCCGAGCCTAGAGACGAGTAACGCGCGACTTACCCGCTACGGATCTTCGATCGGCGATCGGAGCGATATTCGACGTGCAAGGCATTCGTTTGTGCACTATAAGTAACAAATATTTTGTTGTTGTTTGGTTGACTGTTTGATTGTGTACTGTTTTGATTGTTGATGTGTTAGCTAGCTGTGATAAGCAATTCGGAAGTATGTTGACTAAGTTTGAGATCTTTTAATGGAAAATAGGAACACCCGAATTAATATGATTATGATTGATTATTGTGTGGACATTACTTGTTGATGGTACAATGGTTGGTTGGTTGGTTGAATCCGATACTTTTTCTTTATGTGGTATTAAGACAATATACTAAGATTTTAATCTAAGAGACGTATAAAAGAATGAGGTAAAAATTGATGAGGAAACTAAAAGAGTAAAATTAAGCAAATATTGGTTTAGGATTGAAACAATGGCATGACATGTTGGACAATGAAAAATTTATTTTCAGGATCTTATAAGTATCAATCATAATGTATTTTTCTGGAGAGACATTAGGCATTAATTTATGGCTGACGTATGGTTACGGCTTGAGTTTAGAGATAAGATCAGATGATAGAAAATTTAAGAAGTATACTCTTTGATTTTCCTGGTGTATTAAAGAATACTCTTTGATTTCCTTGATGTACGGTTTGAGAAGTGTTTGAGTTGGGAAGAAGATCATATGATGGCAAATTGTTGAAGAGAGTAACTTTATAAGCAACATAAATGATTGGCTAATAATTCGTTATGACTTGGTTGCTAGCGATTTGTTATGACTTGGTTGCTAACTTTTAAGAGAATCTTACGAAAATGCGTGTTTTGGTAAAGAGAAATGAGAAGAGGAGTTTGGGTTATACTCCACCATAAGTTGCGACCTTAATCTCTATAGGCAAAGATTGATTTGATTCGATTTGAGGCGATTAGATTTAATTATCTCCTTATTGGAAATGGGCACGATGTGTTGGAAGGATAATTGTGACGACCCCAAAATTATCATACTTTGTTTTTATTTAAATATATATATATATATATATGGCTTAGTGACTTAGGCAAATTGGTGGCTAAAGCCTTAAGAAGATGGACTTAGGAGTTTAAGGGCCTTAAGGCCTTGGCAAGAGCTTTGGGCCTAAGTGGGGGAAAGACAAGCCCATAGGTCCATGAGAGGAAGTCCACTAGTCAACCCAAGCCCATGCTTGATGACACATGTCAAGCTAGGAGAAGTTTAGTAAGTTGAGTCAAGACTAGTAGTTGAGAGAAGAAAATGCTAGTAGGTGAGCTAGTTGACTAGTTGTTTTGTTTGAGAAAGAAAAGAGAAGACATGAGTGGAATCTTTTACCTAGATAAGTGTGTAAGGTGTAGGATTTTGCCAAATAAGATCAACATGGGATCCTACCATATCTAGTAAAATGATGAAGTAGGATTTGAAAAGATTTGGAGATGAGAAAGGGGAGAGGTTTCGGTGGAGGCTTTGGCCGAACTGCCTTAGGGTTTTCTCACCTAAACAATTCCAAATCTAGATGGAAGGGACATGTAGGATTTGTTTAAGATTGGATGAGATATGATGTGTAAGAGGGTGTAAGAAGAAGTGACATGAGAAGTGAGTTGATGGATCAAAAAGTGGGAGGAAAGGAGATAAGGGTTTCGGGTATGGCCTTAGCCGACTCCCCCTCCCCTTGTTTGACTTCCTTTTTGCCACCAAATCTAGGTTATGGATTTGTGTAAGAGTGACATGACAAGCTTGTGTGAGATGTGAGGTGATTGGTTGATAGAGAGAGCATGTGACAAAAAGGAAATGAGAGTGAGATGAAGAGAGGGTTCGGATGGAAGCCATGGGATCCGAAACCCACTTGTGTGTTCTCCCAAAAATGGATTCTCAAATCCTTTGGAATGACATGTGCGAGGATTGTTGGGGGAGACAAGAGATGATGTGAGATGATGGAAAGGGGTTGGAACCCTAGGGAGAGAGGCCAGCCATGAGGAGAGAAAGAAGGAACAAATCTTCCACCTAGGATATGATAGATTAGGGTTGATGTGATCAAGTGATGGGAGTCACTTAAGGGTCTTTCAAGCCCATCACAAGTCACTCAAACCTAGGGGAATGAGTGGCCTAGGAGCCTAGTGGAGCACCTTGGCCGAATGGCCTTGCTTTCCCTTTCTTTTGGTTTGCTCATTTTGGACACACACACACATCCCTCACTTTGCACCTCACGGCAACCACTCCTCATTCCCTCCACTTTGCTTCACTTCTTTCCACCACTTAGACACCTAAACACTCCAAGCTAAGAAGGAGAAGAAGATAGTGTTTGTGGAAAGAGGAGAAACCTAGAAGAGGTAAGTAACTTAGTTACTTTGAGATGAAACCTAGAAGTATAAGGAAGAAACCTATGTTCATGCTTTCTAAAAAGAAAACCTTCTCTTTTGAAAATGGTAAATTTTTAACATGTTCTAACTAAGTATTTCTCTTATTTTCAGAAGTTATATAAGCTAGCTAGGAAGAGTGGTAAGTATATCTTTACTTTGTCTTTAGCATTTTTTGTATATTTTGGAGTGAATGTGCTTGAATGTGTGTATATGCTTGAATATGCTTGTATTGTTTGGTCACTTGCTTAGTATTGCCATGATGAAAATTTGAGGGTAGAAATGTTATTTTGATTAGGATCCATGTGTAGAACCTATGATCTTTTTGGGTAAAGAGTTATGAGATGATTGATGATCTTGATGGTTTGATGAGGAAAAGCATGTAAGCATGAAGATGTTGAGTTAGTTGAGTATTGGTGAATATGTGATATATGCACATATGTTATTTGAAGAAGCATCTTGATTTTAGTTGTAAATATCATGCCTATAGAAATGCCATGCTAGGATGAACATGTATAAAGCATTGATGGAAACTAGTTATATTGATCTTGGAAGATATTGATGTTATTGTTGCTTGATGGTTACAAAAATGCATGCTTGTGGAGTTATGTTTTGGAGGATTTTCTTGAAGTGGAAATCTTGAAGTTTTAATTCCTTATTTATTTAATATTCATGTTTGGATATTTTGGAGAAGTAGAAGTATGTATATTGGGAGGATGACATGAATGGATTTGGTTTCACATAGAGTATTCAAGTAGGACCCTAGCTTTGAAGGGCTAAGAAAGGAAAACACAAAACTTGAGAGCTATAGGTTTTGGGTTTGACCCCTTGTGAGGCTAGGAAATTGTTTTAAATATTGAACTAAGGCTAGATGGTGTTAGGGAGATCAATGGAAGAAGAGAACATCAATGGGAGACAAAGTAGGTCTTGGCCCAAACCCTAGGGGTGGAGGCCGAGCACCCCATTCACCCTAAGGTACTTCTTTGAGTGTTTTTACATAAGCATGAGTTAAGAGGAAGTAGGTTTTGAAGGAAAAACGACCAAATGTGTGTACTCGAGTTCGCCTCGAGTTTTGCATTCACAAAGTTGAAAGTTGCATGTCCTATGCATAAGCACGAAAACCTATGTTTTGAGTAAAGTATGTTTTCGAAAGAAATGAATTAAAGTTTTAGAAGAACCCCAAAGGCTGGGACGGGGAAGTGTCCCAGTGGAACTCTCTGTTCACTCAGGAGTATCTAAATTGAGTGAAAACCCCTGGGTCGACGAAGAACAGTCGGCGGACCATGTATGGCTCCAAAAGGTGTCCGGAGCGTGGTCGCACCTAATGCTAGTGGGTGCCATATAAGCGGTGTTGGCTTAGGCCTCACCATTTGATAAGGTTGTAGTTGCTCGGAGAGAAATCCCCCAGTGACGAAGAGCGCGAAAGGGCGCGAAACGTATTCACCTAGGTTGACTTGGTCACCGGGTGTAACGGTAACTAGCGGGGAGCACACGGTGCATAGGAAAACCGTGAGGTGTCCAAAATAAAAAGTCATAATGAAAAGAAAAGGGCTTTCGAGCCATATATGATATGATATGATAAGTGGCGCCTAAGATAAGAAAAGACGACAAGTTTCTGAACAAAGTGTCTTTTGAAAGAATATGCATTTAAGAAGTTTTGTTAAATGATTTGAACAAGTATGTTTTGGAAATTGAGAAAAGATGAGAAAGATGAATTTTGTCACGAGCATGTGCATCGGTCTAAGCATGAGTCCCATGTTAATTCATACGTAAGAAATTTGTTTGTTATTCACTTGACTATATGCTTAAGATGCTTTCGTTAAAGTATAAATGTACTTGCTGAGATTTCACCCGAAATCTCACCCTACTCTTTATGTCCCTATTATCCTTCCCTCTTGGGAATGATAAAAGTACTTATAGGTAAAGATGGCTCAGATGAGTACGAACCCCGTGATGACACCTCGGATCCTCAGGGACCCGATTGAGGCCGCCCTTAGGAGGCCAGTGACTCTTGACCACCAGAGTCAGTGGGAGGTGGAGTCACTAAAGGTGACCACGTACAGTTCTGTCGGTCTATACCCTTCGGGGTGTTGCTTAGTATTAGGGGTTGACGAGTCCCTTCACTTGGGGCGTATTTTTAGACCACCTTCTAGGGCGATATGTGAGGTAGGGCGTAGCATGGACTTGGATCGGCTTCGCTGGGGCCCGAGCCTTAAGAAAGTGAAGAAGGAACCCGTCGGTTGAATATATGGGCAATGTTAAGACCCATATTATTTTGTGATGCCCTGTATTTATGATTTTGGTAAAGTCTTCCCGCCTGTGGGAAGCACTATTTTGATTACTTGGACAAAGTTATGTAAATTTTGAAATCTGGGCTATGCATGATATTATGTTTGGGATCCATAGCGTAACCATGTGATGCATGTTATAGAAGGCTTGACCTTTTTATTCCGCTGCGATAATCTTTACTTGACGTTTTCAAAAAAAAAAAAGTAACGTACGATATGACGAGGGGTGAACTTCCTTGCGTTGTTCCTCCCCAACGCTTCTATTCACGTGAGATCCCAAGCGTGGGTTGGGGCATTGAAAATAATAGATAAAGGAAAAAAAAAAAGAATTATATTCATGTGTTAACAGGCACGGTTAAGATAAAGATTGTTGATTTCTTGGAGATGCTAGGCTAGTTTATCTAATGAAATGCCTTGTATTTGTTAAATCTATTTGCATGTTTTGTATGAATTATTGATGGAATCACGTGATGGTTTGATTGTGAGTGAGCATGACAATGTGTGTGTTTGATCAATTCCATGGTTCACATATTGAGTATGAAGTATTGCATGTTAGATGTAGCATGTCACATGCATGAAGCATAAAAGGCATATTTTTGAGTCAAATGTGTTTTCAAAGAAGAAAAGAAAAGAATTAAAGTTTTAGCAGAATCTCAAAGGCTGGGATGGGGTAGTGCCCCAGTGGAACTCCCTGTTCACTTAAGAGTGATTAAAGTCGAGTCAAAACCCCTGGGTTGACGAAGAACAGTCAGCAGACCATGTATAACTCCAAAAGGTGTCCGGAGCGTGGTCACACATAATGCTAGTGGGTGCCCTAAGAACGGTGTTGGTCTCGGCCTCACCATATAAGAAGTTTATAGTTCTTCGGGGAGCAATCTTCGAGTGATGAAGAGCGCGAAGGGTATGAAACGTATTCACCTAGGTTTGACACGGCCGCCGGGTGTGACGGTAACTAGCGGGGAGCACACGGTGCATAGGGGAACCGTGAGGTGTCCAAAATAAGAAGTTATGACGAAAAAAAAAGGGCTTTCGAGCCATATATGATATGATATGATAAGTGGCGTCTAAGATGAGAAAAGACGAAAAGAATTTTTGAAAAGATGACTTTTGAAAAGAAGTTCAAACAGTACATATGAAAGAAGTCAAAGTTATATGAAAGCAATTTTTATGAAAAGCATGTACATGAAGCAAAGTTTCGAAAATTGTCAAGGATTATGAACGTTTTTATATGAAAGTGCATGTGCATAAGTCATGTCGCAAGTCTCATATTTATGGTACATGCACCCATTGAGTTTACTTGTATATGTTGATGATGTTTTGTTGTGTGAATTGGTTGTATGATGTCTGTTGCTTACTGGGATTCACATCTCACTTCGGTGGATCGCGCCACCTACAGTCCCAATTTATGAGATTCGTAGTTGTGATCGCAGAGAATGAAATTGAGCCCAAGGTAAAGACCCCGTTGGGAAAGAGATTTGTTGAAAAGATGAAGATTGGAACTATGAACTCGGAAGCTGTATTATTTATTTATTTATTTATTTCTTTTGAAAGACTGTAATTTCTTCGGTTGGAGAAATTAGATTTATTTTATTTGTAAATTTTAAGAATCTCTGGTACTAGATTGATTGACCTTTTTCTATTTTCCCACTGCGAACAATTATTATACACTTTATGCATGTTTCACACACTCTGGGAGCTCTAATTGAAGGGATGATTAATCCGTGTGATGATCATTCTGGTGATGCGAGTCCCTTTAAGTCTTGGAGGGGGATTCGTGGCCGCCACACTGCTTTAAGAAATACATTTATGTTCTAAGTGTTAAGGTGTGTTTTTATATGCATGATGTATGTTGATGAAGCATGTTATATGTCATGTGACTTATGAATACATGTACCATGAATGAAAGGTCTAGAGGTTCATGCATGTTTATGTTATGCAAGATTTCATGTTTTAAGTTATGAACCATGCACAAGTAAGGTTAAGTGGGTATGCATTGATTAAGTATGTTTCATATGACCCATGTAAGCAAGAAGTATGCATGCAAAAGTCTAAGAGTACATCCATATCACATTTCATCACAAGTTAATTCGTCAAAGGACATGGCATGCATTTTTAAGAAAATAAGAATATTTATAAGAATAAGAAAGGAACAACTAAGAATAAGAAAATTTAAGAAGTTGTATCATGACAGGGAAGACAATACGTAACTCCCATATGACTGACGTGCCGACGGGGAAGGCGATATATAACTCCCATCGAATGATAAGAAGTCGTGTTATGATGAGGAAGGTGATACGTAACTCCCGTGTGACTGACATGACTAGCGATGAAGGCGATACGTAACTGCCGTATGATTGACGAGAATATGAAAGTCAACGGTGAAGACGATACGTAACTGCCATAGAGTTCATGACTAAGAATTATATGAACAAAAATGAAAGCATGAAAGTACAAGAATTTCAAGAAAATATTTTCATATGTTATGAAAAGTTTTGCCCCCGTTTTCATGAAAGGTTTTTATAAAAGTACGCAAGTTTGTAAAAGGGTGCATAAGTCAAGTGTAAGTCATGACATAAGTCTCACGCATAAGTTAAGCATAAGTCATGGCAAAAGTCTTAAGCATAAGTTAAGTATAAGTTATGTCATAAGTCATATGTTCATGCAAACACATGTTATCTGTAAAGATTGGCTATGCTTTTATTATGTTATAAGTGTACTTACTGAGATTTCTCAGAAATCTCACTCTTTTGATTTTATCATTCATTCCTTACGGAATGATAGACGTTATTGTTGGAATAGATGATTCATCATGAGACCTAGACGTTACGAGAGGTTTTGAGATACCCTGAGGGTCCTACAGAATACTCATCGGTTAATGAAGTGATCAATTGTTGATGGCAAGATTATAAAGAAGGTGGAAAAGAATTCCCTAAGGGTAACAGATGGTATTTGAATATTTGTCCTGGAAATATCAGATATTGATATGTATTAAGGAAAAATTTAGTATAGTATGCTTGATGCTTTATAAGAATATGGGTTTTACTGTAACATACCATGTAATATTCACAAAGAATTAGATGCCTTTCCTGACTTTTAGAATTTGATCTCATTCCGCTACAATATATTCTGCGCACTGCTAGTAAGTTAGGTGCATGCACATATATTCTGGCATGAATTAAGAGACTTGTAACCTAATGTCACAAGTCTTAATGTTTCAATTTACGTTAAATCCTTCACGTAAATTGAGGATGTTACACATCTGCAGCAAGCTAATTATTCCAGAATTAAAAATATGGGATGAAAAGCTAATAAAAGAAATTTTTAACCAAGAATATACTGAGATGACTTGCAAGATTCCAATTAGTAGAAGAAGCTACAAAGAAAGGTTGATTTGGAATTTCAATAAAGAAGGCACTTTCAATGTGAAAAGTGCTTATTAAGTTGCAAGAGATAAAAGAAGAAGAGAGAGGTGGAGTCATAAAAAGGAGATCAGAATGGGGACTTATGGAAGTCTATAAGAAATCTCAAGGTTATAGCAGCAATGAAACACTTCCTATAGAGAGCAGGTTCTAATTCATTACCAACAAAGGAACTTCTATACAAAAGAAGCATAGGAAATTTTGATATTTGTCCTTTATGTAATCAAGAAAGTGAATAAGTTGTTTATGTACTATGGCAATGTTCAGCAATCAGTGATGTATGGTCTAAGAAGGGTTGTAAAATGCAAAAAATGGACTGTTATGACAAAAAACATTTTGAGTTTATGGCAAATGATGAAGGACATACTGGAGCAAGCTCTATACTGATGCCAAACATTATCAGCCCCTCCTGCACCAATATGAGTAAGAAAATTAGTTGTTGCATTGCATTCCCTATAAATATGCCAAAATGTTACTTGCATGCCAACCAAGTAACATTTAAGCTCCTCCCAAAAATCATAAAGATATCAAAGACCACAAGCACCTTGTTTCAACTATTTCACAACAATCAAAAAATTCATTTCAATCTCTAAAGTTGAAAGACCTGCCTCAGCACTATGACGAATACCAAATAATAAGGAAGAAAACTTAGCAAAATTATTAGTACAATTCCCTAAAGACATTGAAAATGCCATCAGTAAATCTCCATAAGAATTTCTAACAATCCTACCAGCTCCACAAACACTAGGATACCCAATTGAACTACCATCAATATTTAATTTAAACCCATCCATAAAAGGACGAATCCATTTCACAATTTTCACCTGTTTTGGTTTCCTCGGCTGCACCTAGATATTTAAACTTTTCCTTGACTGCACCTATTTTGGTTTCCTCAGCTGCACCCATCCGAAATCTGCTTATCAATCAGCATTGATAAATCACAAAACTCAACCTCTGACGTCTCAGTTAAAAAATTGTAAATATAGTCCACAACTTTACTGTGTACAGCTTCAACATTGTCCAATACCCTTCCATCTGTAAAGACCATTTTCTTATAAGGCCCTTTTTGCTTCTCTGGTTGATGGCCAAATGAAAAAAACTGGAATTTTGATCACCCTTTATCAACCATTTTTTCATTGCAATTTGTCCCAGGCATGCGGCTTCCCTCTTCTCCCATAATTCCATCTCAATTCTTGTAACTAGAAATTATGGTTGGTCTCCTCAAAATAGACCGATTGAAGTCGATTTTCCAAGACTTCCGTCCTTTCCTCAAGAGCTCTTAGATTCCTATCCACTCTTCCGAAAACATTTTTGTTCCATACACAAAGAGCTAACTTTGTTCTTTAGAGCCTGATAGCAAGTTTCATTAGCCTCGTTGCCGCATCCTGCCTATTCCAAGCTTCCTTCACACACGACAAAAAATCTTCATGCAAACACCACATATTGAGGAAACGAAAAGGGGAAGAAGAAGAGTTTGATCGTGAAGACGATAGACTTTATACTTTGAATTTAACTGCTATGAATTTATTATATAATGCTCTCAATGGTAATGAGTTTAATAGAGTAATGACTTGCGCTACAGTAAAGGAAATTTAGGATAACTTGGAAGTTACTTGTGAAGGAACTTCTCAAGTCAAGGAATCAAAAATTTATATTCTTACTCATGAATATGAAATGTTTAAGATGAATGATGATAATGAATCTATTTCTAGTATGCACACTCGTTTTACTAACAACATAAACAGCTTGACAGCTCTTGGCAAAATTTATTCCAAAGTGGAGATAGTAAGAAAATTTCTCAACTCTCTACCAAAACGTTGGGAAGCAAAAGTGACAGCGATTCTTGAAACTAGAGACCTCAAGAAGCTCGAAGTGAATGAACTCATTGGGTTACTTATCACCCATGAGTACACGTTGAAAAGAGGAGAAGAAGAAGGAAAGCCAAAGAAGAGCTTGGCACTTAAAGCTGTTCCATATGAAAGTGAAAGTGATGAAGATGAGGAAAATGACAATAAAAATGAAGAAGTTGCGATGATAACAAGAAGAATTCAGAGGTTCTTAAAGAAAAATAAAACTCCTCCAAGGAAATCCTTCAAAAAGTTTTCCAATAAAGATTCAGGTAAAAATGACACTTTAATTTGTTATAAATGCAATAAGCCTGGTCATATCAAGTTAGATTGTCCTCTGCTAAAGAAAGATTGAAACAAAGGCAAAAAAGCAATGAAAGCTACATGGGATGATGATTCAAGTGGCTCAGATAGTGAAGCAAGCAATGGAGAATCAGCAAATCTTTGTCTTATGGCTAAAGATGACATTGAGGTAACAAATCTTGATAATATTGAAGATCCTTCATATGAAGAATTACAAAATGTTTTAGAAGAGGTATATGAGGAATTTGAAAAATTGGGTATCAAGTATACTGCTTTGAAAAAGAAAAATTCTTCTTTAACAAATGAAATTGATATTTTAAGAAAAGAAAATATTGTTTTGAAAGATGAAAATCTTGAGTTGAAGAAAAAGAAAACTGATTTAGAAAATATTATTGAAAACTTTACAAATGGAAAAAGAAATTTTGAAAAACTTCTTGGTAGTCAAAGATGTGTTTTTGACAAGGCAGGCTTGGGATATATGCCAAAACAAAAATACAAACTTTATAAAAACTTCTTTGATAATCCTTCTACATCAAAGTCCAATATTCAAAATTCTTTTCATAAAAATAATTTTGTTAAAAAAGGATACTATTATAATCACTCAAGTTCTTCATATATGTCACATGCTATTTGCAATTTTTGTAATAGAAATGGTCATAATTATCTTGTTTGTCCTATTAGAAGAAAACATACAATGACTATTAGGGCCATATGGGTACCTAAAAATCTTGTTTCTTCTAATACTAATAAATAAAGGACCCAAAGAACTTGGGTACCAAGAAAAATCATTTTAATTGTTTTTATAGGTGTGCATGAAGTCCTTCACAAACAAAAATAAATGGTTTTTAGATAGTGGATGTTCAAGACACATGACGAGAGACAAGACTAAGTTCTTTGATCTTAGATCTAAAGAAGAAGGACACGTGACATTTGGAGACAACTCGAAAGGGAAGATCGTGGGAATAGGTAAAATTGGTAATGAGTCTTCTCTCATAATTGAAGATGTTCTACTTGTTGAACGTCTAAAACATAATCTCTTGAGCATAAGTCAATTATGTGATAAAGGATTTACAGTTACTTTCAAAATGGATAAGTGCATTATTTTGAATGATCATGATTGTAATATTTGTTTTATTGCTTTTAGAAGCAACAATATTTATACAATCGATTTTGAAGAAATTACCTCACAATATGCTATTTGTTTTTCAGCTCAAAATGAAACTAATTGGTTATGGCATAGAAGACTAGGTCATGCCAACATGGAACTTATTTCCAAACTTTCAAAAAATGATCTTGTGAGAGGTTTACCAAAGGCAAATTTTCTTAAAGACAAAATTTGTGATGCATGTCAATTTGGTAAACAAACAAAAACTTCTTTTAAAACCAAGAAATATATTTCCACTACAGACCACTGTAACTGATACACATGGATCTTTTTGAACCAAATAGAGTTGCAAGTTTAGGAGGAAAATATTATGCATTTGTTATTGTTGATGATTTCTCTAGATATACTTGAGTCATCTTTTTTGCTCATAAAGATGAGGCACATAATGCCTTTACCAAGTTATGCAAGAGAATTCAAAATGAAAAGGGTTATACTATTTCAAGTATCCGAAGTGATAGGGAAAAAGAGTTTATTAATAAAAATATTAACTGATACACATGGATCTTTTTGGACCAAATAGAGTTGCAAGTTTAGGAGGAAAATATTATGCATTTGTTATTATTGATGATTTCTCTAGATATACTTGGGTCATCTTTTTTGCTCATAAAGATGAGGCACATAATGCCTTTACCAAGTTATGCAAGAGAATTCAAAATGAAAAGGGTTATACTATTTCAAGTATCCGAAGTGATAGGGGAAAAGAGTTTATTAATAAAAATATTGAAACATTTTGTGATGAAAATGATTTTGTGCATAATTTTTCTGCTCCTCGAACTCCTCAACAAAATGGGATAGTAGAGAGGAAAAATAGATCTATTCAAGAGATGACAAGAACAATGCTCAATGAGAACAACTTGCCTAGTTATTTTTGGGCCGAAGCGGTAAGTACTGCATGTTATGTTATAAATAGAGTTATGCTAAGGTCCAAATTAGATAAAACCCCCTATGAGCTTTGGAATGAGAAAAAGCCCAACATTGGTTACTTTCATGTATTTGGATGCAAATGTTTTATTTTAAATGACAGGGATAATTTAGGCAAGTTTGATGCAAAATCTGATGAAGGTATCTTTCTCGGGTATGCTACTAATAGTAAAGCTTATAGAGTATTCAATAAAAAGACTTTGACTGTACAAAAATCTATGCATGTAGTATTTGATGAATTTAATTCTCTACTCTCTAAGAAATCTATTGATGAAGAAACAGGAGGTATAAATAATACGGAAAGTCTCAATCTCAACAAAGAGAACACAATAGAGGAAGTCCAACATGGAGACATCAGGAAAGATCATTAAAATTTAATACAAGATGCAATCAAACAGTGGAAATTTGTGAAAGATCATCCAGTGGAACAAATTCTAGGAGAACCTTCACGAGGTGTAAGCACTCGATCATCTCTTAGAAATATTTGCAATCATACTACTTTTCTATCTCAGATTAAACCTAAGAATATTGATGAAGCACTTCTTGATGAATCTTGGATTCTAGCTATGCAAGAAGAGATTAATCAATTTGAAAGAAATGATGTTTGGACACTTGTTCCTAGACCTAAAAATCATACTATTATTGGAACAAAATGGGTTTCTAGAAACAAGAAAGATGAGTCCGGAGTCATTACTAGAAATAAGACTCGACTTGTAGCCCAATGTTTCAATCAAGAAGAATGAATCGATTATGATGAGACATATGCACCAGTCGCAAGATTAGAAGCTATTCGAATGCTACTTGCATATGCTGGTTATAAAGATTTTAAACTTTTTCAAATGGATGTTAAAAGTGCTTTCTTAAATGGTTTTATAAATGAAGAGATATATGTTGAGCGACCTCCAGGTTTTGAAAATCATATTTCTCCAAATCATGTTTTCAAACTCACAAAAGCATTATATGGACTCAAACAAGCTTCTAGAGCGTGGTATGAGAGACTCAGTGGTTTCTTGATTGAAAAAGGCTTTTCAAGAGAAAAAATTGATACAACTCTTTTCATTAAATACGAAAATGATGATATTCTTTTGATTCAGATTTATGTTGATGATATAACATTCGGTGCTACTGATGAAAATATGTGCCAAGTTTTTGCTAAGACTATGCAGGAAAAATTTGAAATGAGCATGATGGGAGAGCTTACATTCTTTCTCGGATTGCAAATTAAGCAAGCAAAAAGTGGGACATTCATCAATCAATCAAAATATATTAAGGAATTGCTGAAGAAGTTTGGGATGGAAGGTGCTAAGGAAACTAGAATACCAATGAGCCCATCCACTAAACTTGATAAAGATGAATTCGGTAAACCAGTTGACTCGAAAGTATATCGAGGTATGATTGGTAGCTTATTATATTTGACAGCCAGTAGACCAGATATTATGTTTAGTGTGTGCTTATGTGCACGCTTTCAATCATGTCCAAAAGAATCACATTTAATTGCAGTTAAGCGCATTCTTAGATATCTTAATGGTACAATTAACTTAGGGTTATGGTACCCTAAGCACACATCTTTGGATCTAATCAGCTACACAGATGCAGATTATGCTGGCTGTAAAATAGATTGAAAAAGCACTAGTGGAGCATGTCACTTCTTAGGTCATGCACTAGTTTCCTGGTTTAGTAAAAAACAAAATTCTGTTGCACTATCTACAGCTGAGGCAGAATATGTTGCTACGGGTAGTTGTTGTGCTCAAGTTCTTTACATGAAGCAACAACTTGAAGATTTCAAACTTATGTACAATCACATTCCAATCAAATGTGATAATACAAGTGCTATAAATCTTTCAAAGAATCCAATACAACATTCTCAGACCAAACATATTGAAATTAGATATCATTTTCTTAGAGATCATGTGCAGAAGGGTGATATTGTATTAGAATTCACTAGTACACATGATCAATTGGCAGACATTTTCACAAAACCCCTACCAGAAGATAGACTATGCATGAATAGAAGAGAAATGGGAATGATGCATGCCATAAATATCTGCTAGATACTTTTATTTCATTATCTTAAATGACTTACAGAAACTTGAGATGTTTAGCCTCATCATTCAAATGCATTTGCTCCTCATAAATCACCATGCCATCCTTGTCTAAAGGATTAGGCAATCGAAATGAAGAGGCAAGCAAAGATTTCAAATCCTTATTCTGTTGCTATAACTCTACTATCTTTTTATTTTACTCATAAACAAGTCGTTGAAGTACAGAGACAGTCTCGCTAAGCTTCTCAATTTCGCGAGTTTTGGACTGCAACCGAGCAGAAAACGCGACGATGGATGATGAGTATCGGGTTCCGAGACTCACAAGCTCATAAATAGCATCATGATCTGATTTATTAGCCAAATCAGTCTCTTGTTGCTTCATGGCACTCACGACAGATGCAAAAATAGATTGAGACTGAGGTGAAGAATACCTCAAATCTTGATCAAGAGAAGTACTGAAGGGAAATCGACGAGCCATTGAAAATTTGTAGAATGAGAATGCAAGCAAATTGCACAGATGAGAAGAAGATTTGATGCGAAATAGATAAAGCTAAAGATTGCTCTTATAGAAACGGAAATAAGAACAAGACAAGCTTACAAATCCTGATAATATCTCATTTTTCAGCAACATCAAGCGGATCAAATCTCTGCACCGAATTGTCAGAGTTAGGCCTCTAGCCTTTGTAGGTTTTGTCGGGCACGGGTGGTTCCAATTATTCAACTCTCTACAGCTTCTACTAACGCACCGTTTTATTTGGTTATTGCTTATTGCAGGAAAAAAATCTTACTGAAACCAATTACGGTTCCTTTTTAATGATGCCAAAAGGGGGAGAAGTCTTATACTAGTATTATACTACCCTGTTATATATGCTAGAATCATATTTATATTTTACTTGAAAAACTAATGCACATTCTCAAGGAGAGCTTAAGTATTAATATAGGCTTCAGGTTCTATCAAGTATTTGTCATCATAAAAAATGGGGAGATTGTTGAACCCAAGGTTTCAAGTTTCGTGTAATTATAAATCTACACATGGATTTTGATGATAATAAATGAATTCAAAGAATAAAGGAGTCTCAAGCTCAAATTGTCCACATAATAGAATCAAGCACATCAAGGAACCAAGCATGAGCAAGAAGGGAACAAGTTCACATTAAAATCATAAAGTAATGTTATAAATTTCTTAAAAATTCGAAATTAGGATTAAGGCTCAAAATTAATATTTTATCATAAAGCATTAAAATACATTTTCGACATGTGCATGAATATTTTGAAAATTAAATTTGAAAATTTTGAAAGATGATTGATTGCCATCTTTCACATGTGCATGACATGATTAAAGGTTTGAACTTTGAAAATATTAAGATGATTGATTGTCATCTTTCACATGTGCATGTTTTATTTGAATATTTTCAAAAGTGATGGATGCTTTTTTTGACTTATGCAAAAGGTAGATGTCTTTGTTTGAAATTTTTGAAAAGTAAAGTGTGCTCCTTTTGTTATATGCAAAAAGTAAAAGATTAGATTTGAAATTTTTGAAAAGTAAAGTGTGCTCCTTTTGTCACATGCAAAAAGTAAAAAGATTAGGTTTAAAATTTTTGAAAAGTGAATGATGATATCTTTGATATGGGAATCTTTTCAAATTTAAAATTGAAGACTCATTTGCCTATAAATAGCTCACTTGAGTTTTGCAAAAATCACAACAAGAACTTACACATCTATTGTTAAGTTTTGCATCATTCTTTCAAAGCTCTCATTCTCTCTTTTTTAAAGTTTTGAGCCTTAATTCTTGTTCTTGTTGAGAGAGATATAGGTTGCGCTGTATTATTTATATCTCACTCGTTGAGGAGTGTACTTTGATAGTCTACCTACTATTAACTCTTGTATTTGTAAGAGGGTGCGTATAACCCTTGTGTGTGTAGAAGGTGTTCTACACAGGAAATAGTTAAATCACCAAGTGTGAGGTGATTGGAAGTATAGAGGGTGTTCTACACGGATTCTTTGGAGCGGTGCTGCTTAAAAGTGTAATAGGTTTCTATTTCCACCTAAAGGAGATTGACTAGTGAATTCGGGATCCTCAAGGGGTAGCTTGAGGCGAGGACGTAGGCAGTGGGGCTGAACAAATTTAGACAATGTTTTATTATCCAAAATAATTTCTTGTCGTGCTTCATGCACCGATATTTCATTATTTCAAAACATGATGAAATATTAATAAACTTATATATAAAAGCTTAGTATAAGTGAATCAAGTGTTTGGTCGTACAATAGGTACGTGACCAATGTTCAGTCATTTCATATTTATGACAATCATCTTCATCTTTCTATGAAAAATTATTCTGAGGGTCTTTATCCTTTTTCAAGTTAGATCACTTCTGGTGATACGGTATATTATTATTATTATATTTAGTGTTGTCGCTTTTTGGACTAACACTTCTATAGTTTTTCTACCACGTCTACGCCTTTGGTTCTTTTGAAATGATGCACCGTTTACTTCTGAAAATTGTGTAAATTCAATATCATTAATAGGATGTAACTGGTGATTTATTAACAAAAACTCATTATTTAACTCAATCACTAGAAGACAAAATAAAAGTTAAGAATATTAATGGAACTTTTGCTCTTGATATTGCTGCTGCAGGAGTACATTCGATACATGAAAAATAATATGTCTTCTTTTAAAAATATCATCATTAGTGACTTTTTCATTGCATAGTTTTAATATTGAGCTAATTTTAAAAAGTGTAGAATTATATTCATTACCACTCATAAAATCTTGTAACTTCAGGTATAATAAGTCATAATGATCATTTAGAAGAATTACATCTTCTGGTGCTCATATTTCTCCCTTAAATCATTTCACACAATAAAAAGATTTTTCATCATGAGATACACAACACGATCCTGCAGGGACACGTGATTTTCTTCTTTGATTGTATCTCCCAAGTTCATCATATCCAAATGGATCTCATCAAGGATGCTGAATAAATAATTTTTTCCAGAAATGTCAATAGTAATAAATCTCAATTTTATAAGATTTGACATTTTCTATATATATGAATCACAAAAATAAATCTGTGGATCTAATAAATATATTCACATAATCATCAGAATAAAAGTATAATTTTATCAAGTAATATTTAACAATAACAATTTTAATATTCATCGCGAGGACTGCAAATAATATACTGAAAAACTTACTTGAAGTAGAAAACTATTAGCTTTAGTATCGGTAGAACTTCGTGCTGATAACGTATTAGAAAACTAAAAAGGAAACTACTACTATTGCAAGAAAAATATAAAAGAAATTCTTAAGAACTGAAACTTTCTTCGTTCTATAAAATTTTTCTTATGAATTTCAGAATGATTAAAACTCATATTTATAGACATTGAAATCACTATGCATGTTACTATGCAAGACTTAAAATAATAGTTGTGAGGTCATTCACAAAATTATTGGGAGAGCGGGAGCCGTCCCTAATAATTCATTACAATAAATACAATTTTGTAAAACCTATTTAAAACACTAGAACAGTTTTGTCAGCCCAATAATAACACAGTTTTTGAAAAAGGAGCCCACCCAATTTAAACACAGGTCCAATTAACAACCAAGTTCAGAATGTCCATTTAAAAGCCCAACAAGTACATTTAAAAGCTACAATGGTTTCAGAAAAATGCAATTCGGCCCAACTAATTTAAAAACACAAGTCCATAAAATTAAACCCATTACAAGAAAGCACTCGGCTGAATGGGCCTAAGGCCCAAGGGCCCAAATGAATTAAAGAATCTGGCAACAAGGAGCTCGAATTACACATCAAGAGCTAAAGAGTAAAAGTGTGATTAAAGATGAAAAAAATATTAAAGAGACAAACCCTTGTTGCCTAGAGCACTCTCATTGCTTGGTCAAATGAGGTGCTTGGCTAAAATTTAAATGATTTTAATAAAAAAATGGCTACATTGGGTTAGTCAAGTTAAAAAATATTTAGCTAATGTAAATAGTAGTTTTTCAAAGATGGAAAATGAATAGTTGCTTAGTTAAAAATTAAAATATTATTATTCTATCTAACAAAATACTAAAGTACCTTGAATTCAAATTAAAGTATTATTATTTTATTCATCAAAGGTGAAAGAATATTAATTGAATAATAACTTATTATTATATAGAAAATAAATGGCTAATCCAATATGCACCTTCAATTTAAATTGATTGGGCAAATGTAAAATAGTAGGATATTGGCTAAAATTTGAAGATGAATTTGCCTAAGTCAGTGAGAGTGCTCTTACAGGAACACAAAATTGAAAAGAGAAGTTTTTTTTTTTGTTCGTTGCAGAACTAGTAGAGAGAAAGAGATCTACAGAGACAAGGAACTCATTGAGAGAGAAAGGCTGAGCATGATGGCGACTCCAATGCAAAAAACCTCAGCGGCGCAATTGGGCTCCCCCGAGCATGGTGGTGCAACAGAAAAGAAAGAGTGCTAGAGAGAAAAAGTTGACTACTGAAGCAAACGATGGAAAAGAAGGGTGGCTATGGGTTGTGATCTTATTGAAAATCAAAAGCGGTGGAGGGTGGTTGCTGGCCGGCACTGTGGTTATGCTCCAACGAGGTAAGTGTCTTAGTGGTGGATGGGCAAGAGAAGTGGTCTAGTGTAACACCCCATTCCCGTAGGTTAAGGAGTGTCACGAAATTCCGGCATAAGATTTTTTGTTTTTATAATGAAATAAATAACGTTTATTCCAAAGAAATTAAGTTCTAAAAAAATGTCTTTGAAGAAAAACATTAACTGACATTAAACTTGTGTCATAAAAATATGTATTTCTAGAAAATACCGAAAATACAATAACTGCTCAATCTACTCCTACTCTGCCTGCTCACACCGATCATCTTCTTCACCTGGGTGGTTTTAAAAACAGGAAATAACTAAAATGAGTCGATGACTCAGTAATGAATCCACCACAACGTAAGATAATACTATAGGAAGTTTTCATAAACTTATGCTGAATTTTGAAAAACATGATTGTAAATGCTAATGTTCATACTATGCATGACTGAACTATCTGATTTAATTGACTAACTGATTTAAACTAACTGATCTGACTAAACTTACTCACTGATTTAGGTGAACTGATTTAGGTGAACTGATTTAATTGAGCTGATTTAACTGAGCTGATTTCACTGAACTGATTTGACTGAAATGTTTTATTTGAACTGTTTTAACTGAAATGTTTTAACTGAACTGTTTGGCCAACACACTTAACCTTGGGTGCAAGGTTGTGCACCGGCCCCACGTCCCGCTGCAGCAAGGGGAGCCGCTGATAGTACTCTAGCGTACTATGGTGAACCACACTTAAGTCCGTGGCTTATACATCCACCCTGATCTGATATGCATTGGTACCATATACCTGAAATGACCATCTAAAATAACTGATTTACTAAACTGAAGCTAGCTGAACTGTTTTAATTGGATAACTGATTAATTATTTCTTGATCTAACATAATCTTACACTTGAACTTAACTCAACTTATGTGACTTATGTGACATAATATGCATAATACATATTATCATAAATAACTATAATTCGCTAAGTCTAAATGTGATGCTAATGACATGATTGTATGTTGTGCTGAATGACATGCTTGCATGACATGATAAGTATCTGAAAATGGCTATCAAATAACTGGCTTTACTTATAATATACACTAATGTGAGGATCCTAGTTTTGTGATCAAATTCACTTACTTCATAGTGCTGCTTCATAAATTGTCTTTTATAACTCGACGTTACCTATATAAAGTACAAATCGTCACTAACTTTTCTAAAATAACGTACTATAACAATCTACTGAAATAATACATATCGTGGAGAATAATAATATAGTACACATTATGGTTCGTACAAAAGACATTAAATACTAATATCATAAAATAAAATACTTATAAAACATTCTACTTGAAAATTATGTTTTAGTAAAACAATCAAAACTAGATTCAACAAGTCAGATATTTCTATTTAATTAAATTTGTATTGTATAAAATAATTAAATGAATATTCTGTCTATTATAGAAGTCAATGAATACTTATATTTTAAATTATTTAAATACTAACAGCATATTAAAACTTAGAAAAATATTTGGACTATAACTTAGTAAGGAATCATATTTAGTTTAACATCTATTAATAACACTGGAAGCTTGTTTCATCAAATATACTCGACAGATTAAAATAGATCAAACTCTATTTATAACTAAATTCATTATAATGAATAGTACTTAAAAAAACATTGTTTGTTTAATCTTTGATATTAAAACAAGCCTAGAATGATCAAAGTTTAAAGTCCAATGTAAAGATAAAGTGAAGCCTATGAAAGACATTTGCTGCAACTTGAAAACTAAGGTGAAAGGGAAGATTGACAGTAGGCCCAAGCCCGAAATGAACTGGTGACAAATCCCATGATCCAAGCCGCAACAACACAGGCCCAGACCCGTTTGGAGATGCAGAGACCAGAGGAAATGTGAATTTCGAGCGTCCACATCAAAAGAGGAATGGGTCGGGACAGTCTCGATCGTCCACTGAAATCAGAGAAAAGACCAGATTGGGAAGACAGCGTATCGTCCCCTCTCACGTCAGGATCGATCTCGCATCGACAAATGACAAGACCTCTGTTGTTCTGATAGAGCCCCTCACTTAAATGCAAAGACCGTCCGAATACGCCACAATTAATTACCGGACTGGACAGAAATGGTGCTGCATTTATTATTACCCATCCGTAGGGCCTGACTAAACATTGGTCGAAGAGATCTGATGCCAAGGATGGGACGGATAGGATCAGACTATCATTCTTTGTGATGATGGCCAGATGATGTCACAATCAGTGTCGTTGTTTTCCTCAAACCTCTTCCTGAGAAAAGCACATGTATCTATCTATAAATAGGACACGTTCAAACCGTTATATGGTAAGTAAACAAATGACCCCCCAGGCATCTCTTCACATAATTTTATCTACCAAATACTAACTTAATCATCACAGCGGTCTTGGACCCCGACCATCATTCTATTTGTATTTGCAGGTACTAGTCGACTAGAATCACCGAAGGGCTGGCCGCAGAATAGGCCCTCAACATAAGGGATAAAAAAAATAAATGATATGAAAAGGCTTCAAAGCCTTCATTGGAAAGCTTACACGGCAAGAGTTTTAAATGGTATTTTGTAATTTTATAAATACATCGGCACTTTCTGAGAGGCTAAGAACCTAAAGCAAGCAGCTATCATAAATGCATCATCAACCAAGTTGCCGACTTCACCCAGGAAAAATAAGGAGTTTGCGCGACATATCCTTACCGAACAGAATAGAGACACCGCGGGAGCAGGGCTCGACGAAGCTAGGCTGAGGGTCAACAGAGGCTACTTCAGGCCATGGTGGCAAAGCTCCGAGGTGGCCCAATGTGAAGAAGATTTACTCCTCTGTTTTGGTGGTGCAAAAACAGGGGGGTGGTCAGCAGTTCGATGGTTCTCCAAGGGTGAATGCGTAGTGATTGCAATGGCTGGAAAATAAAGTGATCCGTGGGAGGTAGTGGGTCTATTTTGAGGTGGTGTTCCGACGTGGGTGATGCTCCCCATGGCTGGCTGCATTAGCTCACGTTGGGGGATGAATTCCTCTGTTTTGGGTGTCAAAAACAGGGGCTGTTCAAGGGCAATTTGTACGTGAAGGAGAGGTTGTGACGTGTGGTGTCTTGGCTGTGCGCTTATGCCATGTAGGGCAATGGTGGTGGATGGTGGTTCTCGATGGTGAAGGCTAGGAGGGACAGTGAAAGCTTGGGTTTTTTATACACTATGGGGCGACGAGGAGGGCCTTTGGGGAACGTGAAGACTAGCGGCAGTGGCTGATGCCTGGTGTTTTCTCTATGATGTGCCGATCGACCACATACATTTATAGATGAAGAGAAACCCCAAACGAGAGAGGGAGAGACGTGCATGGTTTGAAGAGGTTGAGTTGAGATGGAGTTGAGATGGAGTTGAGATGGAGTTGAGAGAGCTAACAAAATAAATCTAGATTTTGAAGTTTGAAGTAGATCCGGAGTTGGTTTTCCAATTAGGAGCATTCATTCAAAATGAATTTTCAAAAGATAATAACGTACAAGGAGTGAATAAGGAAAAACTAAATAACTCTAAATCTTATCTTAAAACATATCTCAAAATAATAATAATAATAATAATAATAATAATAATAATGATAATAATAATGATAATGATAATAATAAACATGATGATGATGATAAAATACTAACAAATATAATATCTATAATGAAGTCCGAATTTTAAAAAAGAACTATTTATTATTCTTATTAAATCCTGTCAAAGTGATAATATTAAAAATAATATAATTGAAATTTTACATTATAATAAAAAAAAACCAAAGGATCTATATCAATATCCTAATATCTGAGTCAGAATATTACAAAAAAAATTGCTGTTGGTTTCAGAGAGGCTTGCTGTGAGCGAGTTTTTCTGTTTCGGTGTGGGGTCTTGGGGTGGGTTTTATACGCTAGGAGAAGAGTATCGTAAGTCATAAGGAGATTAGGCTAGAATTTGAAGTCGCTAAATTTTGGTTCCCATATATAATCGGGTATGGAAATGATGGAGGTGTAGGATTTGAATTTGGATAAACTTTGATATACTACTCCCACCAGATTTTTTTTTATTTTTTTGAGTGTACAAGAGTTTTGAATTAGAGAGAATTTCTAATTTGAAAAATACTCGATTAAAAAGTAGGAACTGCTCATAGAGATTCAGATACAGAAGAAATCTAGTCAAACACGATTATACTTAGGGCTGTAAAAAAATCGAACCGGACCGAACCGGTTGTCCTGGACCAGGACCGGACCGAATTCCATTCGGTCAGGTCCGGTCCGGTCCAAATTTTACATGGATCAATTAATTTCGGTCCGGTCCCGGTCCAAAGGATTTCTCTCCCTGGACCGGACCGAATCCCACATATATATATTTATATATGTATATATAAAAATAGTATATAAATTATAATATTAATATTAATATTAATATAAATTAATATATAATATATATAATATTAACATATAATATATATTAACGTATTATAATTTATTGGTTGATTAGTTGTAGTATAAAAATATAAATTATAATATATCTATATAGAATATTAGTAATAACTTATAAGTAATAAGTGTATTATTATTATTTAATATATTATTACTAATTTATCACTATTTACTAACATATAAATATATAATATACTAATGTAATAGTGTTATTAGTTATAATTTACTAACATACTTAATATATAATATATACTAACATATTAATATATAATATATACTCTTATAATATTAAATATTATAATTTATAGTAATTAAATTTGGGCCAAAAAATATTTGATCATTGTAGAATTTTAGATTAAATTTAGCCAATTAAATCATATGGGGCACTCCTGGACCGGACCGGACCGGACCGCCCCTAGACCGGACCGGTATGGACCGAACTCTTGTTCGGTCCAGTCCAATGTGAGTTTTTGGACCGAATAGAATCGGTCTACAAATTACCCAGACTGGACCATTTATACCCCTAGTTATACTTTTAAAACTAATGCTTTAGGATAATTACTAAAAATAATAAAACAAATTATTAATAAAACAAAATACTAATTTTAAGTCCTAAATTGGGGTCGGATGTTACAGGCCGTCTTTGACATTGCTGTCAATATTAATTATTAGTTTATTATTACTTTTAATTACATACTTTTAATTATTATTTAATATTTTATTATTATTTTTATCTATTTTTTATTTTTATTTAATATTTTATTATTATTTTTTTACTACTATGCATAACATTTTTCAACATTTCTTATTATCCAAACATAACCTTGAGGCAAACCCTCTCCTCTGTCGCGTTATGTATGTTACCCCTTCACCCTTCTCCTCCTGGGCTTGACCCATTTTTAATTCCTCTATTGCATCCTGACGCCCATCTCCACATAGTGGTGACTGAGGGCTTTGAGGGTATGCTAAGATTTACCTTAAAATCGGCTCGTTAGAGAGAACGACCTCCTTCACACGGTTGTTGTAGAATAGATATATAAGAACACTCTCAATAGAGTAGCTAAATATTTGCTTTTTGTAAAATTTAGCTCAAATTTAACTAAAAGGGCAAAAATCTCACTCCATTGGAATAACTAAAATAGAAGTTTTTTTAAAAGGATGAACAGTGTTTGTGCTATATGTAGTGCAACACTGTTCATCTTTCAAATATTATTTTATTATATTTTTCATTGCACATTTCACGCGTTCAACGGTGGCTTTCGGACATCACCGGCTTTAACGCCGGCCACCACCAGAGACACCGCCAGCACTACCGGCATCGCCTCACGCTGGCGATCATTCCCCAGCGATTCTAACTCCGGCGATACACCATTCATCCCCCACGCACCGATCGAATACTGAAAATGGGTTTCGGCATCACCTATGTCATTGGACCCACCGTCGGCCACTACGTGCTACACCGCCGGCATCACTAGCATCGTCTCACTCCGGTGACCATTCCCTAAAAATTTCATTTTCGGCGAGCTAGTCGTCGGCTCCCACGTGGCTCTTCCAACTCCGGTGGTCTATTTTCTAAACAATTAGATTTTTTTTTTAATTTGTCAAATAAATTTAATTAAAATAAAATATGAATATTTTAAAAGATGTAGAAAAAAAATAAAGATGCTAATTGATGGTAACATGTAAAAATAAATAGTTAAAATGAAAAAAGTGGATTTTTAATAGTTAAATTTGAAGGAATTTTAGAGTGTCCATTGAGAGTGCTCTAACATGTTTATCATTTTTTTGTGAATAGAAAAATCTATGATATACCATTATTGGTTGTTGTTGTAGAATATGTTACATGATAACCCGCTTTATTTGTTTCACTACCATTGAAACTAAACTTCATGGTCAATTGCCATATGTGTGTTGTAGAATTTTTATTTTAATAAAAAGTTGCTTTTTTTTTTTATCGTTTATTAGGATTTTATTGTGATTAGAATTGCTAATAAACAAGGTTTTTCTAATAATTACGGGTTTTCAAATTATAGTTAAATCGGGGATTTTTGTAATTGGAATTTCTATATTCTAATTATATTAGGACTAATTATGATTCCTAATATTGTTGGATTAGGACCTTTAATGTGATTATATAGTATTCCTATTCCGGGTGCAATTAGATGTCCTATATTAATATAATTATAATTAGGTTAGAGTTCAATCCATACTAGGATTAGGAAGCTAGAGTCAAAATTGTGATGAGATTAACAAATGTTTGGAAAACTATTGTCGCGCGCCTAGCGTGTACTACTAGGGGTGCCTTGAATGCAAATTGCATTTTTTTAGAACTTTATTTTTCACATTTTTTAAAATATTTAAAATTAAAAAATAAATACAAATTTATTAGAAGTTACTTTCTTAACTATCAAGAGAAAAAGTTAAAATACACACAGAGTCAAAACTAAGGATAAACTAATAATATAGACGCTTTGTAAATTATAATTCCTTATAACTTGTCAATTATAAGTTGGTAGTCGGCAATAAAATTGGACAATCTATTTGGTAAGACTATAACATGTCAATTATCATGATGATGTATCTTAATCAATAAAGTTTTGACTTCTAATTGACATGTTAATATACTATGACTTATTGGACCACAATAATTTATATTCTAGAAAATACCGTCTAGTGAAAATCTAATACCCTAAATTAGGCCAATTAAAATATCACATTAGAAGATATTATACAATTTCATACCTAAGTAGGATCCTAACCCATTAATTTAATAATAGTAACACAATTCTTCTACGTACCGTGCGAAAGACTTGACCAAAAAAAAAAAAAAATTATAAACAAACAACAATCTTAGACAAAGAATAATTTCCATACGGCAGAAGAAACCGACACATGGGACAGGTTGAATTTTTGTCTAACCACTTATCAATGCAATGAAAGTGGAAAATATGATTGCAAGGCGTCCTTGCTACTTCCACTGCCTCACCATCGCCGACCAAGGTTAACCATTCAAGACAAACTGCGCATGTTCCATCATGTGATTCCTCTATTGCCTCTGAAGCAAACACAACGGGTAATGGGACAAAGCCTAATGGATCATCAACAGTTATGGGCCTGATGGGGCATAAATTCTTTACACCGAGCAAGTTCGTTAGACTATGTAGGATGCAATCAAACTCTCGGGTATAGCTCATTCTTGCCAATTCAGAATTCTGTAGTATTTCATGGTCGTAAAAGTAGTCCAAATCCCACGGATCCCAGTTTGGATGTTCAAGGTCAGTCTCGATCCTTCTAGCCATAGAATTAAATGGAATTTGATACGCCATCCCACCCATCTCCTCATGCGAACAATACTCCACAATTCTAGTCTGAGATACTTCAATTACAATAACAATCCTGGGTGAAATGGACCGAAGCAGCCGATCCGGACTAAATTGGTAAAGACGGAGAAGGCGATTCGAGATCTGCGCCCCTAGCGGTTGGACCGTCTCTGAGAGGAATTGATCAGTTGCCAAAAGGACACTGCGAGATAACATCTCAGTGGAGTCCCGAGACAAAAGTTGTTTGTGCTCGAACGGAACCACCTTCTGGCCGATCCATGCCTTGGTGGGAACAACGATGCCTTCAGCGAGGATTTTTTTGGTAAAGTCTATACTGATAAGAAACAAGAAGAGTCCCTCGGTATCGGAGAGACCACTTGGCTTGCCACCAAGCTTCTCAACCCTCTGATTCCAATTGTAAACTCGAAGTCTTTTTGTTTCCGCCTTTTCTTCCACCCTAACCATCTTTCTTTATCTAAGACGAGACAATGTAAAAGTATTATAATGAAGGGAGATGCTGACCGAACCTTGCAAATGCAGCGTCTTATAAAAATATAATAAAAAATTTTTAAAAATACAATAAAATAAAAATAATAAAAAAATAAAAACACAATAAAAAAATAAAATAAAGATGATTTCAAGAGAGTACTCGGCCTTCAGTCGAACGGAGCCGTCATCGGCCACCGTGAGCGACACCGCCCATGCCATCGGAAAACGGACCCATTTCGGATTTAAGGCTGGCGGGAGAAGGTGGGAGGTCTCCGTTGCAGGGGTGAGGTTGCCGGAAGGAGGCGGTCCTGATAGTATGGGCGATGATGCCATCGGTGGCCAGTGACGGCGTCGACTGTATTTGTTGAGGGATTGGATCGGACCGAACCCCAGATTTTCTCTTATAGTTATAGCCCAAGTGAATAGATCATGTCATGATAAACATGCCTTTTGAATTCAACCATATTTATATTAGGTTAATGTTACACTTACTACTCTTTTATTATCATTTTATTATTTTATAGTAAATTTGAAGTTTTTATTTTTTTGTTATTTTCATTGAAGTATTTTTTGAACAACCTTAATTCTTAAAAAAAAATTAAAATATATAAATTTACTACTAGTCACTTTCTTAACTATGAAATAAAGAAAAGATATAAAAAATAATAATAAATGGATAGTATAAAATAAGAAGTCTATCGTTATTCTTTATATTAAGAGCATTCATAATGGTTTGTATAAAATATTTTTTTTTTTTGTAAAATATAAAAAAGTTGCTCAAAAGTTAATTTCAATGAATTTTGTATTTCATCCGTATTTGACAATTCTAAAATATTTTAAATTACTTTCTCTCTCCTCTAATTTTCCTTTTTCACAATTTAAAAGTTATCAAAAGATGTAAAAATATTATTGATAATTAGAAACAATAATTAAAATGAACAAAATTTTAATATAATATTTAATTAATATATAAAAAAGTAGGTTTTAATGATGTAATTTAAAGGATAGAAAGAATAAACCATTGAGAATGCTTTAAGACGTATATAATATGTGTGTTTAACAGTCAGTTTTTCAATATAGTCATTTTAAAAAAGAAAATACTTTAGCCATAAAAGGATTATATAAAGAAAAATCTACAAACTGATTTGACTTGATGTAACACGTCAAATTGTAAATTATTTTAATTATAAAATAGATTTAACGGATGCTATGAAACCATACCAGCTTATGGATTTCTCTTTGTATAATCTCTATAACAGTTTTCTTTTGAAAATAGTTTTGGAGAGCTAGTGTGCTGCTAAAAACTTTCTTACTAATAATGACTAGCCAATTACAAAGGATTATACATGAAATATCTAGACATTTGTGTCATCTCCCTGAGTCAAGTCCTGTCTTATAGTTTAATTCTTACAATTATCATCATTTGGGATGGTTTAAAAAATATAGAAACATTGAAAAATTAAATACTCAAAATCATATAGTAAATATAATAATCGTCGACTTTCTTGAAAATATGTATACTCATAGATACATACATAGATAATGTGAATATGAGCTTTTCATAAATGCATACATAGATATCATAAGCATGAACATGAGTTTATCTTACTTATCATAGGTTGTTACCTACTGTTGACCTACCGTGAACTAGTGTTAGTGAATCTAAATAGATTTCGATTTTGCTAGTGGTCGCGAGTTATGAAACCTTTATACAAGGAAAACATACTGGGTATCTACCAGTATACGATTTGGCAATGCAGTATGCCCATAATATATGTACCATCTTCGTGTCATAGTATAGGCCGTTACATACTGTGTCATTCATATACTACTTGCATAAATAATTTTTATGCATAACTCTCACATAAAATTATGAAATTTCATAAATATTTTGATGTATAAAACCCTGGCATTTAATAAATATCTTAATGCAAAACTTTCACATAAGTCATGCCTAACTTTTTATAATTTTATGATAAATTGGGTACATAAAAATGGGTTTCCAATGAAGGGTATATGTACATAATATATTTATAAAAATGTCATTTATTATACACGCATGTAAGGATATGATCATCTTACTTCTTAGCATTGCTTCTTGGTTTCCAAATCGTAATTAGTGACCTATACGAAATACTAATAGTTACTAACTTTCTAAAAAAAATATGTCATAATATTTTAATTACTTAAAATCATATCAGAGAATAATTTAAAAAATATGAGATTATACAAAGATTAATAATATTATTATTCAAAGAAAATTCCTAGGGATCGGTCCGACCCATCCCCTACTAAAAAATAGTCCCCAATAAAAACATAGTAAAAAACTCTAGAAAATACAATAAAAAAATAAATTCAAAAAACACAATAAAAAAATAAAATGAAAATGATTTCATGTGATGGGTATCTGGCGTTCGGCCTTAGCCCAGTCGGAGCCGCCGCCGGCTATTGGGGGTGTCACCACCCAAACCATTGGGACTGCCTCCTTCCGGCGACCTCACCCTTGCGACGGCGACCCCACACGGCCTTCGACTTTCCCCACGCAATCTTAAATTTAAAATGGGTCTGTAGCCTTAAACCCGACGACTCCAAATAAGCCATAAAATCGACTCACAAACATTAAAAGTCCAGTAAAAATAAAACTAAGCCCCTAATACATAACTAAAGGGATCACTAGCCAAAAGGGCTTAAAGCCCAAAGGCTCGTCTGAAAGTGAACAATATATTTGTGAGGAGGGTGTGCAGGTGTGTAGCAGTATAATAGCTACTGCCAAGCACCCCCAATATTTTAATGGGTATTGGTAGTTACGAAAAATGAAGTATATAAATAAAGAGAAAATATTAGAACCATCCAACATTTACTGCATATACTCATCAGAATAGTACTTATAAATACGGTTCATATGAGGGTGAAATTGGATCTTTAACCTTACTCATAAATAAAACAGGTTTACGGGTTTGACCAAAACAAGAATGAATATTTGGTTTTTGTACAGAACGGAAGAGAGAAAGGACCTGCGAATTGCGATGATAGTCAGGAGGCTGGAAGTCACGGTGGCGCAACAGGAGATTCTCTGGGCAAGTTGGTGCGACAACATGAGAGGAAGAGTGGAAGAGTTAGAGAGAGAAGATCTAGAGCTATAAATTCAACGGAGGGGAAGAGCTCGTCGGGGACTCACCGGAATGGCTAGGGTTCGTCGAGATTGGGCTGGTCAGAAGTTTATGGGTGGATGGTGCTCCGACGTGATAGGTTTTTGGTGGGTTGTGGGTTGCAGCGGCACACGGGGGGACGAAAACTCCACTGTTTTCGTTGGCTAAAAACAGGGGACTTTTATTCACTGGGTTGCGGAGTGATGTTTCGATTTATCTGGGTAGATGATTTCTGTGTTGGTTTATGTTGAGTTGGCTTTGCTTTCACTGAGTAGAAGAAGATCCCGTGGATTGCTGCGATGAAGAGAGGGTAATGGCTATGGCTATGGCTAAAGGCTCTGGTTTGAGGGGTTGTTCGTTGGATCTCGTTGCCGTGGCTGTGGAGGGGCAGTGGGCTAGCTGCAGTGGTTGTGTTCTTATCGGTCAAGTGCAACGGCGGTAAGCTTAGTGGTTTGTGTGTGTTGCGATTAGAATATGGTCATATATATAGAGAGAGATGAGGGGGAGAGATTAACGTGTTTGACGAGGAGACATAAATTTGAAATTTGAGGTTGGATAAAGTTAAGTTCGGGAGTTATTCTTCGAAACAGAGAGCAAGGCTAAAATATAATAGGATTGAAGAATCCTAATTCAAAATGATTCAAAGATTAAAAAAAAAGAAAGAAAGTAAAAAAAGGAGGTGTATAGTTTAAGAGGGAACGTATTCAAAACAAATTACTGTCGCAAAACATATCTACTAAAATAGTAATGTGCTCAGAGGGATGCCACGGCTAACCGAGAGAGAACCCAATAAAGGAGGTGTATATTTAAGAGAGAACCTATTCAAAAAGAAAACGAACCTAATTGAGAGAGGTTGTCGTCTAAAGGAGAGCAACAGTGATTAGAGGCGGAGGGGTACGACCCAGTGATGTGCTCAGAGGGATGCCACGGCTGCTCGTCGTTATTTGTGGCTGAGGCAGGACGATATAGCTGCTCTGTTCTGGAGTAGGGATCTCCGCAAGGGCAGGTGGCCTACTGGCCGCGATGGGAGTCGATGTGGCTGCGGTGGAGGGGACTCCTAGAATGGGGTGATAAGACACGCTGGAGGTGGTGAAATAGGGGGTTGGATGGCTGAGGTTCCGTGCGGACAAAGCCGTGAGGTGGGTGTTGCGGCTCAAAATTTCTAGAGAGTAAAACGTGAAAAGGCTGTGCAAGGAGTGTCTATAAAGGTGATGAAGAAAAACCCTAGAGACGAGAGAGACGCACAAAGGCAAGCCGTGGGAGGCGGACGAGATCGTAGCGTGCATGAAGGAGTGATGCCGTGATTTAAGGTGGAAGGAAGCATGCAAGGAAAGAAAACGAAACTGGGGCACTCGACCTACGACTCTAGGATCTTAAGTCCACTACAGAGGATCTTGCAAGAAATAAAATCACGATCTAAAATACTTAAGCTGAGCCTCGAATTATCCTCTAAATTAAATACAACTTATTCGAATAAACCTCTCGGCCCATAAAAGATTTAACCTCATAAAAAAAAAAAAAAACAGAGAAGATTCAAGATCCATCAAAAAAAAAAATCTTATCTTCCCGGCATAAAAAGAAAAAGAAAAACAAAGAGAATGCATTGTCGCGGACTGAAGTTTCGATTTAACGTGTTTGATGAGGAGACTTAAATTTGAAATTTGAGTTAGGGAGTTAATTCGCTCAACAAATAGATGGCTAAAATATAATAGGATTGAAGAATCTATTATAGTTAACTCAAATGATTCAAACATATATATAAAAAAAAAGGTGTATAGTTTAAGAGAGAACCTATTCAAAACGAATTACTATCCTAAAATATATCTACTAAAATAGTAACAATGAAAATAATAATAATAATAATGATAATGATAATAATAACAATAACAATATAAGATAAAATAAATTCTATATTTTAGGTTGGGATGTTACAGTAACGGAGTCTAAATTGCAAGGGTGAAACTAGGCAATCGAGGCCTTGAGTCGACTGGTATTATTGTTGCAGTTATTATAAATATTATTATTTTGAGATTCTAAATGCCATTACGATATAATAATGAGATCGAACACTCGTTTGTTGGTTTTGGTCCAAAGATAATATAAAATCATACAAGCCTTTTTATCATTACGGTATTATCTTTTTATTGTCCAAAGATAATGTAAAATCCTTTTTATTGTCAGAACTAATTCAATTTTTTGAAATTCAAAAATAAATGTAACATTAAAAAAATAATATTCACTACAATAAATATGTCTTTTTGCATCGATTTTTTTTTAAATTCGTCACAAATAAATTGGATGCAATTGATGAGTTGTTGCCTGGCTTTGTCTACCACCGTATCATTCTTGCCGCTTTCTACTTAACAATAGATCAAATACAGTGCATCACTCTATTGCGTCGATGTATTATAATTTTTGCATCGATTTTAAGAATCAGTACTGTTTGTTACTGTAGATAAAGGATGGACGCGTTTTATGCATGGAGAAAATGAGCTATTTACAAAGAAAACAGGTGACGCAAAATGAAATTATGATTTGCGCAAACACTCTCAAATATTTTTTTATTATTATTTACTATTTTAACATTATTTTTCACTTATTTTAATTATTATTTATTATTTTTTCATTACTATTTAATATTTTTTTATTTTTTTATTACTATTTAATATTTTTTTATTATTTTTTACCTACTTTTTATTATTATTCATAAACATTCTCAAACACTCTTAGGCCGTTTGTATTCGTGAGTGAGTTCATCTCATCTCAATTCTTTCAAATTCATCATTATATTGTTTCTCATTTTTATATTAAATACAAATTTTAATACAGCTTTTTAAAGCTTTTTCAATTTCTAAGACAATTTTTTTTAAAGTCTAAAATAATAATAATATTAAAAAATAAACTCATCTTAACTCATCTAAATTTATTTCATCCCAATATTTAAATTCAAACCGGCCTTAATCACTCTCAACATTCAAACGTGACCTTAAGCTCCAAAAACTTCACTCTAGCCCGATGCATCCCATGTTTTTTCGTTTATTTCACAATTTCTCCTATTCTCTTCGCGACAGCATACAAATTCCGAACCTCTTCAGTTCTCCTCCAAGCAACCTTCGGTTAGGCCTCACCGCCAACCACACAACCTCACCGTCACCTCTGGAAGCTCGCCCTTGCTCCTGCGAGCAGTCCCTCACCGTCGAAGCCCCTTGCCAGCCTCTCTATCAGCCGAATGCGAGCACAGTCCGAAATGGGTTTCACACAAACCATTGACATGGAGCCCATAGCTCCTCCCTAGACACACGCACAAAACCCACCCCTTTATACATGGGTTATCCACCTTTGCCACCGTACGCTGCCACCCACGGCCTCCAGCCATCACCAGTAGCACCCCCTCTCACTGGCGATCTCCCCCTCCATTTCCCCTTGTCTAGGTTTCTCGTACTTGTTCTCTATTATTGGAGTTATTTTATTTCGATCCAAACCATTGTATTCATTTCTTTTCAGGTAATCACTGGTTGTTTACCATATATTAATTCTTGAGCATTTTTTCATTTTAGTGAGATTTTAATTTTTTATTTCCTGAGATGAGTATGATTTTGGTACAATTTCTTGAGTTCTTGTGGATTTCCAATGACTAATCCTGTTTTAAAGCATAAGGCCCAGTCTGTTGGTGAGAAAATTTTTAATAAGTTGCTATTGTGTTATGTTTTGATTTATTTATGGTTTATTGTATTATGTATAACACATATTGTTAAGATTTCTTATAAAACTTCATTTGTGTTATGGAAACTTCCTTATAAAATGTAGTGTTGAATAGAAGGCTTTTAACTCCTTAATGTTGAAAGTCGTAAGCTGATTTATTGCAAAGCTAGATGCTATGCATGAAGTTTTTGATTGTGTTGTGTATAATTTATGAATATGAAAATCATTTGCATTAAATTCCATTGTTTTCACCGACAGTTTTTGTAGTTCAGGTTGCCATGTTTGAATAGCCATATTTTTTTGAGAATCCACTTTTCGTGGTTGTTGAAAATCAATATGAAGTTTGTGGAAGAATCCTGATGGTTGTGGAAATTTACTATCTCCACCATGCATAGAAGCCTTTGTAAAATTGCAGTTTAAATTTGTATATCATGCTATTGCAGATCTGCATCTATTGCTATTACCAGTTTCAATCCATTTGCAAATGAAGAATCATGGTCATATTAAGAACTTAATATAGTGGTTCATATTTAAACTTCTCTTTTTGTTCTCTTTGTTTTTTTTTTGTAATCTACTTGTGATATAATGTTTTTTGTGATCTAATGGTATCTTGGGTTTTGTGATCTGACTTGCTTTGTGGTTTGATTTTTGTCTAATTTGCTTGTGGCCAATTTTTTGAGTGTCCACTGGCCAAATTAACAAACAGCAAATAATGGTGATTAGACCTTCGAAAGCTTCAACATAGGTTTGAGGAGTTCAAGAATGTGGTTACACTATCAGCAAAACTGCAGCATATTAATCTAGTGAGAGTTTTGGGATTTTGCATCGAAAGGGATGGACAAATGCCTTCGAGTACATGCCGAACAAAAGCTTGGACTTTTAAGTCTTTGGTGAGAATCCTATCTGGTCATAATTAACATAATGTAATTTGTTTTGAAATGTTGCACAATTGTTTTTGTGCTATTTATCTTGTACTCTGCTGCATTTACAATGGCTGTAAGTCACATGAGGCTTCAATATACATTGAGAATGTCTATTAGAGTTTGTGTAGAATAAAAATTTGTGACTCTTATGGTTTATTTGCTTAAGATTAATTAATTTTACACTCAACTTTGAGATACTAATGCATGCTGTGCTATGTTTGCGGCTCTTGCTACTTTCGTTTCTTAGCTTCTAATTAGGTGTCTTTCTTTTGAATACTCCTTGTGTATTTGGGATTTTCCTAATTAATTATGAGGATTAATCAATTTTCTCATAAAAAAAAATTACAAGTTGCCTTTTAACACTCAATGGACTTTTCCTTGCAAAGAAAACTTTTATGTTTCTCTTTGCTGTAGTAGCTAAATGCTGATTGGCAAAGAGCTGCAACAGGCTCACTTGTTTTGATTACGCCCAAAGAATAACGCGGTCGTTTGCAGTATAGCTTTGGGGTGTCGATTTCACAGGGAGATGGATTTAGAAATTGAAAAATAGTAATGAAATTAACAAAAAAATTTAGAAGAGTGTGAAAAGTGATTTTTGAAGTATGACGTAAATTAAAACTAAATGAGTAATTTAAAAAGTATAAAAATGAGATAAAAAGTAAAGCATTGGGAATCATTTGTATATAATCAGTATTTTAATTATTTTCAATTCATTAATAACTCAAGTGAAAATTCTATGTCCAAATTTTCAATTGGAAGATAAAACATTAATAACCAAATTTAAATCAAATGTAATATTTCTAAAAATCATTCGTCGTAATATAAGAATGGAAATTTTTATCGATTTTAAGGAAATTCAACATCGACAATATACTCGTAGAGCAATATTGCAGCAGAAAATTAAATTAATATAGATAACCAATTGAACCAAACATAATCAAATGATTATTCCATTCAATAGAAAAAGCATGACTGAATCTATAAATGAAATAATTTCTAAGATTATTTGGTGACGAAAATATTTATAATAAATTTCGAATGACTAAACAAAAGAGTTTTAATAATTGAAGAAAACATATATGAATAAAAAAACAATTACAAATATCATCTTATATATAAATTCATCCCTAGCTCTACTAGAGAATTTAGTTACACATATTGAAAATATGCAACGAAAATTCTCTAAGAAAAAACATGGAAGAGCCGGCCGTTGTTTTCTCTCTTATTTGGTTTTTCTTTTCTTTTCTCAAACTCTCAAAATAGCTCTTCCAAGGCATCCAAGCACCAAGCATGGTCTTAGAACACACACCTCTCCCTTCTATTTATAAGCATCCTTCATGCAAATTGTCATGATAAAATCATCACAATTTCAACTTGCTTTGCCATGTGTCATTCTTGAATCCAAGTGATTTGTGAGTTGTCATTTTGATAATTTGTTTTCCCACTATGCATGAGCTGAATTTTGCTTGTAGGTTGAGTGCAATTTTGCTTCTTTATCCATTAGTTGCCTTGTATGACTTTATATCTTGTGGTCAAATAATTTGTCTTGAAGAAACTTGAGTGCACTTCATCTTGCATGTGAGTTGATCATTGAATTTCCAAGTTGGTGTAGGAGTGCTTGCTAGAAAATATTGTGATGACATTTGGATTTGATGCAAGTGGCTGAAGAATATTCAGGAACGTCAAGTGCAAGTGCATTCACTTGATGGTCGATTTTTTCTTATATTGAGTGGATATCTCTTAAAATATAAAACATAAAAGTTATAGACATTTCTCTTCAGGTTCTATATCATCTTGAATCAGCTCAATCGGAGATTGGATGAGAGAGTTATGCCCATATTATGAAAAGACATCAAAACTGTCTAAAATTCCGCAATTATCTTCATTTGCTCCTAATTCCTCTATTTGTGTCCTAAATCAAAATATAAGAATAATGAGTATATTTAGGCATCAAATAAGAATAAAATATTAAACATTAAGAGAGAAAAATATGGCATTTTATATTCTCATCAATATATTAAATCATGCTTATATCTATCTCAAGATAAATGACCATTAATTTTAATAGAGTATTTAGAGTGCATATCCATTATGTTTAAATAGAGTATATCTATTATTTTCTCAATTCTTTTAACATTTAAATAGAGTATTTAGAGTGCATTTTTGTACACTCATCATGTTTCAATGGGCTCACATTTGACTAACTTAGTGAGTTTCTTGCTTGATTGCTTATGCTTAAAATATGAGATTATGATATTATGCTTAAAATATGATAACAATCAATGAATCATACATCAAAGAGGTTCTACCAAACAGATACAGAAACTAATCTAACTTTTATCAACAAGTTATAGATAGAAGTATTTGTTAATTATCTTTTCTAATCTATTTAGGCTCTTAATCAATTCCACTAGTTAATATTTAAAATAAATAACTACTCAATTCAATTCCACTAGATAATGGGTGTGGGAGGTTAGACACCATATTTTGTGGGACCTTGCTAAATGATTCAGATGTGGGGGGTGTTGGGCTTTTGATATAGACTATAGTTCCCTTAGATATTTTTGTTTAACAGATATGGGGTATAAAATACCATGTCCCTTTATCATGTATATGTGGCAACAATGGTTTATTATTTTGTGAAGTGAAGGGGCTGCTCATCTATGTAAATGTCTGAAACTTTAATATGTTTTCCCTCAAGTAGTATAACTTTATTAGATGGTGCATGACATGTGTCAGTGAGGATAGATTAATTACCTTTGTAGTATGTATTGTCCACTCATTACGTTTAATAACTGTTGCTGCAGTTGGGTATGAGAAAACATGGGCTGATTCTGATTTAAATGTGTAGTGACTATAGTTCATAACCATTATATTGCTTGCCTTTATGGTGATCTGAGAAGTCATGTGAGGGTAATCATTCCGTACAGTTTGGTAAATTTTATAACATTTGAAAGCTTTGGATTGCTCTCTCTTATGGCTGATGCTAGCTTCAATTGCTTTCTTGATGCCTTTTCTTTTTCTAGGTTCCATTACCATTTTTTACCTTCATTGATTATTGTAAGCAATTGAAGCAAAAAGCAGATTGTGTGGTACTGATGGCAAGCCTGAAGAAGATGCTTCTGAACAAATCTATTTAGCTCAGGCTTGAAACCCAAGGTTGTAGTATAATTGATATTTCTATTCATTTTACTATAACATTAAAATATTTCTTTTTAATAAAATGTTGGGGCCATATCTTGGTTGCTTTTAGGTTATACTTTGCTTCCGTTATTTGATTTTTTGATGGAGGTAATAGAATAAGAAGTATGAAATCAGTATTTGAGGACATGTAATTCAGGTACCCATTTTGAACGACAACAATGAGTTGGAATCTTTGAGGACATGTATATCCCAATGTTGTTCATTATCTAATTGATGTCTTATACAACAGAATCTTGATGCACTGTAGCGTGCAGTTTTCTCTTTGATGCTTATCCCTAGTTGTAGACTGTACTCAATATCTAAGTTGATATTTGCATAATGTGAAATGACACCTTGGTGAAAAAGATTTAAAAATTGGTAATAGACACTGACTAATACATTTAACCCCCTTTTCAAATTAGATATTGTATTATCTTTTTCTTATCTTTTTAATTTCCTCTGTTTAGTGTCTTCATAATGTATTGTAACAAATTTTCATCCAGGATCTTAAGTGTAGAGAACCTTATTACGTAGGATGCAATAGAAAAGTATAGACCATCCTATTTGTTATAGGTCAGTGATATGTAGTCTTTTCAAGGGGATTGTATCTCCATGCTTGCATGTGCCACATTTGATGGTAATTGATTTTTCTTTTTTCTTGTTTTGCTACTCTCCCTGACTTGATATGCTACTAATATTTAGCATTTACTTCAATGTTCTTAGCTATATTTTTGTAACAGAACTGTTGGATATAAATGAAAGATAAATATTTTCGTTTCTCCTTGGACCCCAATATAAAAGATAATAAATTAGATTTCAGATTTATGTATGCCTAAAATACGATTAAATTTGATACATTATTAGATTAGATTTCAGATTTATGATGCTTTTGACTCTTACTCTCTTAAGCTTGTCCATCATTCCTCCTGGTTTGGTACATTTTCTTGAGTGTGTGTATAGAATTTTTCATGACCTCAGAACACAACAGGTGTGATGGTATTGATACGTCCAACTAGGAATCTTGTACTGGTCGTGTCCCTGGTTTGTTTCCTGATGCTTCTGTTTCCTTTTTGGCTTTTTCCTTTCAATAGGAATACTCATGGCCCCAAGGCTAGTTTTTGTCCTCTTTAGTGTCACGTCATTTCAGTTTCATGAGAGGGCTTGCATGCTCAAGATTTAATCATACTTATAAATAAGACCCAACTTAGAGAAGATATTGATCACCCTAGAGTACTTTACATGTTTATCATAATTTGCCACTTTTTTTAGTTTTGGATTTGATTTATCATATATATCTTTAATGTTTTCGTCTCCAGTGCTGCTTTCTCTTTGTTATTCACTTGTATATAAGAAAGTTACATTATATTTACATAACATTTTAAGTAAAATCACAAAATTGGAGTTCTAGTGGGTTAATTATGATGTCTGACATGGGGTACATGAATATGTAGATGTGGCTGACCATCTACATAATTATTGGAAGCTGGAACTAAGGATGAGAGAGAGAAGTTGGATGATTTTGGTTTCAATAAGGTGCTTCCCGATGCATGTGACCCAGCACCTGCAGAGTTTCCAAGCATCTTTGGAGTCAAAGTTTACCCCCACCCAAATTCAGTACATGGAAAGTTCTTCTATTGGTTAGCATATGATGTGATGGTTCATATTTAATCATTGAATTAATATATTGGCACTTGTCCTTTCGATTCTGTTGTGCTTTGCTGTGATTTACTGAGGTATGACGCTACATTGCGTTGTATACTGCTGCCACTGCTTCCTCCTTTTGTATTGCTAAGTCGTTTGTTCTTTTAACACGAGTAGAGCATAGAATCTTTGTGAGAGGCATGTGTTTCCTTAGTTTTTTGAGAAAGTAATTCTTCTGGTGTTTATAAAAATGTAATTTGAAGGTAGGATTACATTTCTACATAGTTGAAATATTTCCTGAGTTTCTTGCACTCTTTTTGGTTCCCTTGCTCGAGTTTAAATGTGGCTATTTGCATGTTGATGTAAAGTATTGGCTCTTACTTTGCATACTGCCTAGAAGCTATGATAGCAAAGTGTGCAAGCTTTAGAAGATTGATTTTAGTTTCAAAGTTGGTGATGAAATTGTGATGCTTATAACGTTATCAGAGCATCAATTACCTAAAAATCTACATTCTAGTTTCAAAGTCGGCGATGAAATTGATTTTTGGTTCCCTTGCTCGAGTTTAAATGTGGCTATTTGCATGTTGATGTAAAGTATTGGCTCTTACTCTGCATACTGCCTAGAAACTATGCCAGTGAAGTGTGCAAGCTTTAGAAAATTGTGATGCTTATACCGTTATTAGAGCATCAATTACCTGAAAATATACATTCTAGTTTCAAATTCGGTGATGAAATTGTAATATAAATGTATCAGCGCATCACCAGCCTCAAATTGAATTCAATGGGAAAAAAACTGTTAGATGCATATGGAAAGGAAACATAGAGAAAGATTAATCACATTGGATCTTTTCCAAGTGCAGCAAGTTGGGAAAACATGTTTGAGGAGAGCAATGTCCACTCTATAGTATCCAAGCCTTCATTTTTAGCTAACTTCTTATTTAACAATGTTGCATACAACCTTCATCTATTAGCATAAACTTCAGTAATTACCTAGAATGTTAAACCAAAAAGAAATTAGCTAAAAATCTGTCTGCTGAAGTTCTTCTATGACTATTAGTTTTTTTGTAAGTGTGTCTCTATAGACCTGGAGGTTATTGCTATTTTGGTATTGTTTTATGCCTGACAAGGTAAATAAATATTTGTAGTGCATGTTTCAACCTATCTTTGGAAAAGTTCCAAGAAGTATAAATAAACTCTCAACTAAGTAAAGAATTCAATTACCACTCTCCTAAAAATCTCAATCTTAAGTTTTACCTGAAAATTACAGATTGACATGCCGTGATTGGTTCCAGCTCAGCCTAAAAGTTTATACACGACTATTTTTCACAAATCAAGGTATGTCATATTACCTTTTTATGATCTACAAAGTGGTATTTATAACCTCAAAATATGCAGCAGTTTTCTCCATACTGAGCTTATGGTTCTAAGAACCTTTCATTATTGGTACGATTATTCATCTGACATGTAATGGTTACAAGGAATATTAGGTATTGATCTCTTTTTAACAGTTTTCTACATGGTGAACTTCCATACTTACTAATGTCTAACTAGGTACTGGTATACTTCCATACTTACTATGGATGGTTATGTAATTGCATTTTTCAGTTATTGTAATATATTATCTATTTTTTTGATAAGTTATTGTAATATATTACCTTAAACTGCTCATTTACTTATAAAAAAACCTTAAATTGCTTATTTGACATATGATACTATTATTTTAAATAAGTATCTAATTTACAAAAACAGAACTTGCCTAACAAAAATAGAGCTTTGACATGTATAATCTTTTATTTTTATGAAGCTGATAGAAATTTTAGAGTGGATGGAGTTTTTTGGGCCAAATGATATGTTAGTTGGTTCACATAAAAAGAATTAACTGTGAATATTAGAATAGACATGCAAACAATTTGTAACATTTGTTTTTGTGGTCTGGAGTTTGTTTTTGCCAAGTTCAATCAAAACCATTTGATTCATTGTACGTATTGGGTTTAGGATAATGTGGTAGAGCTTGTGCTTATGACATGGATATTTATGATTATGTTTTTACAAGAAAAGCATTGCCTTGAATTGGGTTCATTATTCTTGAATTGCCTACCCAAAAATAAGTAGCAATAACTAGTTTTCTTTTGGGGAAAGTAGAGGTTGATTGTTACTTACGGCAAGTTGGTAGTGGTGGTGGATACAGGGAGGTGGGACCTATTCTTGATATATTTTGCTACATGTCTTTCAATGTGATTTTAATCTTCCCTTCTTTATAATGGTTTGGCTGATATTGAATGTTATTACAATTACCTTTATATTCTTTTGAGGGTTCTGATTTTTATATGGGCTTGCATTCATGTGCTTTTGTTCAATATATCTGAGAGCAATATATCTAACTTATTTTTTATGGATGATGATATTTATTAGATTTATACATTGTAAAGTTCATGTTTTTGGTAGTAGAAAGCTGTCATGACTGCAATATATCTGAGTTATGTCTTTCAATTGATTGGTTAATTTGTTTGAGATGTGCTCTACTTCTTTTCTTCTCATGTCCCCTTGGAAATAGAAAATCATTTCAATTTCTATACAGTTATTGCTCCATGCTCGCATTTTGAGGCTTCATATAATATAGTCAGTATAATCTTTAAAATTTGACCATATGTATATGGGGCCCAATATATCTATGCACATGTTACTCTTGCTTTTGTTTTCATGTTTAGGCTCTGCCAAAATATGGATATTTTTGGTATTTACCTCATTTTCACACCCAGCTCTATTCTAGATCAGCCATAACAATAATGGTTTGGTCATGTTTCTTGCATTATTCCTTATTAATGTATACAACTATCATAGATGTGCAGTAGCATTATTATCATATATTCTAAACCTGCGGTTTTTCTCGCTTTCCAGATCATATTATATATATTATATATAGTACCATAGCAGCCACAGCTAATTGCCAGTATATATTTAGATTGGATCTTAAATATGCCTTACCGTTTGTATGATTTCTATACATGTAGAATAGTTGTTGTGTGGACCTTTATATTCTAATTAAAGACATTAGATTGGGATTTAAGTGGAGGTATTTATGATGTCTGACCTACTGAACCTGAATAGGCAGAAAAACTATCTACACAACTATTGGAAGCTGAAATATTTGGATGAGCTTGGTTTCTACTGATGATGAATTTCCAAGCTTCTTAATTTGGAGCTTAAAGTTTACTCCCACCCAATTGGAATATCCAAGTTCTTCTATTGTTTAGCATATGTTGCCATGGTCCAGGTTTAATTATTGAGTATCCACTCAGTTTAGGAAAAAATAGGACTTCGGGCATATATACATGTATGTACATGTTATGGACACGTGTAAGTCATGGTATGCTCCAGCTATATACAATAGGAACTGATACAATATTCCACCCACATGTAATAATGAACCATATTTATGCTAACATGCACCAGAGTGAAGCTTGGGCGGAACGAATGAAAAGATGAGATATTGCTGCATCATGTGTGTTTACCTCAAATAGTAGATGTTGGGGATCTACATTATTCAACTTGAGCTTATTTAATTTATTTTATAAGGGGTTTGGTTGCAGTCCCTTCTTTAGGCATGATCAGACTTGTGGTTTTAATGTTGCGACAAATTTGAAGAATTGATATGTTACAGGGTTTGGGATAAATATATATAGACTATTGATGGAAATGGCTTAATATGGAACAATATCATGGACATATGTTTGTGCTGTATTAATTGGTTGATTTGGCATACTATTGAATATAAAAGTAGTTAAAATATTGGATTTATTTTTTGTTAGTAATAGTTAATATATTAACTAAATATATCAATTATGATATCAAAGATATGGGCGGGTTGATGAGAAAAAATGGTGAATTATATAGATAATCAAAACGTTTATATAATAGTTGGTAGAGGCCAGCGTTGCTTTAGGCCATATGCAGCGAAATACAATATTAATCTGCAGCGAACACATGCAAATGTGTATTTGCATCAGACACAATAGGTATTTGCATAAAAAAAATTTGGAAGTTTGCATCGATTTACCATGCCTAAAAGTGCCAAATGCAATGAAGAACTTTCCTAATTACGGAAAATTTTTCTATTTGCAACAACAATAAATTGCGGCAAATTGGCATAAGCATCGAAAAAAGTAAGATTTAAGATTTGAAACGACAGTAAGATTTAAGACCATTTTCGGCAAGAAAAGTGCTATTTGCAGCGAAAAAAAAGTGCCGTAAAAAGTCACTAGCATTGAAGACGAGACGAATTAAGACCATTATTCAACTTTCAACTTTTATCTTACTCATCTCAAATTACCATCCAAACCAACATCTTGTTATAAAGGTTCAACCCAAATATTTCTGAACTAGTTAAAACTTGCTAAATTTGTACTCAAACTCAGCTCGAAACTCAAAGTTATAATTATGTCTAATGCTTAATCCAGCTTGCCTCCTGTAAAAGACGTGTTTCACATCACTAACTATTAGGATAACCTGCAACAAATGAGGGACATTGCATGCCCAGAGGAACTCTAATATCAAAGTTAGAGCAATGTAGTTTCAGTATAATTATGTAAAATAAGAATATATAATCTGTTACCTTTAGGTGTTATTTATAGAGGTGTTGAGTATGGGAAACAAAAAGCGGTGGACAGGTAAACCGGAATAGGTTGGGTTCAATATTGTATAAAAATTTCTTTATCCAATTTTTTATATTATATATAATATATAACTTTTACATATAATATATAATTATATATAAAATAGTTTTGTATTATCTGATAAATTACTAATTAATATAATATTAATTTTAAAACCTTATGTCACTATATTATATTGTGTTAATTGTTATACTAATCTATATTCTACTATCTATAATATACACTATAGTCTATACTACAGATATAATATATTATAATATATTAAAATATATTATCACTATACTATTACATACTTTAATATACTATATTATACATTATATATAACACATATAATATAGTATATTAAAACTGAAAAAATTGGAATGAACCATACTAGAACCGGTAAATTGAAAGTACCATTTTAGGGTGTACTTTGTGCGATATCGGCTCTTCAGATCTCAAAATTGATATATAATGGTCCGGTTTTAAAATATGTCCAAAACGAGACTAAATCGGGCTCATTACACCCTTAGTGTTGAGGATGTAGATAACCATCAATCTAAGGGTTTATCTTGAATAATTTCGGAATAAGTGGACGAGATAACTGTCGACGCCCCAACCCACGCTTGGGATCGCAAGTGAATAGAAGCGTCGGGGACAAACAACGCAAGGAAGTTCACCCCTCGTTATATCATACGCTTACGTTTTTTTTTTCGAGAACGTCAGGTAAAGATTATTGCAGCGGAATAAAAGGTCAAGCCTTCTTTAACATACATCACATGGTTATGCTATGGATCCCAAACATAATATTATACATAGCCTGGATTTAAACATTACATAACTTGTCCAAAAAACCAAAATAATGCTTCTCACATGCGGGAAGACTTTACCAAAATCATTAATACAGGGCATCAAAATATAATATGGGTCTTAACATTGCCCATATCTTCATCTGATGGGTTCCTTCTTCCCTTTCTTAAGGTTCGGGCCCCAGCGAAGCCGATCCAAGTCCATGCTAGGCTTTACCTCACATATCGCCCTAGAAGGCGGTCCAAAAATATGCCCCAAGTGAAGGGACTCGTAGACCCCTAGTACTAAGCAACACCCTGAAGGGTATAAACCGACAGACCTGTAAATGGTCACCTTTAGTGACTCCACCTCCCACTGACCCGGGCGGTCAATAGTCACTGGCCCCTTAAGGGCGGCCTCAATCGGATCCTTGAGGATCCGAGGTGTCATCACGGGGGTCCTACCCATCTGATCCATCCTCACCTGCAAGTACTTCTATCGTTCCCAAGAGGGAAGGATAGTAGGGACATAAAGAGTGGGGTGAGATTTCAGAGAAAATCTCAGCAAGTACATCTATACTTTAACGAAAGCATTTTAGGCATGTAGTCAAGTGAATAACAAACAAATTTCTTACGTATGCATTAACATGGGACTCATGCTTAGACCGATGCACATGCTCGTGACAAAAATTCATCTTTCTTTCATTTTTCTCAAATTTCAAAACATACTTGTTCAAATCGCTTATCAAAACTTCTTTAATGCAAATTCTTTCAAAAGATATTTTGTTCAGAAACTTTTTGTCTTTTCTTATCTTAGGCGCTACTTATCATATCATATCATATATGGCTCAAAAGCCCTTTTCTTTTCGTCATGACTTCTTATTGTGGACACCTTACGGTTCCCCTATGCACCGTGTGCTCCATGCTAGTTACCGTCACACCCGGCGACTAAGTCAACCTAGGTGAATACGTTTCGCGTCCTTTTGTGCTATTCGTCACTTGGGGATTTCTCTCCGAGCAACTACAACCTAATCAGATGACAAGGCCTGAGCCAACACTGCTTATATGGCACCCACTAGCATTAGGTGCGACCATGCTCTGGACACCTTTTGGAGTCATACATGGTCCGCCGACTGTTCCTCGTCGACCCAGGGGTCTTCACTCAATTTAAACACTTCTGAGTGAACAGAGAGTTCCACTGGGACACTTTCCCGTCCCAGCCTTTGGGGTTCTTCGAAAACTTTAATTTTATTTCTTTCAAAAACATACTTTACTCAGAATATGGGTTTTCGTGCTTATGCATGGGACATGCAACTTTCAACTTTGTGAATGCAAAACTCGAGGCGAACCCGAGTACACACATTTGGTCATTTTTCTTTCAAAAACCTTATTCTCTAAACTCATACTCGTGTGAAGACACTTAAACAAATGCATTAGGGGGAGTGGGGTGCTCGGCCTCCACCCCTAGGGTTTGGGCTGAGACCCTACTTTGTCTCCCATTGATGTTCTCTTCTTCCATTGATCTCCCTAACACCATCTAGCCTTAGTTCAAAATTTAAAACAATTTCCTAGCCTTATAAGGGGTCAAACCCGAAACCTATAGCTCTCAAGTTTTGTGTTTTCCTTCCTTAGCCTTTTAAAGCTAGAGTCCTACTTGAATACTCTATGTGAAACCGAATCCATACATGTCAATCTCCCAATATACATACTCCTACTTCTCCAAAACATCCAAACATGAATATTAAATAAATAAGGAAATTAAAACTTCAAGATTTCCACTTCAAGAAATTCCTCCAAAACATAACTCCACAAGCATGCATTTTTATAACCATCAAGTAACAATAACATCAATATCTTCCATGATCAATGCAACTAGTTTCCATCAAAACTTTATACATGTTCATCCTAGCATGGCATTTCTATAGGCAAGATATTTACAACTAAAAATCAAGATGCTTCTTCAAATAATATATATGCATATATTCCATATTCACCCATACTCAACTAACTTAACATCTTCATGCTTACATGATTTTCCTCATCAAACCACCAAGATCATCAATCATCTCATAACTCTTTAACCAATAAGATTATAGGTTCTACGTATGAATCCTAATCAAAATAACATTTCTACTCTCAAATTTTCATCATGGCATTTCTAAGCAAGTAACCAAACAATACAAGCATATTCACACATTCAAGCACATTCACTCCAAAATATACAAAGAATGCTAAAGGTAAAGTAAGGATATACTTACAAATCTTCCTAGCTAGCTTATATAACTTCTGAGAATAAAAAAAGTACTTAGTTAGAACATGCTAAAAATTTACCATTGTCAAAAGAAATGTTTCCTTTTTGAAAGGTATGAACATAGGGTTCTTCCTTAGGCTTCTAGGTTTCATTTCACAGTAACTAAGTTACTTACCTCTTCTAGGTTTCTCCTCCTTCCACAAACACTATCTTCTTCTCCTTCTTAATTTGGAGTGTTTAGATGTTTAAATGGTGAAAAGAAGTGAAGAAAAGTGGAGAGAAATGAGGAGTGTTGCCGTGAGGTGCAAAGTGAGAGATGTGTGTGTGTGTGTATCCGAAATGTGCAAGCCAAAAGGGTGAGAGAACTAGGCCATTCGGCCAAGGCACTTTGCTAGCTCCTAGGCCACTCATTCCCCTAGGTTTGAGTGACTTTTGATGGGCTTGAAAGACCCTTGAGTGACTCCCATCACTTGATCACATCAACCCTAATCTATCCCATCCTAGGTTTGGAGATTTGCTCCCTTTTTCTTTTCTCATGGCCGGCCACTCATCCTAAGGTTCCAACCCCTTTCCATCATCTCACATCCTCTCTTGTCTCCCCAACAATCCTCTCACATGTCATTCAAAAGGATTTGGGAATCCATTTTTGGGAAAACACCCAAGGGGGTTTCGGATTCCATGGCTCCATCCAACCCTCTCTTCATCTCACTCTCCTTTCTATTTTGTCACATGCTCCTTCCATCAATCAATCACCTCACATCTCACCCAAGCTTGTCATGTCACTCTTACACAAATCCTTATCTAGATTTGGTAGCAAAAGAAAGTCAAACAAGGGGGAGGGGGAGTCGGCTAAGGCATACCCGAAACCCTCATCCCTTTCCTTCCACTTTTTGATCCATCGACTCACTTCTCATGTCACTTCCTCTTACACATCATGTCTCATCCAATCTTACACAAATCCTACACAAATCCTACATGTCCTTTCCATCTAGATTTGGAAAAGTTTTAGGTGAGAAAACCCTAAGGCCATTTGGCCAAGCCCTCACCGAAACCCTTCCCTCCTTTCTCATCTCCAAATCTTCTCAAGTCCTTTTTACATCATTTTACTAGTTATGGTATGATCCTACGTTGATCTTATTTGGCAAAATCCTACACCTCACATACTTCTCTAGGTAGGAAAAGATGGAAGATTCCACTCATGTTTTCTCTTTTCTTTCTTCACAAAACAACTAGTCAACTAGCTCACCTACTAGCATTTTCTTCTCTCAACTACTAGTCTTGACTCAAATTACTAAACTTTTCCTAGCTTGACATGTGTCATCAAGCATGGGCTTGGGTTGACAAAAGATGAGTACATTAGAAGAGTAAAAAAAAGGGCTCATATGAGAAAGGCCAATAATGAAGGTGGATTAGGATTCAAAAATATTGAAGATTTCAACATGGCTCTACTAGCAAAACATAGTTGAAATTTTATTTAAAATCCAAACTCTTAAGTAGCTAAAGTTTATAGTAGCAAGTAGTTCAAGATGGGTGGGGGTGATGGAAACAAAACTAGATGGCTCTCCTTCTCTGATATGAAGAAGCATTTGGGAAGCGAATGAGTTGTAAAGGGAGGGGTTTATATGGCTTGTGGGCACTGGTATGAACATAAAAATTTTGGGTCAAAAGTGGTTTCCATGGTCACTTTCTCATTTTTTTTTTCAATTACTAATGGACTCAAATATTGGTTTGGAAGCATCTTGTGACAACCTAAATTTTTTCCCTACTGGATTTTCCTCATGATAAAAATAAATACTTTTATTTAGTTATTCTTTGGAACTTTTTAGAAATATATTTCTTATTTATTTTGGACCTTCTCTCATAAGAAATATTGATAAGTTAGGTTCAAAGTAATAAAAGGATGCAAATAGAGGAGTTTAGTGCAAATTAAGGCAATTGGGTAATTTTCAACAGATTTGACGTCTCTCGATAATATAGAAATAAATTTCTCATTTGATTTTGGATTGGGATGATTCAAGATGATATGGAAAGCCAAGAGAAAGATATACAACTTTCATGTTTGAGTTTTAGGAGCTACGGACTCAATCAAGGGCGAAATTGAAATTGAAGTTGACAGAATCAACTTAGGCGTAGAAGAGCACAGACTTCGACTTTGATAACCGACTTAGCATGGACTTTCTCTTGAAATATATTTGTAAATCACATGATAATTTGCCAAGTGTAGAGACAAGTGGTACAATCAACCCTTGATCCTTTGCTTGCCAACCAAGTGAAATGATAATCCTAAACCTAGGGGGGGACAAGTGGCTCTTGGCAACGAGGACTTGTGTAGATGTTCTAGAAGCTTTTCCTACTCCTTCTACATAAGATGGTCGACCAAGCTAGTAGGGAGCCCTTTTTTTTTTTTTATAAAGGGAAGCACACGGCAAAGCCAAGAGAAAAACCTTTTCCATTACTTCATATACTCACTTACATCACTAATCTATATTCAAGGCTTTTGGGGTGGTTTCAAAGGGATTTTCAAAGGCTAAACTCTTTTACAAGTAGAATCTCTTGGAGAAATTGGTAAGTACACTTATACCTTTACCTTATTCATAGAATTTTATCTGTATAGGTATAGAATTAATATATTGATGATTACTTCATTTGATTACTTAATATGTTTATAGAAAATGTTATATGGAGCTAAGTGGATTTTATAGGAAAAATAGTGTGATAAAGGATGGTAGAATAATTTAAGAAGCATGATTTTATTTTAGGAAATTGTGGATTGAAGTTGAAATGATGGTATATGAGATTAAATTAACAAGAGAGCCAAGTTGAGGGCTTAGGAGGTTTCCACTTTGATGAAATTTTTTAAGGTATTATTAAGTTTATTTTTCTAAATTAATGATATGATGATTAATTTAAAATTAGTAAGTGATTGAGGGAAAGTATATCATTGAATTTCTTAAAGAATAGTGGTGGTGGAATGATTATTTGTTAAGGGAATAGTGGAAGAAATGGTCTATTTATTGAGTAAGGCTTTCGGTAATGGGTTGGTTTGGTTTAGGGTTGAAGTTTCCAAGATACTCTAAGTGAAGAGTAGTGTGATAAATAGATGGAAATACTTTAAGAAGTAAGAATTTGTGTTAGTGAACTATGAATTGAAGATTAGATGATAATATGTGGTGTAGGGGTGACAAAAGAACCAAGCTAAGAAAGTTGAAAGGTTTCGGCAGGATATCTTAGGGTGTTATGAATTTTAAGTTTACCTATGAAGGATGTGGTAATTAAAGTAAGTTAATGAGTGATTGAGGAATATTTTATGGATTAATCCTCTTGAAGAGCAGTGGAAGAATTAAAATTATTTAGTGGCGGAATGATTATTTTGGATAAGGAGAGAATTAAAGAAAAAAATAAAATATGATATAAAGGGTGGTTCGGCTATGGCCTAATTAGTCTATATATGAAATTTCCAAGACACGTTAAGAAAAAATGAATTGATTTTAAGGAGAGGAAGAAAAGAAATTGAAGTTAATGTGTATTACAGAACTCGACCCTACACCAATTAGTGCTAAAGTTAGATATTCTCCTTGTGACATCCCAGATTTTTGCACATCTCTATTTGCTTATATTTTATCGTTGGATGTTTTAATTTATTTTAATAAATTAGATTTCTACCTCATTCATTTTATTTTGGGGTACGCTTTATTTATGATTGTGTTTGATTATTTGTGAAATCTACGATTTCGATATTTTTAGTTATTTAATGATTATTATCGTTTTTGTCATTTTAGTTGTTATCAATGTTATCTCGGTTTAGTGGTTTTAGTTCTATTATTATTACAAGCTTTTGAAAGATTTCTTGATAACAATGTTTTTAGTTATTTTAATTAATCGATACTATTGGTCTTTTCATTTGAAATGTTATTTTCATTATTATGATTTTAATCACCATAATATATAGTTTGATTTGTCATATTTCTTTTGATGAGCATTTTATCTTATTTTGGTATCATCTGGTTCGTTGATCTTAAACTTATTAAATTATTAAGTCCTGTTATGTTTATTCTATTTTATTTGGTAGCTTTTGAAGAGCTCCTTAATATTACATAATATACGATCATTTTATTGCCTTGGTTTTAGTTGTTTAAAATATTGCGAGATCTTAAATGTATTTTAAGCATCTAATTTAACTATAAGGCTTTATTCTTTAAATAATTAGAAGCTTCATTATTTAATTGAGGATGAAAAATATTGTATTTTAAAATTAGAGTTAAGTTGAAATGATATTTATTTTATTTTCTTGAATGTTTTTAAGCTTAATTAACTTTATGTATTATTATATCAGTGTTTTAAACACATCGTTTGTCAGTTTGAAGACCCAAAAGCATCGGGCCTATAAATAGCGTGAAAATGGTCAAATCCCTCATTTTTCCCCTCTCTTTTCCTTGTCTCTCTCTCCTCCTCTTTTCTCTCCCACGTGCTACAGTAACCGCGGGGAGGCAGTTTGGTTTTCAGCCCGTGGCGGCGCCACCCCTGCTCGCCAAGCCACACCTCCGACCCCGCTTGAACTGCCACCCTCCGGCGAGTCCAACCTCACCGGAGGTGTCGACCACGGTAGCCCCAAACCCGAGAGGTGTTTAATCCTCTACGCCGCACATTTCTCTACCCATATCTCCGCCGTGAGCCACCATACCATGACACCACTCCCGCCATTTGATCCGCCTTCCATAGACGTCCTACTACCAGAAATTTCAGCCCCAACGGAGCCTTCACCTTCCCTCGCCATCCATAAAACCGAAATGGGTCTCCAAATGAACTTTCCTTCGCCGAGCCGCCGTCCGGCCACCGTGACTCTCACCTCCACCGCCGAAAGCTCCCCCTACCTCATATTGTTACACCCCTAAAATAGTTTTCCCATCCATGGCCGCACCTCTCTTGAACAAGGGAAAATCCGAAAATGAGTTTCTACCGTTTTGAGCTAGATCTGCCGCTTTCCAGTAGTTGCACCGCCTCACCACCACTGCCATGAGATTCCTCATCTTCCAATGGGTGTATGCACATATATTCTGTGCACTGCTAGTAAGTTAAGTGCATGCACATATATTCTGCGCACTGCTAGTAAGTTAGGTGCATGCACATATATTCCTGCCGATGTTCTCGGGAATCCCACTACGAAATCCATAGACACATCTTCCCATTTCCATTCCAAAATCGGTAAGGGTTGTAACATTCCAACCGGGTATTGATGCTCAGCTTTAACCAATTGGCATATCAGGCATTTGGCTATGAATACGGCCACATCCTTTTTAATGCCTTCCCACCAGAATTTTCTTTTCAAGTCTTGATACATTTTGGTGCTTCCCGGGTGAGCTGTATAAGGGGTGCAATGCACCTCTCTCATAAGCTTTTCCCTGAGCTCTGGATCATCCGGTATGACTGTCCTTTTCTCGAATTACAGTGTCCCATTGTCCGATATCGTGAAGTGAGGTGATCCTTGCCCTTCGAGCAGTTTCTGTCGGATCCTTTCTAATTTGGCATCCTTTCGCTGACCTTCCCGAATTTCATCTTCAGTCAGGGATATGATTTCCTGTGTTGCCAATAGTAGCACTTCTCAAGGCATATTTTTAACCAGCATATCCCACAAAACTGTCAGCATTGGTGATTTTTCCATCCGCGTCTTTCAACTTAACGCGTCAGCCACTACATTAGCTTTTCCTGGGTGGTACTTGATCTCATACTGAAAATCACTGATCGTCTCAACCCATCTTCTTTGTCTCATATTCAAATTCTTCTGACTGAATAGGTACTTTAAGCTCTTGTGATCGGTATATATCTCACACTTTTTCCCATATAAGTAATGTCTCCAAATCTTTAGTGCGAACACTACTGCTGCCAATTCCAGGTCATGGGTAGGGTAATTGCGTTCATGATCCTTAAGCTGTCGAGATGCATAGGCAACTACTCGTCTCTCCTGCATCAGAACACATCCCAAACCCATCTTTGAAGCGTCGCTAAATATCACATACAGTTTGTGAGGTTCTGGCAGAGATAATACTGGTGCCAACGTTAGTCTTTTCTTGAGCTCTTGGAAACTCTGTTCGCATTGGTCGCTCCATACATATTTGGCATTCTTCTTAGTCAGCGCTGTCAGAGGACCAGACAGCTTAGAAAATCCTTCTACGAACCTCTTGTATTATCCTGCTAGACCGAGGAAACTACGTATTTCATGAGCGCTTGTCGGTCTCTGCCATTCCGTCACTGCTTCTATTTTAGTTAGGTCTACCGCCACTCCTTTACTGGAAATAATGTGACCTAGAAACTTAACCTCTCGAAGCCAAAACTCGCATTTGCTAAGTTTGGCGTATAGCTGATGCTCTCGGTGCTCCTCATCATTCCGGGAGTATATTAAGATGTCGTCTATAAACATCACGACGAAACTATCTAGCTACTGTCGAAAAATCCTGTTCATCAGATCCATGAATGCTGCTGGGGCATTCGTCAGTCCAAAAGGCATAACTAAGAACTCGAAATGTCCATAGCGAGTTTGAAAGGCAGTCTTGGGCACATCTAGCTCCTTGATTTTCAGTTGATAATATCCTGATCTGAGATCAATTTTTGAAAACACTGTTTCTCCTTGTAGTTGGTCTAACAGATCATCTATCCGTGGTAACGGATACTTGTTCTTGATAGTGACCTTGTTAAGGTCTCTATAGTCAATGCACATCCTCATTGTTCCGTCCTTCTTCTTTACAAACAATACTGGACCTCCCCATGGCGACGAGCTAGGTCGTATGAGTCCTTTTGATAATAATTCTTCTATTTGTATTTTTAATTCCTTTAGTTCCGTTGGCGCCATTCGATATGGTGCCTTATGAACTGGAGTCGTGGCAAATTCCAATTCAATGGTAAATTCCGTCATGCGATCTGGGGGTAGTCCAGGCAAATCCTCTGAGAATACTCGAGGAAAATCTTGTACCACTGGAATTTCTTCAATACTCTTCGTATCCTTTGTTGCATTGGAGGACATTAGCAAGAATGCTTTTGCCTCTCCTTTAAGGCTCTTGACTACTCTCCTTGCCGTCACAATAGAAGGAACCAAGCTAACCATCTCTCCTGCGTAACGCAGCTATTGTTCTTCTGGTAGCTTAAAGGTTATCTCCTTTTTGCGACAGTTAATCTTGGCGTAATGCTTGCATAGCCAATCCATACCCAGTATTACGTCAAATCCCAACAGGTGAAAAACTATCAAGTTGGCATTTAATCTCACTCCAGCAATCTCTAAAGGACAGTTCCTTGCTATCCGCTGGCAGCCTATCGTTCTTCCATCCGAGAGGGCTACCAGTACCTTCTGATCTAAGAATTCTACTTCTAGCTTACACTTTCGTGTGTAATTATAGGAGATGAAGGATCTCGTCGCTCCAGAGTCAAACAATGCATACACTATATTACGCATCAGAAAGATCTCCCCTATAAAAATTGTTCTACTATTATCAAGCTAGAAAAATCATTTCGTAATTTAATTTAAGGTAAGGTCCAGTCTATTACCAGTAATGATGCTTGCATTGATGGCTTCCTCATCTTCCATGTCTACCTCTCCAGGGGTAAGGGCATATACTTTGGCTTTCACGGAAATTTTTGCTTTCTCTCCAGGTAACGTAGTCCCACTAGCGACCATTTGAGGGTAGTCACGGATTCTATGGCCTTTTTGATCACATCGGAAATAGGCTCCTGTCGCCACTCGACACTCGCCTAGATGCGGTCGTCCACATGTTCTGTAAGGCGGTGAGGATACTGGTACTCTGGGCCCGCTTATTTTGCCTTTCCCTTTATCCGCAGGGAAGGCATTTCTTCTTTTGCCTGCATCCTTACCAGAAGAGTATGGAAAGTTTCTCTTTTTATTCATCTGTACCTGGTTAATCAAACTCTTCTGTTCTGCCTCAGCGATAGTCGCCACATTTACTAGTTCCTGGTTACGGATTCTTGGCTGCAACCCATCTTGGAATTTCTTCGCTCGCACTTTCTCGGTGGATACCAAATGAGGAGAGAATCATGCCATTTCCATGAATTTTGCAGCGTATTGATTCACCGTCATGCCCCCTTGTGCCAGTGTGGTGGATTCCATAGCCTTTTGCTGCTTGATGGATTCAAGGAAGAAGCGGTCGTCAAATTCCATCTTGAACCGTTCCCAGGTGGGATCCACATTCTCTCCTAGTTCCTCCTTTAGTAGCTTCCTTTTTGTATCCCACCACAGTCCAGCCTTTCCCTGTAGCAGGTGTCCAGCATATTGCACCTTCTGGGATTTCGTACACCCGCTAATCTCAAAGGTACGTTCCAGATCCATAATCCATCTATCCGCTTTCATAGCTCCCTCCATTCCGAGAAAGTCAGATACCGGTAGACTAGAAACTTTTCATAAGGACAACCTGACGTTCCTCCGCCGGTATGTGGATGGCATCTGGCTTGTTCCATCTGGGTTTTTACTAGTTCTGTCATATGACGGATCGCCTCAGCTATGGCCTGTCCTCCGTCCATTAGGGTATTCTGCGCTTCCCTTTCTCCAGTTCTCGGGGGAGTGATCAGTGGCGTCTCTCCCATCGCAGGACTGCCAGGAATCCGATCGTCTCCTCCTGGGGGTGCCCTGGGCCTTGGGGTAGGAGCACGACGCTTTCCTCTTGCCATATTTCTCCTGAAAGCATAGAATTTACACGTGAGTTACCCAAACTCCGGTATTCTATTCTAATCATCACAGAAACTATCATCATCTTCAACCAGTCCTCCAAAATTTTTCAAGCCTAATACTAAAAGGTCATATCCTATACCATGTGATTTCTTTTTCCTAGAACTTGTGGTTTTTACCCAGAGACTTAACTGCTCTGATACCACCGCTGTCGACGCCCCCTTCCACGCTTGGGATTGCATGTGAATGGAAACGTCGGGGATGAGCAACACAAGGAAGTTCACCCCTCGTCATATCATATGGGTACGTTTTTTTTTTTTAAACGTCGAAGAAAGATTCTCACAGTGAAAAAAGAAAGGTCAAGCCTTCTACAATATGCATCACATGGTTACGCTATTGATCCCAAAACAAATATCATACATAGCCCAAATTCAAGTTACATAACCTTGTCCAGATAACCAAAAGAGCACTTCCCACAAGCGGGAAGGCTTTACAAAATACATAAATAGTGGGCTTTACAAAATAGAGTGGGCATTACCACTGCCCAGTAGGTTCAATATACCGGATCCTTCTTTATCTTCTTAAGGCCTAGGCCCCAGCGAAGCCGATCCAGGTCTAAGCTAGGCCCTACCTCACATATCGCTCTAGAGGCAATCCAAAAACACGTCCTAGGTGAAGGGACTCGTCTACTCCTAACACTAAGCAACACCCCGTAGAGCGTAGACCAACTGAACGGTACATTGCCATCTTCAGTGACTCTACCTCCCACTGGCCCGGAAAGATTCAGAGTCACTGGCCCCTTAAGGGCGGACTCAATCGGGTCCCTGAGGGTCTGTGGTATCGTCACGAGAGTCATACTCGGCTAAACCATCGTCACCTGCAATTACTTCTATCATTCCCAAGAGGGAAGGATAGTAGGGACATAGAAAGGGGTGAGATTTCGGGAAAAATCTCAGCAAGTACATCAATATTTCAACAAAAGCATTTCAGGCATATGGTTAAGTGAATAACAAGTAAATACATACATATACAGTAACATGAGACTCATGTTGGGACCGATGCACATGCTCGTGACAAAATTCACCTTTCTTTTCTTTTCTCAATTTCCAATGCATACACGTTCATAAAATCATGTAACAAAATTTTCATGCCTCATGTTCTCAAAGAGAAATTTTATTTAAAAACATTTCGTTTTTTTTTTTTTTGTCTTAGGCGCCACTTATCGTATCAGATCATATACGACCCGAAAGTCCTTTTCTTTTCGTCATGATTTCTTATTTTTGGACACCTCATGGTTCCTATATGCACCATGTGCTCCCCGCTAGTTACCGTCACACCCGCCGACCATGTCAAACCTACGTGAATACGTTTCGCACCCTTTCGCGCTTTTCGTCACTCGGGGATTTCTCTCCGAGCAACTACAAACTTTTCATATGGTGAGGCCGAGACCAACGCCGCTTTTAGGGCACCCACTAGCATTAGGTGCGACAACGCTCCGGACACCTCTTAGAGTCATACATGGTCCGCCGACTGTTCTTCGTCGACCTAGGGGTTTTCACTCAATTTAGACACTCCTGAGTGAACAAGGAGTTCCACTGGGACACTACCACGTTCCAGCCTTTGGGGTTCTTCTAAAACTTTAATCCATTTCTTTCAAAAACGTGTTTGACTCAAAACATGGTTTTCGTGCTTATGCATGAGACATGTAACTTTTAACCCTTATGATGCAAAAACTCGAGGCGAACCCGAGTACACACATTTGGTCATTTTTCATACAAAATCCCTTCCTTATTCGATTCATCACTCATGCAAAAACACTGGAATGGTCCTAATGGGTTAAGTAGGGTGCTCGGCTTCCACCCCTAGGGTTTGGGCCGAGACCCTCATTGTCTCCACTTGGTGTTTTCTTTCTCCATTCATCTTCCTTTCACTCTCAACCTTAGTTCAATGGTTAAAACAATTTCTCTAATCTTCCAAGAGAACAATCCGAAACCCTATAGCCTTTAGACTCTATGTTTCCTATCTTATTTCATCAAAGAGAGTATCCTACTTGAACACTCGTGGAATCCGAGGGTATATATAATATTCTCCTATTCTTTCTATTTCTAAATTCTCCAAAATTTCTAACGCAAGTATTTAATGAAAGGAAAATAAATTCTAAAGATTTTCACTCCAAGAAACCCTCCAAACCGAAACTCCATAAGCATGTTCTCCCTCTTTTTTTTTTTTCCTTTTCAAGCTTATAACTTTTATTTTACCAAGCATGCATTTCATTACCAACCATCAATCAATAATAGTAATAATATCATCCAAGAACGATATAACTAGATTCCACTAATATTTTATAAATATTCATCCTAACATGGCATTTCAATAAACAAGATATTTACTACTAAAATCAAGATGCTTCTTCAAATGATATATCTCACATCACCCAACATTTAACAATTTTTAAACATAATCATGCTTACACGTTTTTCCTCAACAAAATCCACCAAGATCATCAACATATTATAACCCTTCACTTAAAAGGAACTTAGGTTCTAAGCATGGATTTTCATCTAACTAAATTGCATTTTTAACCGAAAAGCTTCATCATAGCATATCAAGCAAGAAAACCAAGCAATACAAGCGTATACAAGAATATTCAAGCACATTCACTCAAAAATATACTAGAGATGCTAGAGGAAAAATAAGGATATACTTACAATTTTCCTAGCTAGCTTAGATGAGTTCTGAAAATATGAGAAATATTTTATTAGATTAGGCTAAGAATACACCATTTTCAAAGAGGAGATTTCTTTTAGAAAAACATGAACATAGTAAGTGTTCTTCCCTACACTTCTAGGTTTGTCTTAACTTAACAAAGTTACTTACCTCTTCTAGGATTCCTCCTTCCAAAACCACTTGCTTCTTCTTCCTCTAAGCTTAGAGTGCTTAGGTGTTTAGGTGGTGAAGTGAAGTGAAGCAAAGAGAATGGGAATGGGAGGGTGAGTTGCCGTGAGGTAGAGTGAGAGGTGTGTGTGTGTGTGTCCGAATGAAGCAACCACAAAGGTAAGGGAGCAAGGCCATTCGGCCATGGGACTCTCCTAGGCTCTAGGCCACTCATTCCCCTAAGCTTAGGTGACACTTGATGGGTTTGAAAGACCTTTGAGTGACTCCCATCACTTGATCACATCAAACCTAATCTAGTTCATTCTAGGTTGAAGAATTAGCTTCCCTTTCTCCCCACATGGCCGGCCTCTCTCTCAAGGGTTCCAAGCCCTTTCCATCACCTCACATCACTTCTTGTCTCCCAACCATCATCTCATAGGTCACTCTAAGAGATTTAAGGATCAAATTCTTGGGAGAAGGCAAAAGTGGGGTTCGGACCCCCTGCCTCTATTCGAAACCCTCTCCTCCTCCTACTCTCCTTTCCCTCTTGTCACATGCTCAATCATTCAACTATTCACCTCACTTCTTACACATACTTGTCCTATCACTCTTACACAAATTCATAGTTTAGATTTGGTGGCAAGAATAATGCCAAAAGGGGAGGGGGAGTCGGCTACTCACCTCACCCAAACCCTCCATTTCTTCTTCCCACTTTTGCATCCATCAATCAACATCTCAAATCATCATTCCCTTTCTCCCCACACTCTTACACATCATGTCTTGTCTATTCTTACACAATTTCACATGTCCATTCCATCTAGATTTGGAGGCAAAAAGAGAACACACACACAGGGGGGGTTGGTCGGCTACATGCTTACCTGTAGCCCTCCATTCCCTTCCATTGGTTTTCTTTTCTTCCCCACTTGTCCCATCACTCACTTAATCAACCAATCAAACCCTCACTTGTCTTCTCAAGATCTCTTAGCAATCATTCCACAAGATTTGGAAATGTGCTTGTGAGGAAATCCCCTAAGGGCATTCGGCTATAGCCCACCGAATCCCTCTCTCTTTTTTCTCAATTTCAAATCCTCTCAAATCTTGCCTCATCATTTGGCTAGATATGGTAAAATCCTATGATGATCTTCTTTGGCAAAATCCCTTGTCTCACACGCCTATCTAGGTAAAAAAAGATGTTGAGATTCCATCTAGATCTTCTCTTTCCTTTCTCCAACCAAGCAACTAGTCAACCTTCTCACCTACTAGTATTCTCCTTCTTTCACCTACTGGTCTTGATTTAACTTACTAAACTTTTCCTAGCTTGACATGTGTCCTCAAGCATGGGCTTGGGTTGACTATTGGATTTCATTTCATGGGCCTATGGGCTTTTCCTCTCCACTTGGGCCCAAAGTTTTAGTTATGGCCTTAAGGCCTTCAACTTCTAAGCCCACCTTTCAAGGCTTTATCCACTAAATTACCTAAGTCACCCATGCTTTATTTGTTTAATTAAATAATAATGTAGTAGGGAAATTCGGGGTCGTCACAGCAAGGCCCAGGCATGGCCCTTGGGCTCGTTCGGACTTATCAAGCCATGTTGCATGACTTGTTTTTGGGCAGTTTTTGAAGGGGTCTCAACAATCCCCCTCCCTTTAAGAATATCCTTGCCCCCAAGGATCCAATTTGAAAATATCGAGTCCACCTTGTCTTACTTTGCCACCTCCGAGGTAAAACAATTCATCCCGTTGATGGACAATTTCTTTGACATAATGGCCTTACAAGGCCTGACTTCCTTGGAAGCCAATTTTGTCCAAACTCGTTTCTTGTCCCACATGTCCTCGTTGCCTTTCCAAAGAGTTTTGGTTTGCAAATGTTGTGAGAGCTTACTTCCTGTGTCCTTAGATAGGTACCTCTCCCTATAGGTGCGTTCTTCATGGATCTCCAATGTCCTCTTCACCTCTTGAAGACTTCTAGGTTGCTTCAACTTCATATCCTTGGCTAACCAAGGCTTAAAGTCATCAACAAACATGTCTTTGCTTCGCCCCTTTGGATTAGGAAAGGGCTTATGCCAATTCCCTTTTTCAAGCCTCTCAAATCTTGCTTGGGTCTCACTTCTCATAGCTTCCATGGTTCTTCAGCTTTCTTCACTGGTTTGGTATAGGGCATTCACGCCCTTCCTCAATTTGGCCCAAGTGGTAGTAAGCTTGTTAAGCTTGTTGTTGAGCTTCTCAGCTTCATATGTCTTTGCATTGTGCTTTGAAAGTCCAACCTTGGGTCTCCCACATTTTTAAATATGGTCAATCCCTACCGGGACCTTCTACTTCGACCTCTTCCTCACTAAGCAAGGTCACGATCTTAATGAAATTAGAGGGACCCTCAATGAAACCCTCTTAATGAAAGAGTAGGACCTTTCAACGAAACTCTTTCAATGAAAACACCAATTTGTTAGGAACCTCAGTCTAGTCCCTAAATAATAGGGGTTCTCTAGGCTTGTATTTTCTGATAATGATCGAGCACGTCTCGTCGATTTTGTTAGTTTTGGCTATTTTCTAGCTTTCTTGAGTTCCTATGGCTATGGGGTTATGGGATTTATGGATGGATTTGATATGGGTAAGTAGATATGGTGGTTTAAGTGATAGGTTAAGGTGGAAAAGGTTCAAAGGGATGGCTTTTCGGTATGCTTATGTGTTGGGATCTTTTTGGTAAGTTATATGCCTTGTAAGGTATAAGGAGGCTAGGGTTTTAGTGGAGGCTTAAGGGGATTTCGAGATTTGGAAGATAGGTCTAGGATTTTGGTATTTGGATAAGGTTAGGATGTAAGATAGGTTGTCTTAGGATAAGATTTGGTCAAGGCTTGGATTGGGATTAGGATTCCTAGATTATAAGAGTCCTATTGGGAATAGGTTTTGGATATGGGAAATGTCTCTTGTATTTGGATGAAAAATGGATTGGTCTAAAGATTTGAATTTGAATTTTGGATTTGAATTTTAAATTTGAATAAGATGGAAGGATAAGGTGATGGAGTTGGATATGGTTCAGGATTTGTAGTTGGGTTAGGATATGGTTTAAGTTTTCCAAAGTGTAGGAAACCCTAAGGCTAAGCTTATGGCTTTTCGCTATGTGGTATTTGGTAAGAGGAAAAATGTTTTCTAGGCTAAGATTGACAATTAGAAGAAGAAGACTCTTTTTGGTATTTTTGGATTTATGAAAGGAAAACTCTTTTTGGTATTTTTGGGTATATGAGAAAATAAAAAGATATGAAGAACAATATTTATTGTATTTTTTATATGAAAGAGCAAACTAGAAAATAGAAAAACAATGAAAGATAAATGTGGAAAAGAAACTACTCATAAGATTGATAGATTATTTACTACCTATTTACGAATTACAAGATGATGAATGAAAGATAAATGAAACACACCAATTCACGAATTACATGGTGTAATTCATTTCGAGGGATTCATGAATTTCACACTAGAAGGCCAAGCGCAACGCATCGTGATGATCTCTCAAACAAACCTATTCCTCTCTCGGAAAATATGCCTAATGTTCAAAAGATGTAAAATAAGCTACCTAAGGTCCTATTTATAAGAAAACAAGTTGGAGACTCCTGACGAGTCCCAAAAAGATAAAATATAATCCTAATTAAACTATGACAAGTTTGAGACTCCTAATGAGTCCCATAAAAAGATAAAATTCTAATTAACTGAAGACTCTACTAGACTTGGCCCTTGGATGGCCTAAATGGCCCATGACATGGGTCATGGGCATGCTGGTGGATGGTTGGTTCGATTGGCTTGGCCTAGGCAGGGTGCCAGGGTGTTGGGTTTGCTGGCCTGGGGTGACCCATGTGTGGGCATGGCCACTGGTGGGTTGGGCGCAAGGCCTAGGCATGGTCCTTGGGCTCGTTCGGACTTGTCAAGCCATGTTGCGTGACTTATTTTTGGACAGCTTTTGAAGGGGTCTCAATAGATAAGCCCTTCAGCAGGGTCGCAGTCTGAGCATGAGCCATTTTTGTTTTGGACAAGGTTACAGAGATGTGAAGAAGGAACCCCTTTAGAAAGGTTTAATAGTGTCTTTTCCTTTCAAATATCAGACAATGTTTATTTTTAAGCTAGAGGATTTGGTTTACCTCCCATGTTTTGGGAGCTTGGTTCTATGATAACTCGATACATCATGGGGTTATGCTTTCTAAAGCTTTTGGGATCTTACTTTAGCTTTACCATGTGATTATTGGCAAAAAGTTTAGATTTCTTTGCCTATCTTATTTGATTTGACCTTATTTCACTACGATGTATATTGCATACTCCTAGTAAGTTAAGTGCAAGCATTTTATTTCTAACATGAATGAGGCGTATGTAGTCTTGTGTTACATTTGACGCCCCCAATCTATGTTTGAAATTTAACATAAACTGAAGTGTCAGGTCATGTAACACTAGGTTACATACCTCTTCGTACATGTTGGAAATATTATGCTTTTTTTTTTAATTTTTTCCGGAGATGCTTTTCGGTAGATGCTGCATCACACTTTTGTTAGTTATTTTTCGAAAGACTGTTGAAAAAAAAGGGGGGTGCAACACGAGGACTTCCCAGGAGGTCACCCATCCTAGTACTACTCTCGCCCATCCACGCTTAACTGCGAAGTTCTGATGGAATCTGGTGCAATAGTGCTAGTATAATCGCATCCATCAAGATAGCTGCAGAAAATTCATATAATCCTGTTCCGAACCACGTACTTCCGCCCGGACCCCACGCGAACAGGCGATCCGATCGATACCCATCGCAACGCGATGCGGTGGGGCCGGTTTTGCCAAAATTCCACTCCCGAGTCGACCTTTTTGTTAAGAGAAATGATTTTTCACCAGTACCGATACACCGAAAGTGCCGAAACTATCTCCCGAGAGAATACATGTTTGGTTTTTTATCAAATTAATGACTTGAAAAGTGTTTTTAAATAAGGGCGTGTTTTTTTCTAAATTTTTTTCGGAGATGCTTTTCGATAGATGCTGCATCACACTTTTGTTAGTTATTTTTCGAAAGTCTGTTGAAGAAAAAAAGGGGTGCAACACGAGAACTTCCCAGGAGGTCACCCATCCTAATACTACTCTCGCCCAAACACGCTTAACTGCGGAGTTCTGATGGGATCCGGTGCATTAGTGCTGGTATGATCGCATCCATCAAGATAGCTGCAGAAAATTCATATAATCCTGTTGCGAACCACCTGCTTCCACCCGGTCCCCACGCGAACAGGCAATTCGATCGATACCCATCGCTACGCGATGCGGTGGGGCCGTTTTTGCCAAAATTCCACTCTCGAGTCGACCTTTTTGTTAAGAGAAATAATTTTTCACCAGTACTGATGACCGAAAGTACCGAAACTATCTCCCGAGTGATTAGATGTTTGGTTTTTCTCAAATTAATGATTTGAAAAGTGTTTTTAAATGAGGGTGTGTTTTTTTTTTTAAATTTTTTCCGGATATGCTTTTCGGAAGATGCTGCATCACCCTTTTATTAGTTATTTTTTGAAAGTCAGTTGAAAAAAAAGGGGGGTGCAACACGAGGACTTCCTAGGAGGTCACCCATCCAAGTAATACTCTCGCCCAAGCACGCTTAGCTGCGGAGTTTTGATGGGATCCGGTGCATTAGTCCTGGTATGATCGCATCCATCAAAATAGCTGCAGAAAATTCATATAATCCTGTTGCGAACCACCTACTTCCGCCCGATGCCCACGGGAACAGGCGATCCGATCAATACCCATCGCTACGCGATGCGGTGGGGCCGTTTTTGCCAAAATCCCATTCTTGAGTCGACCTTTTTGTTAAGATAAATAATTTTTCACTCGAACCGATGCACTAAAAGTACCGAAACTATCTCCCGAGTGATTACATGTTTGGTTTTTATCAAATTAATAATTTGAAAAGTGTTTTTAAATGAGGGTGTGTTTTTTTTTTTAAATTTTTTCCGGATATGCTTTTCGGTAGATGCCGCATCACACTTTTGTTAGTTATTTTTCGAAAGTCTGTTGGAAAAAAAAGGGGGTGCAATACGAGAACTTCCCAGGAGGTCACCCATCCTAGTACTACTCTCGCCCAAGCACGCTTAGCTGCGGAGTTCTGATGGGATGCGGTGAATTAGTCCTGGTATGATCGCATCCATCAAGATAGCTGCAGAAAATTCATATAATGCTACTGCGAACCACCCGCTTCCGCCCGGTCCCGACACGAACAGGCGATCCGATCGATACCCAATACTACGCGATGCGGTAGGGCCGTTTTTGCCAAAATATCACTCTCGAGTCGACCTTTTTGTTAAGAGAAATAATTTTTCACCCAAACCGATGCACCAAAAGTACCGAAACTACATCCCGAGTGATTACATGTATGGTTTTTTTCAAATTAATGATTTTAAAAGTGTTTTTAAATGAGGGCGAGTTTTTTTTTAATTTTTTCCGGAGATGCTTTTCGGTAGATGTTGCATCACACTTTTGTTAGTTATTTTTCGAAAGTCTGTTGAAGAAAAAAGGAGGGTGCAACACGAGGACTACCCAGGAGGTCACCGATCCTGGTACTACTCTCGCCCAAGCACGCTTAGCTGCGGAATTCTGATGGGATCTGGTGCATTAGTCCTGGTATGATCGCATCCATCAGGATAGCTGCAGAAAATTCATATAATCTTGTTGCGAACCACCTGCTTCTGCCCGGTCCCCACGCGAACAGGCGATCCGATCGATACCCATCGCTACGCGATGCGGTGGGGCCGTTTTGCCAAAATCCCACTCCCGAGTCGACCTTTTTGTTAAGAGAAATAATTTTTCACCAGTACCGATGCACCGAAAGTACCGAAACTATCTCCGGAGTGATTACATGTTTGGTTTTTCTCAAATTAATGATTAGAAAAGTGTTTTTAAATGAGGGCGTGTTTTTTTTTTCTAATTTTTTCCAGAGATGCTTTTCGGTAGATGCTGCATCACACTTTTGTTAGTTATTTTTCGAAAGTCTGTTGAAAAAAAAGGGGGGTGCAATACGAGGACTTTCCAGGAGGTCATCCATCCTAGTACTACTCTCGCCCAAGCACGCTTAGCTGCGGAATTCTGATGGGATCCGCTGCATTAGTTTTGGTATGATCGCATCCATCAAGATAGCTGCAGAAAATTCATATAATCCTGTTGCGAACCACCTACTTCCGCCCGGTCCCCACGCGAACGGGCGATCCGATCCATACCCATCGCTACGAGATGCGGTGGTGTCGTTTTTGCAAAATTCCACTCCCGAGTCGACCTTTTTGTTAAAAGAAATGATTTTTCACCAGTACCGATGCACCGAAAGTACCAAAACTATATCCCGAGTGATTACATGTATGGTTTTTTTCAAATTTATGATTTTAAAAGTGTTTTTAAATGAGGGCGAGTTTTTTTTAATTTTTTTTGGAGATGCTTTTCGGTAGATGTTGCATCACACTTTTGTTAGTTATTTTTCGAAAGTCAGTTGAAAAAAAAAAGGGGGTGCAACTTGGGGACTTCCTAGGAGGTCACCCATCCTAGTACTACTCTCGCCCAAGCACGCTTAGCTGCGGAGTTCTGATGGGATCCGATGCATTAGTTCTGGTATGATCGCATCCATCAAAATAGTTGCAGAAAATTCATATAATCCTGTTGCGAACCACCTGCTTCGACCCGATGCCCACTCGATTTGGCGATCCGATCGATACGCATTACTACGCGATGCGGTGGGGCCCTTTTTGCCAAAATTCCACTCCCGAGTCGACCTTTTTGTTAAAAGAAATGATTTTTCACCAGTACCGATGCACTGAAAGTACCGATTCTATCTCCCGAGTGACTACATGTATGGTTTTTTCCAAATTAATGATTTTAAAAGTATTTTTGAATGAGGGCGTGTTTTTTTTTTTAATTTTTTCCGGAGATGCTTTTCGGTAGAAACAGCATCACACTTTTGTTAGTTATTTTTTGAAAGTCTCTCGAAAAAAAAGGGGGGTGCAACACGAGGACTTTCAAGGAGGTCACCCATCCCAGTACTACTCTCACCCAAGCACGCTTAACAGCGGAGTTCTGATGGGATCCGGTGCATTAGTCCTGGTATGATCGCATCCATCAAGATAGCTGCAGAAAATTCATATAATCCTGTTGCGAACCACCTGCTTCTGCCCGGTCCCCACGCGAACAGGCGATGCGATTGATACCCATCGCTACGCGATGCGGTGGGGCCGTTTTTGCCAAAATTCAACTCCCGAGTCGACCTTTTTGTTAAGAGAAATAATTTTTCACCAGTACCGATGACCGAAAGTACCAAAACTATCTCTCGACTGATTAGATGTTTGGTTTTTCTCAAATTAATGATTTGAAAAGTGTTTTTAAATGAGGGTGTGTTTTTTTTTTAAATTTTTTCTGGATATGCTTTTCGGAAGATGCTGCATCACACTTTTATTAGTTATTTTTCGAAAGTCAGTTGAAAAAAAAAAGGGGTGCAACTTGGGACTTCCTAGGAGGTCACCCATCCTAGTACTACTCTCGCCCAAGCACGCTTAGCTACGAAGTTCTGATGGGATCCGGTGCATTAGTTCTGGTATGATCGCATCCATCAAAATAGCTGCAGAAAATTCATATAATCCTGTTGCGAACCACCTGCTTCGACCCGATGCCCACTCGAACTGGCGATCCGATCGATACGCATTACTACGCGATGCGGTGGGGCCCTTTTTGCCAAAATTCCACTCCCGAGTCGACCTTTTTGTTAAAAGAAATGATTTTTCACCTGTACCGATGCACTGAAAGTACCGATTCTATCTCCCGAGTGACTACATGTATGGTTTTTTCCAAATTAATGATTTTAAAAGTATTTTTGAAAGAGGGCGTGTTTTTTTTTTTAATTTTTTCCAGAGATGCTTTTCGGTAGAAACAGCATCACACTTTTGTTAGTTATTTTTTGAAAGTCTCTCGAAAAAAAAGGGGGGGTGCAACACGGGACTTTCAAGGAGGTCACCCATCCCAGTACCACTCTCGCCCAAGCACGCTTAACTGCGGAGTTCTGATGGGATCCGGTGCATTAGTCCTGGTATGATCGCATCCATCAAGATAGCTGCAGAAAATTCATATAATCCTGTTGCGAACCACCTGCTTCCGCCCGGTCTCCACGCGAACAGGCGATGCGATCGATACTCATCGCTACGCGATGCGGTGGGGCCGTTTTTGCCAAAATTCCACTCCCGAGTCGACCTTTTTGTTAAGAGAAATAATTTTTCACTAGTACCGATGACCGAAAGTACCGAAACTATATCCCGAGTGATTAGATGTTTGGTTTTTCTCAAATTAATGGTTTGAAAAGTGTTTTTAAATGAGGGTGTGTTTTTTTTTTTAATTTTTTCCGGATATGCTTTTCGGAAGATGCTGCATCACACTTTTATTAGTTATTTTTCGAAAATCAGTTGAAAAAAAAAGGGGGGTGCAACTTGGGGACTTCCTAGGAGGTCACCCATCCTAGTACTACTCTCGCCCAAGCACGCTTAGCTGCGGAGTTCTGATGGGATCCGATGCATTAGTTCTGGTATGATCGCATCCATCAAAATAGTTGCAGAAAATTCATATAATCCTGTTGCGAACCACCTGCTTCGACCCGATGCCCACTCGATTTGGCGATCGGATCGATACGCATTACTACGCGATGCGGTGGGGCCCTTTTTGCCAAAATTCCACTCCCAAGTCGACCTTTTTGTTAAAAAAAATGATTTTTCACCAGTTCCGATGCACTGAAAGTACCGATTCTATCTCCCGAGTGACTACATGTACGGTTTTTTCCAAATTAATGATTTTAAAAGTATTTTTGAATGAGGGCGTGTTTTTTTTTTAAATTTTTTCCGGAGATGCTTTTCGGTAGAAACAGCATCACACTTTTGTTAGTTATTTTTTGAAAGTCTCTCGAAAAAAAAGGGGGGGGGGCAACACGAGGACTTTCAAGGAGGTCACCCATCCCAGTACTACTTTCGTCCAACCACGCTTAACTGCGGAGTTCTGATGGGATCCGGTGCATTAGTCCTGGTATGATTGCATCCATCAAGATAGCTGCAGAAAATTCATATAATCCTGTTGCGAACCACCTGCTTCCGCCCGGTCCCCACGCGAACAGGCGATGCGATTGATACCCATCGCTACGCGATGCGGTGGGGCCGTTTTTGCCAAAATTCCACTCCCGATTCGACCTTTTTGTTAAGAGAAATAATTTTTCACCAGTACCGATGACCGAAAGTACCGAAACTATCTCTCGAGTGATTAGATGTTTGGTTTTTCTCAAATTAATGATTTGAAAAGTGTTTTTAAATGAGGGTGTGTTTTTTTTTTTAAATTTTTTCTGGATATGCTTTTCGGAAGATGCTGCATCACACTTTAATTAGTTTTTTTTCGAAAATCAGTTGAAAAAAAAAGGGGGGTGCAACTTGGGGACTTCCTAGGAGGTCACCCATCCTAGTACTACTTTCGCCGAAGCACGCTTAGCTGCGGAGTTCTGATGGGATCCGATGCATTAGTTCTGGTATGATCGAATCCATCAAAATAGTTGCAGAAAATTCATATAATCCTGTTGCGAACCACCTGCTTCGACCCGATGCCCACTCGAGCTGGCGATCCGATCGATACGCATTACTACGCGATGCGGTGGGGCCCTTTTTGCCAAAATTCCACTCCCGAGTCGACCTTTTTGTTAAAAGAAATGATTTTTCACTGGTACCGATGCACTGAAAGTACCGATTCTATCTCCTGAGTGACTACATGTATGGTTTTTTCCAAATTAATGATTTTAAAAGTATTTTTGAATGAGGGCGTGTTTTTTTTTTTAATTTTTTTCGGAGATGCTTTTCGATAGAAACAGCATCACACTTTTGTTAGTTGTTTTTTGAAAGTCTCTCGAAAAAAAAGGGGGGGTGCAACACGAGGACTTTCAAGGAGGTCACCCATCCCAGTACCACTCTTGCCCAAGCACGCTTAACTGCGGAGTTCTGATGGGATCCGGTGCATTAGTCCTGGTATGATCGCATCCATCAAGATAGCTGCAGAAAATTCATATAATCCTGTTGCGAACCACCTGCTTCCGCCCGGTCCCCACGCGAACAGGCGATGCGATCGATACTCATCGCTACGCGATGCGGTGGGGCCGTTTTTGCCAAAATTCCACTCCCGAGTCGACCTTTTTGTTAAGAGAAATAATTTTTCACTAGTACCGATGACCGAAAGTACCGAAACTATCTCCCGAGTGATTAGATGTTTGATTTTTCTCAAATTAATGATTTGAAAAGTGTTTTTAAATGAGGGTGTGTTTTTTTTTTAATTTTTTCCGGATATGCTTTTCGGAAGATGCTGCATCACACTTTTATTAGTTATTTTTCGAAAATCAGTTGAAAAAAAAAGGGGGGTGCAACTTGGGGACTTCCTAGGAGGTCACCCATCCTAGTACTACTTTCGCCCAAGCACGCTTAGCTGCGGAGTTCTGATGGGATCCGATGCATTAGTTCTGGTATGATCGCATCCATCAAAATAGCTGCAGAAAATTCATATAATCCTGTTGCGAACCACCTGCTTCGACCCGATGCCCACTCGAGCTGGCGATCCGATCGATACGCATTACTACGCGATGCGGTGGGGCCCTTTTTGCCAAAATTCCACTCCCGAGTCGACCTTTTTGTTAAACGAAATGATTTTTCACCAGTACCGATGCACTGAAAGTACCGATTCTATCTCCCGAGTGACTACATGTATGGTTTTTTCCAAATTAATGATTTTAAAAGTATTTTTGAATGACGGCGTGTTTTTTTTTTTAATTTTTTCCGGAGATGCTTTTCGATAGAAACAGCATCACACTTTCGTTAGTTAGTTTTTGAAAGTCTCTCGAAAAAAAAGGAGGGGTGCAACACGAGGACTTTCAAGGAGGTTACCCATCCCAGTACTACTCTCGCCCAAGCACGCTTAACTGTGGAGTTCTGAAGGGATCCGGTGCATTAGTCCTGGTATGATCGCATCCATCAAGATAGCTGCAGAAAATTCATTTAATCCTGTTGCGAACCACCTGCTTCCGCCCGGTCCCCACGCGAATAGGCGATCCGATCAATACCCATCGCTACGCGATGCAGTAGGGCCGTTTTTTCCAAAATTCCACTCCCGAGTCGACCTTTTTGTTAAGAGAAATGATTTTTCACCAGTACCGATGCACCGAAACTACCGATTCTATCTCACGAGTGATTACATGTATGGTTTTTTCCAAATTAATGATTTGAAAACTGTTTTTAAATGAAGGCGAGTTTTTTTTTAATTTTTTCCGGAGATGCTTTTCGGTAGATGTTGCATCACACTATTGTTAGTTATATTTCGAAAGTCTGTTGAAAAAAAAAAAGGGTGCAATATGAGAACTTCCCAGGAGGTCAGCCATCCTTGTACTACTCTCGCCCTAGCACACTTACCTGCGGAGTTCTGATGGGATCCGGTGCATTAGTACTGGTATGATCGTATCCATCAAGATAGCAGCAGAAAATTCATATAATCCTATTGCGAACCACCCGCTTCCGCTGGTCCCCACGCGAACAGGCGATCCGATCGATCCCATTACTACGCGATGCGGTGGGGCCGTTTTTGCCAAAATTCCACTCTCGAGTCGACCTTTTTGCTAAGTGAAGTAATTTTTCACCAGTATTGATACATCGAAAGTACCGAAACTATCTTCCGGGTGAATACATGTTTGGTTTTTATCAAATTAATGGTTTGAAAAGTGTTTCTAAATGAGAGCGTGTTTTTTTTTTAATTTTTTTCAGAGGTGCTTTTCGGTAGATGCTGCATCACACTTTTGTTAGTTTTTTTCGAAAGTCTGTTGAAAAAAAAAAGGTGGTGCAATACGAGGGCTTCCCAGGAGGTCACCTATCGTAGTTCTACTTTCTAAATGAGAGCGTGTTTTTTTTTTTGTTTTTTTTCAAGATGGTTTTTTGTAGATGCTGCATCAAACTTTTGTTAGTTATTTTTCGAAAGTCTGTTGAAAAAAAAGGGAGGAGCAAAAAGAGGACTTCCCAGGAGGTCACCCATCCTAGTTCTACTCTCTCCCAGGCACGCTTAACTGTGGAGTTCTGATGGGATCCGATGCATTAGTGCTGGTATGATCACATCCATCAAAATAGCTGCAGAAAATTCATATAATCCTGTTGCGAACCACCTGCTTCCGCTTGGTCCCCACACGAACAGGCGATCCGATCAATACCTATTACTGCGCGATGCGGGGGGGCCGTTTTTGCCAAAATACCACTCTCGAGTCGACCTTTTTGTTAAAAGAAATAATTTTTCACTCGAACCGATGCACCAAAAGCACCGAAACGATATCCCGAGTGATTACATGTACGGTTTTTTTCAAATTAATGATTTGAAAACTGTTTTTAAATGAGGGCGAGTTTTTTTTTAATTTTTTCTGGAGATGCTTTTCGGTAGATGTTGCATCACACTTTTGTTAGTTATTTTTCGAAAGTCTGTTGAAAAAAAAGGGGGGTGCAACACGAGCACTTCCCAGGAGGTCACTGATCCTAGTACTACTCTCGCCCCAGCACGTTTAGCTGCGGAATTCTCATGGGATCCAGTGCATTAGTCCTGGTATGATCGCATCCATCAAGATAGTTGCAGAAAATTCATATAATCCTGTTGCGAACCACCTGCTTCCACCCGGTCCCCACGTGAACAGGCGATCCGATCGATACCCATCGCTACGCGATGCGGTGGGGCCGTTTTTGCCAAAATTCCACTCTCGAGTCGACCTTTTTGTTAAGAGAAATAATTTTTCACCAGTACCGATGACCGAAAGTATCGAAACTATCTCCCAAGTGATTAGATGTTTGGTTTTTCTCAAATTAATGATTTGAAAAGTGTTTTTAAATGAGGGTGTGTTTTTTTTTTAAATTTTTTCAGGATATGCTTTTCGGAAGATGCTACATCACACTTTTATTAGTTATTTTTCGAAAATCAGTTGAAAAAAAAAGGGGGGTGCAACTTGGGGACTTCCTAGGAGGTCACCCATCCTAGTACTACTCTCGCCCAAGCACGCTTAGCTGCGGAGTTCTAATCGGATCCGGTGCATTAGTCCTGGTATGATCGCATCCATCAAAATAGCTGCAGAAAATTCATATAATCCTGTTGCGAACCACCTCTTCCAGCCGATGCCCACGCGAACAGGCGATCCGATCGATACCCATTACTACGCGATGCGGTGGGGTCGTTTTTGCCAAAATTCCACTCCCGAGTCAACCTTTTTGTTAAAAAAATGATTTTTCACCAGTACCGATGCACCGAAAGTACCGATTCTATCTCCCGAGTGATTACATGTATGGTTTTTTCCAAATTAATGATTTTAAAAGTGTTTTTGAATGAGGGCGTGTTTTTTTTTTAATTTTTTTCGGGGATGCTTTTCGGTAGATATAGCATCACACTTTTTTTAGTTATTTTTTGAAAGTCTCTCGAAAAAAAAGCGGGGGGGGGGGGGGTGCAACACGAGGACTTTCAAGGAGGTCACCAATCCCAGTACTACTCTCCCCCAAGCACGCTTAACTGCGGAGTTCTGATGGGATCTGGTGCATTAGTCCTGGTATGATCGCATCCATCAAGATAGCTGCAGAAAATTCATATAATCCTGTTGCGAACCACCTGCTTCCACCCGGTCCCCACGCGAACAGGCGATCCGATCGATACCCATTGCTACGAGATGCGGTAGGGCCGTTTTTGTCAAAATTCCACTCCCGAGTCGACCTTTTTGTTAAGAGAAACGATTTTTCAACCGTACCGATGCACCGAAAGTACCGATTCTATCTCACGAGTGATTACATGTATGGTTTTTTCCAAATTAATGCTTTGAAAACTGTTTTTAAATGAGGGCGAGTTTTTTTTTAATTTTTTCTGGAGATGCTTTTCGGTAGATGTTGCATCACACTTTTGTTAGTTATTTTTCGAAAGTCTGTTGAAAAAAAAGGGGTGCAATACGAGAACTTCCCAGGAGGTCACCCATCCTTGTACTACTCTCGCACAAGCACGCTTACCTGCGGAGTTCTGATGGGAACCGGTGCATTAGTGTAGGTATGATCCTATCCATCAAGATAGCTGTAGAAAATTCATATAATCCGGTGCATTATTTGCCAAAGTTCCACTCCCGAGTCGACATTTTTGTTAAGAGAAATGATTTTTCACCAGTACCGATGCATTGAAAGTTCCGAAACTTTCTCCCGACTGATTACATGTTTGGTTTTTCTCAAATTAATGATTAGAAAAGTGTTTTTAAATGAGGGCATGTTTTTTTTTTAATTTTTTTCGGAGATGCTTTTCGGTAGATGCTGCATCACACTTTTGTTACTTATTTTTCGAAAGTCTGTTGAAGAAAAAGGGGGGTGCAAGACGGAACTTCCCAGGAGGTCACCCATCCATGTTCTACTCTCGCCCAAGCACGCTTAACTGCGGAGTTCTGATGGGATCCGACGCATTAGTGCTGGTATGATCGCATCCATCAAGATAGCTGCAGAAAATTCATATAATCCTATTGGGAACCACCTGCTTCCGCCTGGTCCCCACGCGAACAGACCATCCGATCAATATCCATCGCTACGCGATGCGGTGGGACCGTTTTTGCCAAAATTCCACTCCCGAGTCGACATTTTTGTTAAGAGAAATGATTTTTCACCAGTACCGATGCATCGAAAGTACCGAAACTTTCTCCCAAGTGATTACATGTTTGGTTTTTATCAAATTAACGATTAGAAAAGTGTTTTTAAATGAGGGCATGTTTTTTTTTTTTTTTTTTCCGGAGATGCTTTTCGGTAGATGCGGCATCACACTTTTGTTACTTATTTTTGGAAAGTCAGTTGAAAAAAAAGGGGGATGCAATACGAAACTTCCCAGGAGGTCACCCATCCTAGTTTTACTCTCGCCCAAGCACGCTTAACTGCGGAGTTCTTATCGGATCAGTTGCATTAGTGCTGGTAAGATCGCATCCATCAAGATAACTGCAGAAAATTCTTCTGATCCTATTCCGAACCACCTGCTTCCACCCGGTCCCCACGCAAACAGGCGATCTGATCGATACCCATTACTACGCGATGCGGTGGCGCCGTTTTTGGCAAAATACCACTCTCGAGTCGACCTTTTTGTTAAAAGAAATAATTTTTCACCCGAACCGATGCACCAAAAGCACCGAAACTATATCCTGAGTGATTACATGTATGGTTTTTTTCAAATTAATGATTTGAAAACTGTTTTTAAATGAGGGCGAGTTTTTTTTTAATTTTTTCCGGAGATGATTTTCGGTAGATGTTGCATCACGCTTTTGTTAGTTATTTATCGAAAGTCTGTTGAAAAAAAAAAGGGTGCAATACGAGAACTTTCCAGGAGGTAACCCATCCTAGTACTACTCTCGCCCAAGCACGCGTACCCATCCTAGTACTACTCTCGCCCAAGCAAGATAGCTACCTGCGGAGTTCTGATAGGATCCGGTGCATTAGTACTGGTATGATCGTATCCATCAAGATAGCTGCAGAAAATTCATATAATCCTGTTGCGAACAACCCGCTTCCGCTGGTCCCCACGCGAACAGGCAAACCGATCGATCCCATTATTACGTGATGCGGTGGGGCCGTTATTACCAAAATACCACTCTCGAGTCGACCTTTTTGTTAAGAGAAATAATTTTTCACCAGTACCGATAAATCGAAAGTACCGAAACTATCTTCCGGGTGAATACATGTTTGGTTTTTATCAAATTAATGGTTTGAAAAGTGTTTCTAAATGAGAGCGTGTTTTTTTTTTAAATTTTTTTCAGAGATGCTTTTCGGTAGATGCTGCATCACACTTTTGTTAGTTATTTTTTGAAAGTCTATTGAAAAAAAAAGGTGGTGCAATACAAGGACTTCCCAGGAGGTCACCCATCCTAGTTCTACTTTCTAAATAAGAGGGTGTTTTTTTTTTAAATTTTTTTCAGAGATGCTTTTTGGTAGATGCTGCATCACACTTTTGTTAGTTATTTTTCGAAAGTCTATTGAAAAAAAAGGGGGGGTGCAAAACGAGGACTTCCCAAGAGGTCATCCATCCTAGTTCTTCTCTCGCCCAAGTACACTTAACTGCGGAGTTCTGATGGGATCTGATGCATTAGTGTTGGTATGATCGCATCAATCAAGATAGCTGCAGAAAATTCATATAATCCTGATGCAAACCACCTGCTTCCGCCCAGTCCCCGTTCGAACAGCCGATCCGATCGATACCAATTACTACGCGATGCGGTGGGGCCGTTTTTGCCAAAATACCACTCTCGAGTCAACCTTTTTGTTAAGAGAAATAATTTTTCACTCGAACCGATGCACCAAATGCACCGAAACTATATCCCGAGTGATTACATGTATGGTTTTTTTCAAATTAATGATTTAAAAAGTGTTTTTAAATGAGGGCGAGTTTTTTTTTAATTTTTTCCGGAGATGCATTTCGGTAGATGCCGCATCACACTTTTGTTAGTTATTTTTCGAAAGTTTGTTGAGAAAAAAGGGGGGTGCAATACGAGGTCTTCCTAGGAGGTCACCCTTCCTAGTTCTACTCTCGCCCAAGCGCGCTTAACTGCAGAGTTCTGATGGGATCCGATGCATTAGTGCTGGTATGATTGCATCCATCAAGATAACTGCAGAAAATTCTTCTAATCCTATTGCGAACCACCTGCTTCCACCCGGTCCCCACGCAAACAGGCAATCCGGTCGATACCCATTACTACGCGAAGCGGTGGGGCCGTTTTTGCCAAAATACCACTCTCGAGTCGACCTTTTTGTCAAAAGAAATAATTTTTCACCCGAACCGATGCACCAGAAGCACCAAAACTATATCCCGAGTGATTACATGTTTGGTTTTTTTCAAATTAATGATTTTAAAAGTGTTTTTAAATGAGGGCGAGTTTTTTTTAAATTTTTTCCAGAGATGCTTTTCGGTAGATACAGCATCACACTTTTGTTAGTTATTTTTTGAAAGTCTCTCGAAAAAAAAGGGGGGGTGCAACACGAGAACTTTCAAGGAGGTCACCCATCCCAGTACTACTCTCGCCCAAGCACGCTTAACTGCGGAGTTCTGATGGGATCCGATGCATTAGTGCTGGTATGATCGCATCCATCAAGATAACTGCAGAAAATTCTTCTAATCCTATTTCGAACCACCTGCTTCCACCCGGTCCCCACGCAAACAGGCAATCCGGTCGATACCCATTACTACGCGATGCGGTGGGGCCGTTTTTTCCAAAATTCCACTCCCGAGTCAACCTTTTTGTTAAAGAAATGATTTTTCACCAGTAATGATGCACCGAAAGTACCGATTCTACCTCCCGAGTGATTACATGTATGGTTTTTTCCAAATTAATGATTTTAAAAGTGTTTTTGAATGAGGGCGTGTTTTTTTTTTAATTCTTTCCGGAGACGCTTCTCGGTAGATACAGCATCACACTTTTGTTAGTTATTTTTTGAAAGTCTCTCGAAAAAAAAGGGGGGGTGCAACATGAGAACTTTCAAGGAGGTCACCCATCCCAGTACTACTCTCGCCCAAGCACGCTTAACTGCGGAGTTCTGATGGGATCCGGTGCATTAGTCCTGGTATGATCACATCCATCAAGATAGCTGCAGAAAATTCATATAATCCTGTTGCGAACCACCTGCTTCCGCCCGGTCCCCACGCAGGAGATCCGATTGATACCCATCGCTACACGATGCGGTAGGGCCGTTTTTGCCAAAATTCCACTCCCGAGTCGACCTTTTTGTTAAGAGAAATGATTTTTCACCAGTACCGATGCACCGAAAGTACCGATTCTATCTCACGAGTGATTGCATGTATGGTTTTTTCCAAATTAATGACTTGAAAACTATTTTTAAATGAGAGCGAGTTTTTTTCTAATTTTTTCCGGAGATGCTTTTCGGTAGATGTTGCATCACACTTTTGTTAGTTATTTTTCGAAAGTCTGTTGAAAAAAAATGGGTGCAATACGAGAACTTCCCAGGAGCTCACCTATCCTTGTACTACTCTTGCCCAAGCACGCTTACCTGCGGAGTTCTGATAGGATCCGGTGCATTAGTGCTGGTATGATCGCATCAATCAAGATAGCTGCAGAAAATTCATATAATCCTGATGCGAACCACCTGCTTCCACCCGGTCCCCGCGCGAACAGCCGATCCAATCGATACCCATTACTACGCGATGCGGTGGGGCTGTTTTTGCCAAAATACCACTCTCGAGTCGACATTTTTGTTAAGAGAAATAATTTTTCACCCGAACCGATGCACCAAATGCACCGAAACTATATCCCGAGTGATTACATGTATGGTTTTTTTCAAATTAATGATTTTAAAAGTGTTTTTAAATGAGGGCGAGTTTTTTTTTAATTTTTTTCGGAGATGCTTTTCGGTAGATGCCTCATCACACTTTTGTTAGTTATTTTTCGAAAGTCTGTTGAAAAAAAGGGGGGGTGGAATACGAGGACTTCCCAGGAGGTCACCCATCCTAGTTCTACTCTCGACCAAGCACACTTAACTGCGGAGTTCTAATGGGATCCGACGCATTAGTGCTGGTATGATCGCATCCACCAAGATAGCTGCAGACAATTCATATAATCCTGTTGGGAACCACCTGCTTCCGCCCGGTCCCCACGCGAACAGGCGATCCGATCGATACCCATCGCTACGCGATGCGATGGTACCGTTTTGGCCAAAATTCCACTCCCGAGTCGACATTTTTGTTAAGAGAAATGATTTTTCACCAGTACTGATGCATTGAAAGTACCAAAACTTTCTCCCGAGTGATTACATGTTTGGTTTTTCTCAAATTAATGATTAGAAAAGTGTTTTTAAATGAGGGCATGTTTTTTTTTAATTGTTTCCGGAGATGCTTCTCGGTAGATGCTGCATCATACTTTTGTTAGTTATTTTTCGAAAGTCTGATTAAAAAGAAAGGGGGTGCAACACGGAACTTCCCAGGAGGTCACCCATCCTAGTTCTGCTCTTACCCAAGCATGCTTAACTGCGGAGTTCTGATGGGATCCGATGCATTAGTGCTGGTATGATCGCATCCATTAAGATAATTGCAGAAAATTCTTATAATCCTATTGCGAACCACCTGCTTTCACCCGGTCCCCACGCGAACAGGCGATCCGGTCGATACCCATTACTACGCGATGCGATGGGGCCGTTTTTTCCAAAATTCCACTCCCGAGTCAACCATTTTGTTAAAAAAAATGATTTTTCACCAGTACCGACGCACCGAAAGTACCGATTCTATCTCCCGAGTGATTACATGTATGGTTTTTTCCAAATTAATGATTTTAAAAGTGTTTTTGAATGAGGGCGTGTTTTTTTTTTAATTTTTTCCAGAGATGCTTTTCGGTAGATACAGCATCACACTTTTGTTAGTTATTTTTTGAAAGTCTCTCGAAAAAAAAGGGGGGTGCAACACGAGAACTTTCAAGGAGGTCACCCATCCCAGTACTACTCTCGTCCAAGCACGCTTAACTGCGGAGTTCTGATGGGATCCGGTGCATTAGTCCTGGTATGATCGCATCCATCAAGATAGCTGCAGAAAATTCATATAATCCTGTTGCAAACCACCTGCTTCCGCCCGGTCCCCACGAAGGAGATCCGATCGATACCCATCGCTACGCGATGCGGTAGGGCCGTTTTTGCCAAAATTCCACTCCCGAGTCGACCTTTTTGTTAAGAGAAATGATTTTTCACCAGTACCGATGCACCGAAAGTACCGATTCTATCTCACGAGTGATTACATGTATGGTTTTTTCCAAATTAATGACTTGAAAACTGTTTTTAAATGAGGGCGAGTTTTTTTCTAATTTTATCCAGAGATGCTTTTCGGTAGATGTTGCATCACACTTTTGTAAGTTATTTTTCGAAAGTCTGTTGAAAAAAAACGGGGTGCAATACAAGAACTTCTCAGGAGGTCACCCATCTTTGTACTAATCTCGCCCAAGCACGCTTACCTGCGGAGTTCTGATGGGATCCGGTGCATTAGTACTGGTATGATCGTATCCATCAAGATAGCTGCAGAAAATTCATATAATCCTATTGCGAACCACCCGCTTCCACTGGTCCCCACGCGAACAGGCGATCCGATCGATCCCATTACTACGCGATGCGGTGGGGCCGTTTTTGCAAAAATACCACCCTCGAGTCGACCTTTTTGTTAAGAGAAATAACTTTTCACCAGTACCGAAACACCGAAAGTACCGAAACTATCTTCCGGGTGAATACATGTTTGGTTTTTATCAAATTAATGGCTTGAAAAGTGTTTCAAAATGAGAGCGTGTTTTTTTTTTAAATTTTTTTCAGAGATGCTTTTCGGTAGATGCTGCATCACACTTTTATTAGTTATTTTTCGAAAGTCTGTTGAAAAAAAAAAGGTGGTGCAATACGAGGACTTCCCAGGGGTCACCCATCCTAGTTCTACTTTCTAAATGAGTGCGTGTTTTTTTTTTAATTTTTTTCAAGATGCTTTTAGGTAGATGCTGCATCGCACTTTTGTTAGTTGTTTTTCGAAAGTCTGTCGAAAAAAAAGGGGGGAGCAAAACGAGGACTTACCAGGAGGTCACCCATCTGAGTTCTACTCACGCCCAAGCACGCTTAACTGCAGTGTTCTGATGGGATCCGATGCACTAGTGCTGGTATGATCGCATCCATCAAGATGGCTGCAGAAAATTCATATAATCCTGTTGCGAACCACCAGCTTCCGCCCGGTCCCCGCGCGAACAGGCGAGCCGATCGATACCCATTACTACGCGATGCGGTGGGGCCGTTTTTGCCAAAATACCACTCTCGAGTTGACCTTTTTGTTAAAAGAAATAATTTTTCGCCCGAACCAATGCACCAAAAGCACCGAAACTATATCCCGAGTGATTACATGTATGGTTTTTTTCAAATTAATGAATTGTAAATAGTTTTTAAATGAGGGCGTGTTTTTTTTTAATTTTTTCCGGAGATGCTTTTCGGTAGATGTTGCATCACACTTTTGTTAGTTATTTTTCGAAAGTCTATTGAAAAAAAAATGGGTGCAATATGAGAACTTTCCAGGAGGTCACCCATCGTACTACTACTCTCGCCCAAGCACGCTTAGCTGCGGAGTTCTGATGGGATCCGACGCTTTAGTGCTGGTATGATCGCATCCATCAAGATAGCTGCAGAAAATTCATATAATCCTGTTGGGAACCACCTGCTTCCGCCCGGTCCCCACGTGAACAGGCTATCCGATCGATACCTATTGCTACGCGATGCGGTGGGACCGTTTTTGCCCAAATTCCACTCCCGAGTCGACATTTTTGTTAAGAGAAATGATTTTTCACTAGTACCAATGCATCGAAAGTACCGAAACTTTCTCCCGAGTGATTACATGTTTGGTTTTTCTCAAATTAACGATTAGAAAAGTGTTTTTGAATGAGGGCATGTTTTTTTTTTAATTTTTTCCGGAGATGCTTTTCGGTCGATGCTGCATCACACTTTTGTTACTTATTTTTCGAAAGTCTGTGGAAAAAAAAGGGGGGGTGCAATACGAAACTTCCCAGGAAGTCACCCATCCTAGTTCTACTCTCGCCCAAGCACGCTTAGCTGCGGAGTTCTGATGGGATCCGATGCATTAGTGCTGGTATGATCGCATCCATCAAGATAACTGCAGAAAATTCTTCTAATCCAATTGCGAACCACCTGCTTCCACCCGGTCCCCACGCAAACAGGCAATCCGGTCGATACCCATTACTACGCAATGCGGTGGGGCCGGTTTTGCCAAAATACCACTCTCGAGTCGACCTTTTTGTTAAGACAAATAAATTTTCACCAGTACCGATGACCGAAAGTACCGAAACTATCTCCCGAGTGATTAGATGTTTGGTTTTTCTCAAATTAATGATTTGAAAAGTGTTTTTAAATGAGGTCGAGATTTTTTTTAATTTTTTCCGGAGATGCTTTTCGTTAGATGTTGCCTCACACTTTTGTTAGTTACTTTTCGAAAGTTTGTTGAAAAAAAAAAGGGTGCAATATGAGAACTTCCCAGGAGGTCACCCATCCTAGTACTACTCTCGCCCAAACACGCTTATCTGCGGAGTTCTGATGGGATCCGGTGCATTAGTACTGGTATGATCGAATCCTTCAAGATAGTTGCAGAAAATTCGTATAATCCTATTGCGAACCACCCGCTTCTGCTGGTCCCCACGCGAACAGGCGATCCAATCGATCCCATTACTACGCAATGCAATGCGATGCGGTGGGGCCATTTTTGCCAAAATACCACTCTCGAGTCGACCTTTTTGTTAAAAGAAATAATTTTTCGCCCGAACCGATGCACCAAAAGCACCGAAACTATATCCCGAGTGATTACATGTCTGGTTTTTTTCAAATTAATGATTTGAAAACTGTTTTTAAATGAGGGCGAGTTTTTTTTTAATTTTTTTCGAAGATGCTTTGCGATAGATGTTGCATCACACTTTTGTTAGTTATTTTTCGAAAGTCTGTTGAAAAAAAAAAGGGTGCAATATGAGAACTTTCCAGGAGGTCACCCATCCTAGTACTACTCTCGCCCAAGCACGCTTAACTGCGGAGTTCTGATGGGATCCGATGCATTAGTGTTGGTATGATCGCATCCATCAAGCTAACTGCAGAAAATTCTTCTAATCCTATTGTGAATCACCCGGTCCCCACGCAAACAGGCGATCCGGTCGATACCCATTAATACGCGATGCGGTGGGGCCGTTTTTGCCAAAATACCACTCTCGAGTCGACCTTTTTGTTAAAAGAAATAATTTTTCACCCGAACCGATGCACCAAAGGCACCGAAACTATATCCCGAGTGATTACATGTATCGTTTTTTTCAAATTAATGATTTGAAAACTGTTTTTAAATGAAGGCGAGTTTTTTTTTTAATTTTTTCCAGAGATGCTTTTTGGTAGATGTTGCATCACACTTTTGTTAGTTATTTTTCGAAAGTCTGTTGAAAAAAAAAAGGGTGCAATATGAGAACTTCCCAGGAGGTCACCCATCCTAGTACTACTCTCGCCCAAACACGCTTACCTACAGAGCTCTGATGGGATCCGGTGCATTAGTACTGGTATGATCGAATCCATCATGATAGTTGCAGAAAATTCATATAATCCTATTGCGAACCACCCGTTTCCGCTGGTCCCCACGCGAACAGGCGATCCAATCGATCCCATTACTGCGCGATGTGGTGGGGCCGTTTTTGCCAAAATACCACTCTCGAGTCGACCTTTTTGTTAAAAGAAATAATTTTTCGCCCGAACCGATGCACCAAAAGCACCGAAACTATATCCCGAGTGATTACATGTATGGTTTTTTTCAAATTAATGATTTGAAAACTATTTTTAAATGAGGGCGAGTTTTTTTTAATTTTTTCCAGAGATGCTTTTCGGTAGATGTTGCATCACACTTTTGTTAGTTATTTTTCGAAAGTCTGTTGAAAAAAAAAAGGGTGCAATATGAGAACTTCCCAGGAGGTCACCCATCCTAGTACTACTCTCGCCCAAACACGCTTACCTGCGGAGTTCTGATGGGATCCGGTGCATTAGTACTGGTATGATCGTATCTGTCGGCGCCCCAGCTTGCGCTTGGGTTCGTACGCAAATTGCGACGCCGGGGACGAACGTCACAAGGAAGTCATCCCTCGTCTTTACGTGTGAGAGCCTTATTTTATTACATACACAGGTCTTATTTTTTTATTTTTTATTTTTATATATATCACAGCGGAAAAAGGTCAAGCCATAAATAAACGACAAAACGTTACGCTTGTCGCACATCACATGGTTGACGAAATAAAACCCAAATTAAACGTCACATGCATATATATATATATATATATATATCAGAATAAAGTCACCGATGTAAACAGTTTTATACAAAAGTACTTCCCAAAACAACGGGAAGATTTTTCCACAAAATACATCAGTAAATACAAAATAAAGGTGCTGCTGATCCACTCCTCCCTCCGCCAACCATACTAATAGGCGGGTTCTTCTTTTATCTTCTTAAAGTCTGGGCCATAACGAAGGCTGTCCAGACTCAGTCCTGGACCTACGTCACACATCATCCCAGAGGATGACGTAAACAGGCGTCCCATGTGGAGGAGCCCGCCAACTCCTAGCACCAAACAGCACCCCGTAGGGCGTAGATCGTCAAAAAATTACGTCGCCATAGGAAGCGACTCTGCCGCCCACTGACCCAACAGGTCTAGGGTCACTGGCCCGACAGTCTCAGCCTTAGTCGGGCCCATGAGGGTCCGACCCGTCTTCTCGAGAGTCGTATTCCGGGGATCCATCATGTCCTGCAATGACTTATATCGTTCCCAAGGGAGCGATAGTAGAGATAATAAAAGGGGGTGAGATTTCGGGAGAAATCTCAGCAAGTACACTAGCACTTAAACCAGAACATTTCAAATATACAGATAAGTGAACAAAACATTCTTAACTAATGCACATGCAATGAATGACTGACTCATGCACATGCTCATGAAAACTTTTAAACAGACATGCTTCTTTCAGACTTCTTTTCATAAAACTTTCATGCAGACTTCTTCTTTCAAACTTCTTTTCATATCATCATTACTTTTCAAAACATTTCTTTAAAACGTTTCGTATCTTTCATTCTTTCTTAGGCGCCACTTATCTTGAACAGATCTTTCTTATGGCTCGAGAGCCCTTCTTGTCATGACTTTTCACTTAACATGTATGAGACACAACACGGTTCCCCTAGCACCGCGTGTTCCCTGCTGGTTACCGCATCACCTTATTGTGAGTGCATCTTATAACTTTAAAACGGCAGGTCCTTACACCATATCCGTCCTTGGAACCCACCAGCGTTAGGTGCTACCGCGCTCCGGACACCTTTTGGTGCCATACACGGTCCGCCGACTGTTCATCGTCGACCCAGGGGCTTCCACTCGACTTTAATCACTCCTGAGTGGACAGAGAGTTCCACTGGGGGGCTTCCCCGTCCCAGCCTTTGGGGTTCTTATAAAACTTTATTTCTTTTCTTTTCTTTCAAAAATTCAATCTCTTCTTTTCTTTTCCTTTTTCTTAGAAAAGTGTTTTTGAATGAGGGCATGTTTTTTTTTTAATTTTTTCCGGAGATGCTTTTCGGTCGATGCTGCATCACACTTTTGTTACTTATTTTTCGAAAGTCTGTGGAAAAAAAAGGGGGGGTGCAATACAAGAACTTTCCAGGAGGTCACCCATCCTAGTACTACTCTCGCCCAAGCACGCTTAACTGCGGAGTTCTGATCGGATCCGATGCATTAGTGTTGGTATGATCGCATCCATCAAGATAACTGCAGAAAATTCTTCTAATCCTATTGCGAACCACCTGCTTCCCCCCGGTCCCCACGCAAACAGGCGATCCGGTCGATACCCATTACTACGCGATGCGGTGGGGCCGTTTTTGCCAAAATACCACTCTCGAGTCGACCTTTTTGTTAAGAGAAATAATTTTTCACCCGAACTGATGCACCAAAAGCACCGAAACTGTATCCCAAGTGATTACATGTATGGTTTTTTTCAAATTAATGATTTGAAAACTGTTTTTAAATGAGGGCGAGTTTTTTTTTAATTTTTTCCGAAGATGCTTTTCGGTAGATGCTGCATCACACTTTTGTTAGTTATTTTTCGAAAGTCTGTTGAAAAAAAAAAAGGTGCAATATGAGAACTTCACAGGAGGTCACCCATCCTAGTACTACTCTCGCCCAAACACGCTTACATGTGGAGTTCTGATGGGTCCGGTGCATTATTTCTGGTATGATCGAATCCATCAAGACAGCTGCGGAAAATACATATAATCCTATTGCGAATCACCCGCTTCCGCTGGTCTCCACGCGAACAGGCGATCCGATCGATCCCATTACTACGCGATGCGGTGGGGCCGTTTTTGCCAAAATACCACTCTCGAGTCGACCTTTTTATTAAAAGAAATAATTTTTCGACCGAACCGATGCACCAAAAGCACCGAAACTATATCCCGAGTGATTACATGTATGGTTTTTTTAAATCTAATGATTTGAAAACTGTTTTTAAATGAGGGCGAGTTTTTTTTTTATTTTTTCCGGAGATGCTTTTCGGTCGATGCTGCATCACACTTTTGTTACTTATTTTTCGAAAGTCTGTGGAAAAAAAAGGGGGGGGTGCAATACGAGAACTTTCCAGGAGGTCACCCATCCTAGTACTACTCTCGCCCTAGCACGCTTACCTGCGGAGTTCTGATGGGATCCGGTGCATTAGTACTGGTATGATCGTATCCATCAAGATAGCTGCAGAAAATTCATATAATCCTATTGCGAACCACCCGCTTCCGATGGTCCCCACGCGAACAGGCGATCCGATCGATCCCATTACTACGCGATGCGGTGGGGCTTTTTTTGCAAAAATACCACCCTCGAGTCGACCTTTTTGTTAAGAGAAATAATTTTTTCACCAGTACCGATACACCGAAAGTACCGAAACTATCTTCCGGGTGAATACATGTTTGGTTTTTATCAAATTAATGGCTTGAAAAGTGTTTCTAAATGAGAGCGTGTTTTTTTTTTTAATTTTTTTCAGAGATGCTTTTCGGTAGATGCTGCATCACACTTTTGTTAGTTATTTTTCGAAAGTCTGTTGAAAAAAAAAAGGTGGTGCAATACGAGGACTTCCGAGGAGGTCACCCATCCTAGTTCTACTTTCTAAATGAGAGCGTGTTTTTTTTTTTAATTTTTTTCAAGATGCTTTTAGGTAGATGCTGGATCACACTTTTATTAGTTGTTTTTCGAAAGTCTGTTGAAAAAAAAGGGGGGAGCAAAATGAGGACTTACCAGGAGGTCACCCATCTGAGTTCTACTCACGCCCAAGCACGCTTAACTGCGGTGTTCTGATGGGATCCGATGCATTAGTGCTGGTATGATCGCATCCATCAAGAGGTCCCCGCGCGAATAGGCGATCCGATCGATACCCATTACTACGCGATGCGGTGGGGCCGTGTTTGCCAAAATACCACTCTCGAGTCGACCTTTTTGTTAAGAGAAATAATTTTTCACCCGAACCGATGCACCAAATGCACCGAAACTATATCCCGAGTGATTACATGTATGGTTTTTTTCAAATTAATGATTTTAAAAGTGTTTTTAAATGAGGGCGAGTTTTTTTTTAATTTTTTCCGGAGATGCTGCATCACAATTTTGTTACTTTTTTTTCGAAAGTCAGTTGAGAAAAAATGGGGGTGCAATACGAGGACTTCCCAGGAGGTCACCCTTCCTAGTTCTACTCTCGCCCAAGCACGCTTAACTGAGGAGTTCTGATTGGATCCGACGCATTAGTGCTGGTATGATCGCATCCATCGAGATAGCTGCAGAAAATTCATATAATCCTGTTGGGAACCACCTGCTTCCGCCCGGTCCCCACGCGAACAGGCCATCCGATCGATACCTATCGCTACGCGATGCGGTGGGACCGTTTTTGCCAAAATTCCACTCCCGAGTCGACATTTTTGTTAAGAGAAATGATTTTTCACTAGTACCGATGCATCGAAAGTACCGAAACTTTCTCCCGAGTGATTACATGTTTGGTTTTACTCAAATTAACGATTAGAAAAGTGTTTTTAAATGAGGGCATGTTTTTTTTTTAATTTTTTCCGGAGATGCTTTTCGGTAGATGCTGCATCAGACTTTTGTTACTTATTCGAAAGTCTGTTGAAAAAAAAGGGGGGTGCAATACGAAACTTCCCAGGAGGTCACCCATCCTAGTTCTACTCTCGCCCAAGCACGCTTAACTGCGGAGTTCTGATGGGATCCGATGCATTAGTGTTGGTATGGTCGCATCCATCAAGATAACTGCAGAAACTTCTTCTAATCCTATTGCGAACCACCTGCTTCCACCCGGTCCCCACGCAAACAGGCGATCTGGTCGATACCCATTACTACGCGATGCGGTGGGGCCGTTTTTGCCAAAATACCACTCTCGAGTCGACCTTTTTGTTAAAAGAATTAATTTTTCACCCGAACCGATGCACCAAAAGCACCGAAACAATATCTCGAGTGATTACATGTATGGTTTTTTTCAAATTAATGATTTGAAAACTGTTTTTAAATGAGGGCAGGTTTTTTTTTAATTTTTTCCGAAGATGCTTTTCGGTAGATGTTGCATCACACTTTTGTTAGTTATTTTTCGAAAGTCTGTTTAAAAAAAAAAGGGTGCAATGTGAGAACTTCCCAGGAGGTCACCCATCCTAGTACTACTCTCGCCCAAACACGCTTACCTGCAGAGTTCTGATGGGATCCGATGCATTAGCACTGGTATGATCGTATCCATCAAGATAGCTGCAGAAAATTCATATAATCCTATTGCGAACCACCCGTTTACATTGGTCCCCACGCGAACAGGCGATCCGATCGATCCCATTACTACGCGATGCGGTGGGGCCGTTTTTGCCAAAATACCACTCTCGAGTCGACCTTTTTGTTAAAAGAAATAAATTTTCACCCGAACCGATGCACCAAAGCACCGAAACTATATCCCGAGTGATTACATGTATGGTTTTTTTCAAATTAATGATTTGAAAACTGTTTTTAAATGAGGGTGTGTTTTTTTTTTTAATTTTTTCCGGAGATGCTTTTCGGTAGATGCTTCATCACACTTTTGTTACTTATTTTTCGAAAGTCTGTTAAAAAAAAAGGGGGGTGAAATACGAAACTTCCCAGGAGGTCACCCATCCTAGTTGTACTCTCGCCCAATCACGCTTAACTGCGAAGTTCTAATGGGATCCGATGCGTTAGTGCTGGTATGATCGCATCCATCAAAATAGCTGCAGAAAATTCATATAATCCTGTTGGGAACCACCTGCTTCCACCCGATGCCCACGCGAACAGGCGATCCGATCGATACCCATCGCTACGCGTTGCGGTGGTGCCGTTTTTGCCAAAATTCTACTCCCGAGTCGACCTTTTTGTTAAAAGAAATGATTTTTCACCAGCACCGATGCACCGAAAGTATCGAAAGTATATCCCGAGTGATTACATGTATGGTTTTTCTCAAATTTATGATTTTAAAAGTGTTTTTAAATGAGGGCGAGTTTTTTTTTTTAATTTTTTCCGGAGATGCTTTTCGGTAGATGTTGCATCAAACTTTTGTTAGTTATTTTTCAAAAGTCTGTTGAATAAAAAGGGGGGTGCAACACGAGCACTTCCCAGGAGGTCACCGAGCCTAGTACTACTCTCGCCCAAGCATGCTTCGCTGCGGAATTCTGATGGGATCCGGTGCATTAGTCTTGGTATGATCGCATCCATCAAGATAGCTGCAGAAAATTCATATAATCCTGTTGCGAACCACCTGCTTCCACCCGGTCCCCACGCGAACAGGCGATCCGATCGATACCCATCACTACGCGATGCGGTGCGGCCGTTTTTGCCAAAATTCCACTCCTGAGTCGACCTTTTTGTTAAGAGAAATAATTTTTCACCAGTACCGATGACCGAAAGTACCGTAACTATCTCCTGAGTGATTAGATGTTTGGTTTTTCTCAAATTAATGATTTGAAAAGTATTTTTAAATGAGGGTGTGTTTTTTTTTAAAATTTTTTTCGGATGTTCTTTTCGAAAGATGCTGCATCACACTTTTATTAGTTATTTTTCGAAAGTCAGTTGAAAAAAAATGGGGGTGCAACACGAGGACTTCCTAGGAGGTCACCCATCCTAGTACTACTCTCGCCCAAGCACGCTTAGCTGCGGAGTTCTGATGGCATCCGGTGCATTAGTCCTGGTATGATCGCATCCATCAAAATAGCTGCAGAAAATTCATATAATCCTGTTGCGAACCACCTGCTTCCACCCGATGCCCACGGGAACAGGCGATCCGATCGATACCCATTACTACGTGATGCGGTGGGGCCGTTTTTGCAAAATTCCACTCCTGAGTTGACCTTTTTGTTAAAAGAAATGATTTTTCACCAGTACCGATGCATGGAAAGTACCGATTCTATCTCCCGATTGATTACATGTATGGTTTTTTCCAAATTAATGATTTTAAAAGTGTTTTGAATGAGGGTGTGTTTTTTTTTTAATTTTTTCCGAAGATGCTTTTCGGTAGATACAGCATCACACTGTTATTAGTTATTTTTTGAAAGTCTCTCGAAAAAAAAGGGGGGGTGCTACACGAGGACTTTCAAGGAGGTCACCCATCCCAGTACTACTCTCGCCCAAGCACGGTTAACTGCGGAGTTCTGATGGGATCTGGTGTATTAGTCCTGGTATGATCGCATCCATCAAGATAGCTGCAGAAAATTCATATAATCCTGTTGCGAACCACCTGCTTCCGCCCGGTCCCCACGCAAACAGGCGATGCGATTGATCCCATTACTACGCGATGCGGTGGGGCCGTTTTTGCCGAAATACCACTCTCGAGTCGACCTTTTTGTTAAGACAAATAATTTTTCACCAGTACCGATGACCGAAAGTACCAAAACTATCTCCCGAGTGATTAGATGTTTGGTTTTTCTCAAATTAATGATTTGAAAAGTGTTTTTAAATGAGGTTGTGTTTTTTTTTTTAATTTTTTCCGGATATGCTTTTCGGAAGATGCTGCATCACACTTTTATTAGTTATTTTTCGAAAGTCAGTTGAAAAAAAATGGGGGTGCAACACGAGGACTTCCTAGGAGGTCACCCATCCTAGTACTACTCTCGCCCAAGCACGCTTAGCTGCGGAGTTCTGATGGCATCCGGTGCATTAGTCCTGGTATGATCGCATCCATCAAAATAGCTGCAGAAAATTCATATAATCCTGTTGCGAACCACCTGCTTCCACCCGATGCCCACGCGAACAGGAGATCCGATCGATACCCATCGCTACGCGATGCGGTGGTGCCGTTTTTGCCAAAATTCCACTCCCAGGTCGACCTTTTTGTTAAAAGAAATGGTTTTTCACCTGTACCGATGCACCGAAAGTACCGATTCTATCTCCCGAGTGATTACATGTATGGTTTTTTCCAAATTAATGATTTTAAAAGTGTTTTTGAAGGAGGGCGTGTTTTTTATTTAATTTTTTTCGGAGATGCTTTTCGGTAGATACAGCATCACACTTTTGTTAGTTATTTTTTGAAAGTCTCTCGAAAAAAAAGGGGGGGTGCAACCTGAGGACTTTCAAGGAGGTCACCCATCCCAGTACTACTATTGCCCAAGCACGCTTCACTACGGAGTTCTGATGGGATCCGGTGCATTAGTCCTGGTATGATCGCATCCATCAAGATAGCTGCAGACAATTCATATAATCCTGTTGCGAACCACCTGCTTCCGCCTGGTCCCTACGCAAACAGGCGATCCGATCGATCCCATTACTACGCGATGCGGTGGGGCCGTTTTTGCCAAAATACCACTCTCGAGTCGACCTTTTTGTTAAGACAATTGATTCTTCACCAGTACCGATGCACCGAAAGTACCGATTCTATCTCACGAGTGATTACATGTATGGCTTTTTCCAAATTAGTGATTTGAAAACTATTTTTAAATGAGGGCGAGTTTTTTTTTTATTTTTTCTGGAGATGCTTTTCGGTAGATGTTGCATCACACTTTTGTTAGTTATTTTTCGAAAGTCTGTTGAAAAAAAAACGGGTGCAACACAAGAACTTCCCAGGAGGTCACCCATCCTTGTACTACTCTCGCCCAAGCACGCTTACCTGCGAAGTTCTGATGGGATCCGGTGCATTAGTACTGTTATGATCATATCTATCAAGATAGCTGCAGAAAATTCATATAATCCTATTGCGAACCAACCGCTTCCGCTGGTCCCGACGCGAACAGGCGATCCGATTGATCCCATTTCTACGCGATGCGGTGGGGCCGTTTTTGCCAAAATACCACTCTCGAGTCGACCTTTTTGTTAAAAGAAATAATTTTTCACCCGAACCGATGCACCAAAAGCGCCGAAACTATATCCCGAGTGATTACATGTATGGTTTTTTTCAAATTAATGATTTGAAAACTGTTTTTAAATGAGGGCGAGTTTTTTTTTTAATTTTTTCCGGAGATGCTTTTTGGTAAATGTTGCAACATACTTTTGTTAGTTATTTTTCGAAAGTCTGTTGAAAAAAAAACGGGGTGCAATACGAGAACTTCCCAAGAGGTCACCCATCCTAGTACAACTCTCGCCCAAGCACGCTTACCTGCGGAGTTCTGATGGGATCCGGTGCATTAGTCCTGGTATGATCCTATCCATCAAGATAGCTACAAAAAATTCATATAATCCTATTGCGAACCACCCGCTTCCGCTGGTCCCCACGCGAACAGGCGATCCGATCGATCCCATTACTACGCGATGCGGTGGGGCCCTTTTTGCCAAAATACCACTCTCGAGTCGACCTTTTTGTTAAGAGAAATAATTTTTCACCAGTACCGATACACCGAAAGTACCGAAACTAACTTCCGGGTGAATGCATGTTTGGTTTTTATCAAATTAATGGTTTGAAAAGTGTTTCTAAATGAGAGCATGTTTTTTTTTTTTTTTTAATTTTTTTCAGAGATGCTTTTCGGTAGATGCTGCACCACACTTTTGTTAGTTATTTTTCGAAAGTCTGTTGAAAAAAAAAAGGTGGTGCAATACGAGGACTTCCCAGGAAGTCACCCATCCTAGTTCTACTTTCTAAATGAGAGGGTGTTTTTTTTTTTAATTTTTTTCAGAGATGCTTTTTGGTAGATGCTGCATCACACTTTTGTTAGTTATTTTTCGAAAATCTATTGAAAAAATAGGTTGGTGCAAAACGAGGACTTCCCAGGAGGTCACCCATCCTAGTTCTACTCTCGCCCATGCACGCTTCACAGCGGAGTTCTGATGGGATTCGATGGACTAGTGTTGATATGATCGCATCAATCAAGATAGCTGCAGAAAATTCATATAATCCTGTTGCGAGCCATCTGCTTCCGCCCGGTCCCCACGCGAACAGGCGATCCGATCGATACCCATTACTACGCGATGCGGTGGGGCCCCTTTTCCAAAATACCACTGTCGAGTCGACCTTTTTGTTAAGAGAATTAATTTTTCACCCAAACTGATGCACCAAAAGCACCGAAACTATATCCCGAGTGATTAGATGTATGGTTTTTTTCAAATTAATGATTTAAAAGTGTTTTTAAATGAGGTTGAGTTTTTTTTGAATTTTTTCCAGAGATGTTTTTCGGGAGATGCCGCATCACACTTTTGTTAGTTATTTTTCGAAAGTCTATTGAAAAAAAAAGGGGGTGCAAAACGAGGACTTCCCAGGAGGTCACCCATCCTAGTTCTACTCTCGCCCATGCACGCTTAACTGCGGAATTCTGATGGGATCCGACACATTAGTGCAGGTATGACCGCATCCATCAAGATAGCTGCAGAAAATTCATATAATCCTGTTGGGAACCCCCTGCTTCCGCCCGGTCCCCACGTGACAGGCGATCCGATCGATACCCATTACTACGCGATGCGGTGGGACCGCTTTTCACCAGTACTGATGCATCGAAAGTACCAAAACTTTCTCCCGAGTGATTACATGTTTGGTTTTTCTCAAATTAACGATTAGAAAAGTTTTTTTAAATGAGGGCATGTTTTTTTTTTAATTTTTTCCGGAGATGCTTTTCGGTAGATGCTTCATCACACTTTTGTTACTTGTTTTTCGAAAGTCTGTTGAAAAAAAAGGGGGGTGAAATACGAAACTTCCCAGGAGGTCACCCATCCTAGTTGTACTCTCGCCCAATCACACTTAACTGCAGAGTTCTAATGGGATCCGATGCGTTAGTGCTGGTATGATCGCATCCATCAAAATAGCTGCAGAAAATTCATATAATCCGGTTGGGAACCACCTGCTTCCGCCCGGTCATGTGAACAGGCGATCCGATCGATACCCATCGCTACGCGATGCGGTGTGACCGCTTTTGCCAAAATTCCACTCCCGAGTCGACATTTTTGTTAAGAGAAATGATTTTTCACCAGTACCGATGCATCGAAAGTACCGAAACTTTCTCCCGAGTGATTACATGTTTGGTTTTTCTCAAATTAACGATTAGAAGAGTGTTTTTAAATGAGGGCATGTATTTGTTTAAATTTTTTCCGGAGATGCTTTTCGGTAGATGCTTCATCACACTTTTGTTACTTATTTTTCGAAAGTCTGTTGAAAAAAAAGGGGGGTGAAATACGAAACTTCCCAGGAGGTCACCCATCCTAGTTGTACTCTCGCCCAATCACGCTTAACTGCAGAGTTCTAATGGGATCCGATGCGTTAGTGCTGGTATGATCGCATCCATCAAAATAGCTGCAGAAAATTCATATAATCCGGTTGGGAACCACCTGCTTCCGCCCGGTCCCTACGCGAACAGGCGATCCGATCGATACCCATCGCTACGCGTTGCGGTGGTGCCGTTTTTGCCAAATATCCACTCCCGAGTCGACCTTTTTGTTAAAAGAAATGATTTTTCACAAGCACCGATGCAACGAAAGTATCGAAACTATATCCCGAGTGATTACATGTATGGTTTTTCTCAAATTAATGATTTTAAAAGTGTTTTTAAATAAGGGCGAGTTTTTTTTTTTTATTTTTTCCGGAGATGCTTTTCGGTAGATGTTGCATCACACTTTTGTTAGTTATTTTTCGAAAGTCTGTTGAAAAAAAAGGGGGGTGCAACACGAGCACTTCCCAGGAGGTCACCGAGCCTAGTACTACTCTCGCCCAAGCATGCTTCGCTGCGGAATTCTGATGGGATTCGGTGCATTAGTCTTGGTATGATCGCATCCATCAAGATAGCTGCAGAAAATTCATATAATCCTGTTGCGAACCACCTGCTTCCACCCGGTCCCCACGCGAACAGGCGATCCGATCGATACCCATCGCTACGCGATGCGGTGCGGCCTTTTTTGCCAAAATTCCACTCCCGAGTCGACCTTTTTGTTAAGAGAAATAATTTTTCACCAGTACCGATTACCGAAAGTACCGAAACTGTCTTCCGAGTAATTAGATGTTTGGTTTTTCTCAAATTAATGATTTGAAAAGTGTTTTTAAATGAGGGTGTGTTTTTTTTTTTAATTTTTTCCGGATATGCTTTTCGAAAGATGCTGCATCACACTTTTATTAGTTATTTTTCGAAAGTCAGTTGAAAAAAAATGGGGGTGCAACACGAGGACTTCCTAGGAGGTCACCCATCCTAGTACTACTCTCGCCCAAGCACGCTTAGCTGCGGAGTTCTGATGGGATCCGGTGCATTAGTCCTGGTATGATCGCATCCATCAAAATAGCTGCAGAAAATTCATATAATCCTGTTGCGAATCACCTGCTTCCACCCAATGCCCACGCGAACAGGCGATCCGATCGATACCCATTACTACGTGATGCGGTGGGGCCGTTTTTGCCAAAATTCCACTCTCGAGTTGACCTTTTTGTTAAAAGAAATGATTTTTCACCAGTACCGATGCACCGGAAGTACCGATTCTATCTCCCAAGTGATTACATGTATGGTTTTTTCCAAATTAATGATTTTAAAAGTGTTTTGAATGAGGGTGTGTTTTTTTTTAATTTTTTCCGGAGATGCTTTTCGGTAGATACAGCATCACACTTTTATTAGTTATTTTTTGAAAGTCTCTCGAAAAAAAAAGGGGGGGTGCTACACGAGGACTTTCAAGGAGGTCACCCATCCCAGTACTACTCTCGCCCAAGCACGGTTAACTGCGGAGTTCTAATGGGATCCGGTGCATTAGTCCTGGTATGGTCGTATGCATCAAGATAGCTGCAGAAAATTCATATAATCCTATTGCGAACCACCCGCTTCCGCTGGTCCCCACGCGAACAGGCGATCCGATCGATCCCATTACTACGCGATGCGGTGGGGCCTTTTTTGCCAAAATACCACTCTCGAGTCGACCTTTTTGTTAAGAGAAATAATTTTTCACCAGTACCGATACACCGAAAGTACCGAAACTAACTTCCGGGTGAATACATGTTTGGTTTTTATCAAATTAATGGTTTGAAAAGTGTTTCTAAATGAGAGCATGTTTTTTTTTTTTTAATTTTTTTCAGAGATGCTTTTCGGTAGATGCTGCACCACACTTTTGTTAGTTATTTTTCGAAAGTCTGTTGAAAAAAAAAAGGTGGTGCAATACGAGGACTTCCCAGGAAGTCTCCCATCCTAGTTCTACTTTCTAAATGAGAGGGTGTTTTTTTTTTTAATTTTTTTCAGAGATGCTTTTTGGTAGATGCTGCATCACACTTTTGTTAGTTATTTTTCGAAAGTCTATCGAAAAAATAGGGTGGTGCAAAACGAGGACTTCCCATGAGGTCACCCATCCTAGTTCTACTCTCGCCCATGCACGCTTCACAGTGGAGTTCTGATGGGATTCGATTGATTAGTGCTGATATGATTGCATCAATCAAGATAGCTGCAGAAAATTCATAAAATCCTGTTGCGAGCCATCTGCTTCCGCCCGGTCCCCACGCGAACAGGCGATTCGATCGATACCCATTACTACGCGATGCGGTGGGGCCCTTTTTCCAAAATACCACTGTCGAGTCGACCTTTTTGTTAAGAGAATTAATTTTTCACCCAAACCGATGCACCAAAAGCACCGAAACTATATCCCGAGTGATAAGATGTATGGTTTTTTTCAAATTAATGATTTGAAAACTGTTTTTAAATGAGGGCGAGTTTTTTTTTAATTTTTTCCGGAGATGCTTTTCGGTAGATGCCGCATCACACTTTTGTTAGTTATTTTTCGAAAGTCTATTGAAAAAAAAAAGGGGTGCAAAACGAGGACTTCCCAGGAGGTCACCCATCCTAGTTCTACTCTCGCCCATGCACGCTTAACTGCGGAGTTCTGATGGGATCCAACGCATTAGTGCTGGTATGACCGCAACCAACACGATAGCTGCAGAAAATTCATATAATCCTGTTGGGAACCACCTGCTTCCGCCCGGTCCCCACGCGAACAGGCAATCCGTTCGATACCCAACGCTACGCGATGCGGGGGGACCGTTTTTGCCAAAATTCCACTCCCGAGTCGACATTTTTGTTAAGAGAAATGATTTTTCACCAGTACCGATGCATCGAAAGTACCAAAACTTTCTCCCGAGTGATTACAGGTTTGGTTTTTCTCAAATTAACGATTAGAAAAGTGTTTTTAAATGAGGGCATGTTTTTTTTTTAATTTTTTCCGGAGATGCTTTTCGGTAGATGCTGCATCACACTTTTGCTAGTTATTTCTCGAAAGTCTGTTGAAAAAAAAAGGGGGATGCAATACGGAACTTCCCAGGAGGTCACCCATCCTAGTTCTACTCTCGGCCAAGCACGCTTAACTGCGGAGTTCGGATGGGATCCGATGCGTTAGTGCTGGTATGATCGTATCCAACAAGATAAGTGCAGAAAATTCTTATAATCCTATTGCGAACCACCTCCTTCCACCCGTTCCCCACGCAAACAGGCGATCCGATCGATACCCATTACTACGCGATGCGGTGGGGCCGTTTTTGCCAAAATACCACTCTCGAGTCGACCTTTTTGTTAAAAGAAATAATTTTTCACCCGAACCGATGCACCAAAAGCACCGAAACTATATCCCGAATGATTACATGTATGGTTTTTTCCAAATTAATGATTTGAAAACTGTTTTTAAATGAGGGCGAGTTTTTTTTTAATTTTTTCCGGAGATGCTTTTCGGTAGATGTTGCATCACACTTTTGTTAGTTATTTTTCGAAAGTCTGTTGAAAAAAAAAGGGGTGCAATACGAGAACTTCCTAGGAGGTCACCCATCCTAGTACTACTCTCGCCCAAGCACGCATACCTGCGGAGTTCTGATGGGATCCGGTGCATTAGTCCTGGTATGATCGTCTCCATCAGGATACCTGCAGAAAATTCATATACTCCGATTGCGAACCACCCGCTTCCGCTGGTCCCCACTCGAACAGGCGATCCGAACGATCCCATTACTTCGCGATGCGGTGGGTCCGTTTTTGCCAAAATACCACTCTCGAGTCGACGTTTTTGTTAAGAGAAATAATTTTTCACCAGTACGGATACACCGAAAGTACCGAAACTAACTTCCGGGTGAATACATGTTTGGTTTTTATCAAATTAATGGTTTGAAAACAGTTTCTAAATGAGAGCGTGTTTTTTTTTTTTTAATTTTTTTCAGAGATGCTTTTTGGTAGATGCTGCATCACACTTTTGTTGGTTATTTTTCGAAAGTCTATTGAAAAATTAGGGTGGGGCAAAACGAGGACTTCCGGGTGAATACATGTTTGGTTTTTATCAAATTAATGGTTTGAGAAGAGTTTCTAAATGAGAGCGTGTTTTTTTTTTTTAATTTTTTTCAGAGATGCTTTTTGGTAGATGCCGTATCACACTTTTGTTAGTTATTTTTCGAAAGTCTATTGAAAAAATAGGGTGGGGCAAAACGAGGACTTCCCAGGAGGTCACCCATCCTAGTTCTACTCTCGCCCATGCACGCTTAACTGGGAGTTCTGTTGGGATCCGTTGCATTAGTGTTGATATGATCGCATCAATCAAGATAGCTGCAGAAAATTCATATAATCCAGTTGCGAGCCACCTGCTTCCTCCCGGTCCCCACGCGAACAGGCGATCCGATCGATACCCATTACTACGCGATGCGGTGGGGCCGTCTTGGCCAAAATACCACTCTCGAGTCGACCTTTTTGTTAAGAGAAATAATTTTTCACCCGAACCGATGCACCAAAACTATATCCCGAGTGATTACATGTATTGTTTTTTTCAAATTAATGATTTTAACAGTGTTTTTAAATGAGGGCGAATTTTTTTTAAATTTTTTCTGGAGATGTTTTTCGGTAGATGCCGCATCACACTATTGTTAGTTATTTTTCGAAAGTCTGTTGAAAAAAAAGGGGGGTGCAATACGAGGTCTTCCCAGGAGGTCATCCATCCTAGTTCTACTCTCGCCCAAGCACGCTTAACTGCGGAGTTCTGATGGGATCCGACGCATTAGTGCTGGTATGACCGCATCCATCAAGATAGCTGCAAAAAATTCATATAATCCTGTTGGGAAACACCTGCTTCCACCCGGTCACCACGTGAACAGGCAATCCGATTGATACCCATCGCTAGGCGATGCGGTGGGACCGTTTTTGCCAAAATTCCACTCTCGAGTCGACATTTTTCTTAAGAGAAATGATTTTTCACCAATACCGATGCATCGAAAGTACCGAAACTTTCTCCCGAGTGACTACATGTTTGGTTTTTCTCTTATTAACGATTAGAAAAGTGTTTTTAAATTAGGGCATGTTTTTTTTTTAATTTTTCTCAAAGATGCTTTTTGGTAGATGTTGCATCACATTTTTGTTAGTTATTTTTCGAAAGTCTATGGAAAAAAAAGGCCGGTGCAAAACGAGGACTTCCCAGGAGGTCACCCATCCTAGTTCCACTCTCGCCCATGCGCGTTTAACTACGGAGTTCTGATGGGATCCGATGCATTAGGGCTGGTATGATCGCATCAATCAAGATAGCTGCAGAGAATTCATATAATCCTGTTGCGAGCCACCTACTTCCGCCCGGTCCCCATGCGAACAGGCGATCCGATCGATACCCATTACTATGCGATGCGGTGGGGCCGTTTTGGCCAAAATACCACTCTCGAGTCGACCTTTTTGTTAAGAGAAATAATTTTTCACCCGAACCGATGCACCAAAAGCACCGAAACTATATCCCGAGTGATTACATGTATGGTTTTTTTCAAATTATTGATTTGAACACTGTTTTTAAATGAGGGCGAGTTTTTTTTTGAATTTTTTCCGGAGATGCTTTTCGGTAGATGCTGCATCACACTTTTGCTAGTTATTTCTCGAAAGTCTGTTGAAAAAAAAAGGGGTGCAATACGGAACTTCCCAGGAGGTCACCCATCCTAGTTCTACTCTCGCCCAGGCACGCTTAACTATGGAGTTTTGATGGGATCTGATGCGTTAGTGCTAGTATGATCGTATCCAACAAGATACGTGCAGAAAATTCTGATAATCCTATTGCGAACCACCTGCTTCCACCCGGTCCCCACGCGAACAGGCGATCCTATCGATACCCATTACTACGCGATGCGGTGGGGCCGTTTTTGACAAAATACCACTCTCGAGTCGACCTTTTTGTTAAAAGAAATAATTTTTCACCAGAACCGATGCACCAAAAGCACTGAAACTATATCCCGAGTGATTACATGTATGGTTTTTTCCAAATTAATCATTTGAAAACTGTTTTTAAATGAGGGTGAGTTTTTTTTGAATTTTTTCCGGAGATGCTTTTCGGTAGATGTTGCATCACACTTTTGTTAGTTATTTTTCGAAAGTCTCTTGAAAAAAAAAGGGGTGCAATACGAGAACTTCCCAGGAGGTCACCCATCCTAGTACTACTCTCGCCCAAGCACGCTTACCCGCGGAGTTCTGATGGGATCCGACGCATTAGTGCTAGTTTGACCGCATCCATCAAGATAGCTGCAGAAAATTCATATAATCCTGTTGGGAACCACCTGCTTCCGCCCGGTCCCCACGCGAACAGGCGGTCCGATCGATAACCATCGCTACGCGATGCGGTGTGACCGTTTTTGCAAAAATTCCACTCCCGAGTCGACATTTTTGTTAAGAGAAATGATTTTTCACCAGTACCGATGCATCGAAAGTACCGAAACTTTCTCCCGAGTGATTACATGTTTGGTTTTTCTCAAATTAACGATTAGAAAAGTGTTTTTAAATGAGGGCATGTTTTTTTTTTAATTTTTTCCGGAGATGCTTTTCGGTAGATGTTGCATCACACTTTTGCTAGTTATTTCTCGAAAGTCTGTTGAAAAAAAAAGGGGGTGCAATACGGAACTTCCCAGGAGGTCATCCATCCTAGTTCTACTCTCGCCCAGGCACGCTTAACTGCGGAGTTCTGATGGGATCCGATGCGTTAGTGCTGGTATGATCGTATCCAACAAGATACGTGCAGAAAATTCTTATAATCCTATTGCGAACCACCTGCTTCTACCCGGTCCCCACGCGAACAGGCGATCCGATCGATACCCATTACTACGCGATGCGGTGGGGCCGTTTTTGCCAAAATACCACTCTCGAGTCGACCTTTTTGTTAAAAGAAATAATTTTTCACCAGAACCGATGCACCAAAACCACCGAAACTATATCCCGAGTGATTACATGTACGGTTTTTTCCAAATTAATCATTTGAAAACTGTTTTTAAATGAGGGCGAGTTTTTTTTGAATTTTTTCCGGAGATGCTTTTCGGTAGATGTTGCATCACACTTTTGTTAGTTATTTTTCGAAAGTCTCTTGAAAAAAAAAAGGGTGCAATACGAGAACTTCCCAGGAGGTCACCCTTCCTAGTACTACTCTCGCCCAAGCACGGTTACCTGCGGAGTTCTGATGGGATCCGGTGCATTAGTCCTGGTATGGTCATATGCATCAAGATAGCTGCAGAAAATTCATATAATCCGATTGCGAACCACCCGCTTCCGTTGCTCCCCACGCGAACAGGCGATCCGATCGATCCCATTACTACGCGATGCGGTGGGACCGTTTTTGCCAAAATACCACATTCGAGTCGACCTTTTTGTTAAGAGAAATAATTTTTCACCAGTACCAATACACCGAAAGTACCGAAACTAACTTCTGGGTCAATACATGTTTGGTTTTTATCAAATTAATGGTTTCAAAAGTGTTTCTAAATGAGTGCGTGTTTTTTTTTTTTTTTAATTTTTTTCAGAGATGCTTTTCGGTAGATGCTGCATCATACTTTTGTTATTTATTTTTCGAAAGTCTGTTGAAAAAAAAAGGTGGTGCAATACGAGGACTTCCCAGGAGGTCACCCATCCTAGTTCTACTTTCTAAATTAGAGGGTGTTTTTTTTTTTTAATTTTTTTCAGAGATTCTTTTTGGTAGATGCTGCATCACATTTTTGTTAGTTATTTTTCGAAAGTCTATGGAAAAAAAGGGGGGTGCAAAACGAAGACCTCCCAGGAGGTCACCCATCCTAGTTCTACTCTCGCCCATGCGCGTTTAACTGCGGAGTTCTGATGGGATACGATGCATTGGCGCTGGTATGATCGCACCAATCAGGATAGCTGCAGAGAATTCATATAATCCTGTTGCGAGCCACCTACTTCCGGCAGGTCCCCATGCGAACAGGCGGTCCGATCGACACCCATTACTACGCGATGCGGTGGGGCCGTTTTGGCCAAAATACCACTCTCGAGTCGACCTTTTTGTTAAGAGAAATAATTTTTCACCCGAACCGATGCACCAAAAGCACCGAAACTTTCTCCCGAGTGATTACCTGTTTGGTTTTTCTCAAATTAACGATTAGAAAAGTGTTTTTAAATGAGGGCATGTTTTTTTTTTAATTTTTTCCGGAGATGCTTTTCGGTAGATGCTGCATCACACTTTTGCTAGTTATTTCTCGAAAGTCTGTTGAAAAAAAAAGGGGGTGCAATACGGAACTTCCCAGGAGGTCACCCATCCTAGTACTACTCTCGCCCAAGCACGGTTACCTGCGGAGTTCTGATGGGAGCCGGTGCATTAGTCCTGGTATGGTCGTATCCATCAAGATAGCTGCAGAAAATTCATATAATCCGATTGCGAACCACCCGCTTCCGCTGCTCCCCACGCGAACAGGCGATCCGATTGATCCCATTACTACGCGATGCGGTGGGGCCGTTTTTGCCAAAATACCACTCTCGAGTCGACCTTTTTGTTAAGAGAAATAATTTTTCACCTGTACCGATACACCGAAAGTACCGAAACTAACTTTCGGGTCAATACATGTTTGGTTTTTATCAAATTAATGGTTTGAAAAGTGTTTCTAAATGAGAGCGTGTTTTTTTTTTTTTAAATTTTTTTCAGAGATGCTTTTCGGTAGATGCTGCATCACACTTTTATTATTTATTTTTCGAAAGTCTGTTGAAAAAAAAAGGTGGTGCAATACGAGGACTTCCCAGGAGGTCACCCATCCTAGTTGTACTTTCTAAATGAGAGGGTGTTTTTTTTTTTTAATTTTTTTCAGAGATGCTTTTTGGTAGATGCTGCATCACATTTTTGTTAGTTATTTTTCGAAAGTCTATGGAAAAAACGGGGGGGTGCAAAACGAGGACTTCCCATGAGGTCACCTATCCTAGTTCTACTCTCGCCCATGCGCGTTTAACTGCGGAGTTCTAATGGGATACGATGCATTAGGGCTGGTATGATCGCATCAATCAAGATAGCTGCAGAGAATTCATATAATCCTATTGCGAGCCCCCTACTTCCGCCCGGTCCCCATGCGAACAGGCGATCCGATCGATACCCATTACTACGCGATGCGGTGGGGCCGTTTTGGCCAAAAAACCACTCTCGAGTCGACCTTTTTGTTAAGAGAAATAATTTTTCACCCGAACCGATGCACCAAAAGCACCGAAACTATATCCCGAGTGATTACATGTATTGTTTTTTTCAAATTAATGATTTTAAAAGTGTTTTTAAATGAGGGCGAATTTTTTTTTAATTTTTTCTGGAGATGTTTTTCGGTACATGCCGCATCACACTTTTGTTAGTTATTTTTCGAAAGTCTGTTGAAAAAAAAGGGGGGTGCAAATTGAGGTCTTCCCAGGAGGTCACCCATCCTAGTTCTACTCTCGCCCAAGCACGTTTAACTGCGGAGTTCTGATGGGATCCGACGCATTAGTGCTGGTATGACCGCATCCATCCAGATAGCTGCAGAAAATTCTTATAATCCTGTTGGGAACCACCTGCATCCGCCCGGTCCCCACGCGAACAGCCGGTCCGATCGATACCCATCGCCACGCGATGCGGTGTGACCGTTTTTGCAAAAATTCCACTCCCGAGTCGACATTTTTGTTAAGAGAAATCATTTTTCATCAGTACCGATGCATCGAAAGTACCGAAACTTTCTCCTGAGTGATTACATGTTTGGTTTTTCTCAAATTAACGATTAGAAAAGTGTTTTTAAATAAGGGCATGCTTTTTTTTTAATTTTTTCCGGAGATGCTTTTCGGTAGATGCTGCATCACACTTTTGCTAGTTATTTCTCGAAAGTCTGTTGAAAAAAAAAAGGGGTGCAATACGGAACTTCCCAGGAGGTCACCCATCCTAGTTCTACTCTCGCCCAGGCACGCTTAACTACGGAGTTTTTATGGGATCTGATGCGTTAGTGCTGGTATGATCGTATCCAACAAGATACGTGCAGAAAATTCTGATAATCCTATTGCGAACCACCTGCTTCCACCCGGTCCCCACGCGAACAGGCGATCCTATCGATACCCATTACTACGCGATGCGGTGGGGCCGTTTTTGACAAAATACCACTCTCGAGTCGACCTTTTTGGTAAAAGAAATAATTTTTCACCAGAACCGATGCACCAAAAGCAACGAAACTATATCCCGAGTGATTACATGTATGGTTTTTTCCAAATTAATCATTTGAAAACTGTTTTTAAATGAGGGCGAGTTTTTTTTGAATTTTTTCCGGAGATGCTTTTCGGTAGATGTTGCATCACACTTTTGTTAGTTATTTTTCGAAAGTCTCTTGAAAAAAAAAGGGGTGCAATACGAGAACTTCCCAGGAGGTCACCCATCCTAGTACTACTCTCGCCCAAGCACGCTTACCCGCGGAGTTCTGATGGGATCCGACGCATTAGGGCTGGTATCACCGCATCCATCAAGATAGCTGCAGAAAATTCATATAATCCTGTTGGGAACCACCTGCTTCCGCCCGGTCCCCACGCGACCAGGCGGTCCGATCGATAACCATCGCTACGCGATGCGGTGTGACCGTTTTTGCAAAAATTCCACTCCCGAGTCGACATTTTTGTTAAGAGAAATGATTTTTCACCAGTACCGATGCATCGAAAGTACCGAAACTTTCTCCCGAGTGATTACATGTTTGGTTTTTCTCAAATTAACGATTAGAAAAGTGTTTTTAAATGAGGGCATGTTTTTTTTTTAATTTTTTCCGGAGATGCTTTTCGGTAGATGCTGCATCACACTTTTGATAGTTAGATCTCGAAAGTCTGTTGAAAAAAAAAAGGGGGTGCAATACGGAACTTCCCAAGAGGTCACCCATCCTAGTTCTACTCTCGCCCAGGCACGCTTAACTGCGGAGTTCTGATGGGATCCGATGCGTTAGTGCTGGTATGATCGTATCCAACAAGATACGTGCAGAAAATTCTTATAATCCTATTGCGAGCCACCTGCTTCCGCCCGGTCCCCACGCGAACAGGCGATCCGATCGATACCCATTACTACGCGATGCGGTGGGGCCGTTTTTGCCAAAATACCACTCTCGAGTCGACCTTTTTGTTAAAAGAAATAATTTTTCACCAGAACCGATGCACCAAAACCACCGAAACTATATCCCGAGTGATTACATGTATGGTTTTTTCCAAATTAATCATTTGAAAACTGTTTTTAAATGAGGGCGAGTTTTTTTTGAATTTTTTCCGGAGATGCTTTTCGGTAGATGTTGCATCACACTTTTGTTAGTTATTTTTCGAAAGTCTCCTGAAAAAAAAAGGGGTGCAATACGAGAACTTCCCAGGAGGTCACCCATCCTAGTACTACTCTCGCCCAAGCACGGTTACCTGCGGAGTTCTGATGGGATCCGGTGCATTAGTCCTGGTATGGTCGTATGCATCAAGATAGCTGCAGAAAATTCATATAATCCGATTGCGAACCACACACTTCCGTTGCTCCCCACGCGAACAGGCAATCCGATCGATCCCATTACTACGCGATGCGGTGGGACCGTTTTTGCCAAAATACCACATTCGAGTCGACCTTTTTGTTAAGAGAAATAATTTTTCACCAGTACCAATACACCGAAAGTACCGAAACTAACTTCCGGGTCAATACATGTTTGGTTTTTATCAAATTAATGGTTTGAAAAGTGTTTCTAAATGAGAGCGTGTTTTTTTTTTTTTTAAATTTTTTTCAGAGATGCTTTTCGGTAGATGCTGCATCACACTTTTGTTATTTATTTTTCGAAAGTCTGTTGAAAAAAAAAGGTGGTGCAATACGAGGACTTCCTAGGAGGTCACCCATCCTAGTTCTACTTTCTAAATGAGAGGGTGTTTTTTTTGTTAAATTTTTTTCAGAGATGCTTTTTGGTAGATGCTGCATCACATTTTTGTTAGTTATTTTTCGAAAGTCTATGGAAAAAAAGGGGGGTGCAAAACGAAGACCTCCCAGGAGGTCACCCATCCTAGTTCTACTCTCGCCCATGCGCGTTTAACTGCGGAGTTCTGATGGGATACGATCCATTAGCGCTGGTATGATCGCACCAATCAAGATAGCTGCAGAGAATTCATATAATCCTGTTGCGAGCCACCTACTTCCGCCAGGTCCCCATGCGAACAGGCGATCCGATCGATACCCATTACTACGCGATGCGGTGGGGCCGTTTTGGCCAAAATACCACTCTCGAGTCGACCTTTTTGTTAAGAGAAATAATTTTTCACCCGAACTGATGCACCAAAAGCACCGAAACTATATCCCGAGTGATTACATGTATTGTTTTTTTCAAATTAATGATTTTAAAAGTGTTTTTAAATGAGGGCAAATTTTTTTTTTAATTTTTTCCGGAGATGCTTTTCGGTAGATGCTGCATCACACTTTTGCTAGTTATTTCTCGAAAGTCTGTTGAAAAAAAAAGGGGGTGCAATACGGAACTTCCCAGGAGGTCACCCATCCTAGTTCTACTCTCGCCCAGGCACGCTTGACTGTGGAGTTCTGATGGGATCCGATGCGTTAGTGCTGGTATGATCGTATCCAACAAGATACGTGCAGAAAATTCTTATAATCCTGTTGGGAACCACCTGCTTCCACCCGGTCCCCACGCGAACAGGCGATCCGATCGATACCCATTACTACGCGATGCGGTGGGGCCGTTTCTGCCAAAATACCACTCTCGAGTCGACCTTTTTGTTAACAGAAATAATTTTTCACCAGAACCGATGCACCAAAACCACCGAAACTATATCCCGAGTGATTACATGTATGGTTTTTTCCAAATTAATCATTTGAAAACTGTTTTTAAATGAGGGCGAGTTTTTTTTCGAATTTTTTCCAGAGATGCTTTTCGGTAGATGTTGCATCACACTTTTGTTAGTTATTTTTCGAAAGTCTCTTGAAAAAAAAAGTGGTGCAATACGAGAACTTCCCAGGAGGTCACCCATCCTAGTACTACTCTCGCCCAAGCACACTTACCTACGGAGTTCTGATGGGATCCGGTGCATTAGTCCTGGTATGATCGTATCCATTAAGATAGCTGCAGAAAATTCATATAATCCGATTGCGAACCACCCGCTTCCGCTGCTCCCCACGCGAACAGGCGATTCGATCGATCCCATTACTACGCGATGCGGTGGGACCGTTTTTGCCAAAATTCCACTCTCGAGTCGACCTTTTTGTTAAGAGAAATAATTTTTCACCAGTACCGATACACCGAAAGTACCGAAACTAACTTCCGGGTCAATACATGTTTGGTTTTTATCAAATTAATGGTTTGAAAAGTGTTTCTAAATGAGGGCGTGTTTTTTTTTTAAATTTTTTTCAGAGATGCTTTTCGGTAGATGCTGCATCACACTTTTGTTATTTATTTTTCGAAAGTTTGTTGAAAAAAAAAGGTGGTGCAATACGAGGACTTCCCAGGAGGTCACCCATCCTAGTTCTACTTTCTAAATGAGAGGGTGTTTTTTTTTTTTAATTTTTTTCAGAGATGCTTTTTGGTAGATGCTGTATCACATTTTTGTTAGTTATTTTTCGAAAGCCTATGGAGAAAAAAGGGGGGTGCAAAACGAGGACTTCCCAGGAGGTCACCCATCCTAGTTCTACTCTCGCCCATGCGCGTTTAACTGCGGTGTTCTGATGGGATCTGATGCATTAGGGCTGGTATGATCGCATCAATCAAGATAGCTGCAGAGAATTCATATAATCCTGTTACGAGCCCCCTACTTCCGCCCAGTCCCCATGCGAACAGGCGATCCGATCGATACCCATTACTACGCGATGCGGTGGGGCCGTTTTGGCCAAAATACCACTCTCGAGTCGACCTTTTTGTTAAGAGAAATAATTTTTCACCCGAACCGATGCACCAAAAGCACCGAAACTTTCTCCCGAGTGATTACATGTTTGGTTTTTCTCAAATTAACGATTAGAAAAGTGTTTTTAAATGAGGGCATGTTTTTTTTTTAATTTTTTCCGGAGATGCTTTTCGGTAGATGCTGCATCACACTTTTGCTAGTTATTTCTCGAAAGTCTGTTGAAAAAAAAAAGGGGGTGCAATACGGAACTTCCCAGGAGGTCACCCATCCTAGTTCTACTCTCGCCCAGGCACGCTTAACTGCGGAGTTCTGATGGGATCCGATGCGTTAGTGCTGGTATGATCGTATCCAACAAGATACGTGCAGAAAATTCTTATAATCCTATTGCGAACCACCTGCTTCCACCCAGTCCCCACGCGAACAGGCGATCCGATCGATACCATTGTAACGCGATGCGGTGGGGCCGTTTTTGCCAAAATACCACTCTCGAGTCGACCTTTTTGTTAAAAGAAATAATTTTTCACCAGAACCGATGCACCAAAACCACCGAAACTATATCCCGAGTGATTACATGTATGGTTTTTTCCAAATTAATCATTTGAAAACTGTTTTTAAATGAGGGCGAGTTTTTTTTGAATTTTTTCCGGAGATGCTTTTCGGTAGATGTTGCATCACACTTTTGTTAGTTATTTTTCGAAAGTCTCTTGAAAAAAAAAGTGGTGCAATACGAGAACTTCCCAGGAGGTCACCCATCCTAGTACTACTCTCGCCCAAGCACACTTACCTGCGGAGTTCTGATGGGATCCGGTGCATTAGTCCTGGTATGTTCGTATCCATCAAGATAGCTGCAGAAAATTCATATAATCCGATTGTGAACCACCCGCTTCCGCTGCTCCCCACGCGAACAGGCGATCCGATCGATCCCATTACTACGCGATGCGGTGGGACCGTTTTTGCCAAAATACCACACTCGAGTCGACCTTTTTGTTAAGAGAAATAATTTTTCACCAGTACCGATACACCGAAAGTACCGAAACTAAGTTCCGGGTCAATACATGTTTGGTTTTTATCAAATTAATGGTTTGAAAAGTGTTTCTAAATGAGAGCGTGTTTTTTTTTTTTTTAAATTTTTTTCAGAGATGCTTTTCGGTAGATGCTGCATCACACTTTTGTAATTTATTTTTCGAAAGTCTGTTGAAAAAAAAAGGTGGTGCAATACGAGGACTTCCCACGAGGTCACCCATCCTAGTTCTACTTTCTAAATGAGAGGGTGTTTTTTTTTTTAATTTTTTTCAGAGATGCTTTTTGGTAGATGCTGCATCACATTTTTGTTAGTTATTTTTCGAAAGTCTATGGAAAAAAAAGGGGGTGCAAAACGAAGACCTCCCAGGAGGTCACCCATCCTAGTTCTACTCTCGCCCATGCGCGTTTAACTGCGGAGTTCTGATGGGATACGATGCATTAGCGCTGGTATGATCGCACCAATCAAGATAGCTGCAGAGAATTCATATAATCCTGTTGCGAGCCACCTACTTCCGCCAGGTCCCCATGCGAACAGGCGATCCGATCGATACCCATTACTACGCGATGCGGTGGGGCCGTTTTGGCCAAAATACCACTCTCGAGTCGACCTTTTTGTTAAGAGAAATAATTTTTCACCCGAACTGATGCACCAAAAGCACCGAAACTATATCCCGAGTGATTACATGTATTGTTTTTTTCAAATTAATGATTTTAAAAGTGTTTTTAAATGAGGGCAAATTTTTTTTTTAATTTTTTCCGGAGATGCTTTTCGGTAGATGCTGCTTCACACTTTTGCCAGTTATTTCTCGAAAGTCTGTTGAAAAAAAAAGGGGGTGCAATACGGAACTTCCCAGGAGGTCACCCATCCTAGTTCTACTCTCGCCCAGGCACGCTTGACTGTGGAGTTCTGATGGGATCCGATGCGTTAGTGCTGGTATGATCGTATCCAACAAGATACGTGCAGAAAATTCTTATAATCCTGTTGGGAACCACCTGCTTCGGCCCGGTCCCCACGCGAACAGGCGATCCGATCGATACCCATTACTACGCGATGCGGTGGGGCCGTTTCTGCCAAAATACCACTCTCGAGTCGACCTTTTTGTTAACAGAAATAATTTTTCACCAGAACCGATGCACCAAAACCACCAAAACTATATCCCGAGTGATTACATGTATGGTTTTTTCCAAATTAATCATTTGAAAACTGTTTTTAAATGAGGGCGAGTTTTTTTCGAATTTTTTCCAGAGATGCTTTTCGGTAGATGTTGCATCACACTTTTGTTAGTTATTTTTCGAAAGTCTCTTGAAAAAAAAAGTGGTGCAATACGAGAACTTCCCAGGAGGTCACCCATCCTAGGACTACTCTCGCCCAAGCACACTTACCTACGGAGTTCTGATGGGATCCGGTGCATTAGTCCTGGTATGATCGTATCCATCAAGATAGCTGCAGAAAATTCATATAATCCGATTGCGAACCACCCGCTTCCGCTGCTCCCCACGCGAACAGGCGATCCGATCGATCCCATTACTACGCGATGCGGTGGGACCGTTTTTGCCAAAATTCCACTCTCGAGTCGACCTTTTTGTTAAGAGAAATAATTTTTCACCAGTACCGATACACCGAAAGTACCGAAACTAACTTCCGGGTCAATACATGTTTGGTTTTTATCAAATTAATGGTTTGAAAAGTGTTTCTAAATGAGGGCGTGTTTTTTTTTTTAAATTTTTTTCAGAGATGCTTTTCGGTAGATGCTGCATCACACTTTTGTTATTTATTTTTCGAAAGTTTGTTGAAAAAAAAAGGTGGTGCAATACGAGGACTTCTCAGGAGGTCACCCATCCTAGTTCTACTTTCTAAATGAGAGGGTGTTTTTTTTTTTTAATTTTTTTCAGAGATGCTTTTTGGTAGATGCTGTATCACATTTTTGTTAGTTATTTTTCGAAAGCCTATGGAGAAAAAAGGGGGGTGCAAAACGAGGACTTCCCTGGAGGTCACCCATCCTAGTTCTACTCTCGCCCATGCGCGTTTAACTGCGGTGTTCTGATGGGATCTGATGCATTAGGGCTGGTATGATCGCATCAATCAAGATAGCTGCAGAGAATTCATATAATCCTGTTACGAGCCCCCTACTTCCGCCCAGTCCCCATGCGAACAGGCGATCCGATCGATACCCATTACTACGCGATGCGGTGGGGCCGTTTTGGCCAAAATACCACTCTCGAGTCGACCTTTTTGTTAAGAGAAATAATTTTTCACCCGAACCGATGCACCAAAAGCACCGAAACTTTCTCCCGAGTGATTACATGTTTGGTTTTTCTCAAATTAACGATTAGAAAAGTGTTTTTAAATGAGGGCATGTTTTTTTTTTAATTTTTTCCGGAGATGCTTTTCGGTAGATGCTGCATCACACTTTTGCTAGTTATTTCTCGAAAGTTTGTTGAAAAAAAAAGGGGGTGCAATACGGAACTTCCCAGGAGGTCACCCATCCTAGTTCTACTCTCGCCCAGGCACGCTTAACTGCGGAGTTCTGATGGGATCCGATGCGTTAGTGCTGGTATGATCGTATCCAACAAGATACGTGCAGAAAATTCTTATAATCCTATTGCGAACCACCTGCTTCCACCCGGTCCCCACGCAAACAGGCAATCCGATCGATACCATTATAACGCGATGCGGTGGGGCCGTTTTTGCCAAAATACCACTCTCGAGTCGACCTTTTTGTTAAAAGAAATAATTTTTCCCCAGAACCGATGCACCAAAACCACCGAAACTATATCCCGAGTGATTACATGTATGGTTTTTTCCAAATTAATCATTTGAAAACTGTTTTTAAATGAGGGCGAGTTTTTTTTGAATTTTTTCCGGAGATGCTTTTCGGTAGATGTTGCATCACATTTTTGTTAGTTATTTTTCGAAAGTCTCTTGAAAAAAGAAGGGGTGCAATACGAGAACTTCCCAGGAGGTCACCCATCCTAGTACTACTCTCGCCCAAGCACACTTACCTGCGGAGTTCTGATGGGATCCGGTGCATTAGTCCTGGTATGTTCGTATCCATCAAGATAGCTGCAGAAAATTCATATAATCCGATTGCGAACCACCCGCTTCCGCTGCTCCCTACGCGAACAGGCGATCCGATCGATCCCATTACTACGCGATGCGGTGGGACCGTTTTTGCCAAAATACCACACTCGAGTCGACCTTTTTGTTAAGAGAAATAATTTTTCACCAGTACCGATACACCGAAAGTACCGAAACTAAGTTCCGGGTCAATACATGTTTGGTTTTTATCAAATTAATGGTTTGAAAAGTGTTTCTAAATGAGAGCGTGTTTTTTTTTTTTTTTAATTTTTTTCAGAGATGCTTTTCGGTAGATGCTGCATCATACTTTTGTTATTTATTTTTCGAAAGTCTGTTGAAAAAAAAAGGTGGTGCAATACGAGGACTTCCCAGGAGGTCACCCATACTAGTTCTACTTTCTAAATGAGAGGGTGTTTTTTTTTTTAAATTTTTTTCAGAGATGCTTTTTGGTAGATGCTGCATCACATTTTTGTTAGTTATTTTTCGAAAGTCTATGGAAAAAAAGGGGGGTGCAAAACGAAGACCTCCCAGGAGGTCACCCATCCTAGTTCTACTCTCGCCCATGCGCGTTTAACTGCGGAGTTCTGATGGGATACGATGCATTAGCGCTGGTATGATCGCACCAATCAAGATAGCTGCAGAGAATTCATATAATCTTGTTGCGAGCCACCTACTTCCGCCAGGTCCCCATGCGAACAGGCGATCCGATCGATACCCATTACTACGCGATGCGGTGGGGCCGTTTTGGCCAAAATACCACTCTCGAGTCGACCTTTTTGTTAAGAGAAATAATTTTTCACCCGAACTGATGCACCAAAAGCACCGAAACTATATCCCGAGTGATTACATGTATTGTTTTTTTTAAATTAATGATTTTAAAAGTGTTTTTAATTGAGGGCAAATTTTTTTTTTAATTTTTTCCGGAGATGCTTTTCGGTAGATGCTGCATCACACTTTTGCTAGTTATTTCTCGAAAGTCTGTTGAAAAAAAAAGGGGGTGCAATACGGAACTTCCCAGGAGGTCACCCATCCTAGTTCTACTCTCGCCCAGGCACGCTTGACTGTGGAGTTCTGATGGGATCCGATGCGTTAGTGCTGGTATGATCGTATCCAACAAGATACGTGCAGAAAATTCTTATAATCCTGTTGGGAACCACCTGCTTCGGCCGGTCCCCACGCGAACAGGCGATCCGATCGATACCCATTACTACGCGATGCGGTGGGGCCGTTTCTGCCAAAATACCACTCTCGAGTCGACCTTTTTGTTAACAGAAATAATTTTTCACCAGAACCGATGCACCAAAACCACCGAAACTATATCCCGAGTGATTACATGTATGGTTTTTTCCAAATTAATCATTTGAAAACTGTTTTTAAATGAAGGCGAGTTTTTTTCGAATTTTTTCCAGAGATGCTTTTCGGTAGATGTTGCATCACACTTTTGTTAGTTATTTTTCGAAAGTCTCTTGAAAAAAAAAGGGGTGCAATACGAGAACTTCCCAGGAGGTCACCCATCCTAGTACTACTCTCGCCCAAGCACACTTACCTACGGAGTTCTGATGGGATCCGGTGCATTAGTCCTGGTATGATCGTATCCATCAAGATAGCTGCAGAAAATTCATATAATCCGATTGCGAACCACCCGCTTCCGCTGCTCCCCACGCGAACAGGCGATCCGATCGATCCCATTACTACGCGATGCGGTGAGACCGTTTTTGCCAAAATTCCACTCTCGAGTCGACCTTTTTGTTAAGAGAAATAATTTTTCACCAGTACCGATACACCGAAAGTACCGAAACTAACTTCCGGGTCAATACATGTTTGGTTTTTATCAAATTAATGGTTTGAAAAGTGTTTCTAAATGAGAGCGTGTTTTTTTTTTTTAATTTTTTTCAGAGATGCTTTTCGGTAGATGCTGCATCACACTTTTGTTATTTATTTTTCGAAAGTTTGTTGAAAAAAAAAGGTGGTGCAATACGAGGACTTCCCAGGAGGTCACCCATCCTAGTTCTACTTTCTAAATGAGAGGGTGTTTTTTTTTTTTAATTTTTTTCAGAGATGCTTTTTGGTAGATGCTGCATCACATTTTTGTTAGTTATTTTTCGAAAGTCTATGGAAAAAAAGGGGGGTGCAAAACGAAGACCTCCCAGGAGGTCACCCATCCTAGTTCTACTCTCGCCCATGCGCGTTTAACTGCGGAGTTCTGATGGGTTACGATGCATTAGCGCTGGTATGATCGCACCAATCAAGATAGCTACAGAGAATTCATATAATCCTGTTGCGAGCCACCTACTTCCGCCAGGTCCCCATGCGAACAGGCGATCCGATCGATACCCATTACTACGCGATGCGGTGGGGCCGTTTTGGCCAAAATACCACTCTCGAGTCGACCTTTTTGTTAAGAGAAATAATTTTTCACCCGAACTGATGCACCAAAAGCACCGAAACTATATCCCGAGTGATTACATGTATTGTTTTTTTCAAATTAATGATTTTAAAAGTGTTTTTAAATGAGGGCAAATTTTTTTTTTAATTTTTTCCGGAGATGCTTTTCGGTAGATGCTCCATCACACTTTTGCTAGTTATTTATCGAAAGTCTGTTGAAAAAAAAGGGGGTGCAATACGGAACTTCCCAGGAGATCACCCATCCTAGTTCTACTCTCGCCCAGGCACGCTTGACTGTGGAGTTCTGATGGGATCCGATGCGTTAGTGCTGGTATGATCGTATCCAACAAGATACGTGCAGAAAATTCTTATAATCCTGCTGGGAACCACCTGCTTCCGCCCGGTCCCCACGCGAACAGGCGATCCGATCGATACCCATTACTACGCGATGCGGTGGGGCCGTTTCTGCCAAAATACCACTCTCGAGTCGACCTTTTTGTTAACAGAAATAATTTTTCACCAGAACCGATGCACCAAAACCACCGAAACTATATCCCGAGTGATTACATGTATGGTTTTTTCCAAATTAATCATTTGAAAACTGTTTTTAAATGAGGGCGAGTTTTTTTCGAATTTTTTCCAGAGATGCTTTTCGGTAGATGTTGCATCACACTTTTGTTAGTTATTTTTCGAAAGTCTCTTGAAAAAAAAAGGGGTGCAATACGAGAACTTCCCAGGAGGTCACCCATCCTAGTACTACTCTCGCCCAAGCACACTTACCTACGGAGTTCTGATGGGATCCGGTGCATTAGTCCTGGTATGATCGTATCCATCAAGATAGCTGCAGAAAATTCATATAATCCGATTGCGAACCACCCGCTTCCGCTGCTCCCCACGCGAACAGGCGATCCGATCGATCCCATTACTACGCGATGCGGTGGGACCGTTTTTGCCAAAATTCCACTCTCGAGTCGACCTTTTTGTTAAGAGAAATAATTTTTCACCAGTACCGATACACCGAAAGTACCGAAACTAAGTTCCGGGTCAATACATGTTTGGTTTTTATCAAATTAATGGTTTGAAAAGTGTTTCTAAATGAGAGCGTGTTTTTTTTTTTTAATTTTTTTCAGAGATGCTTTTCGGTAGATGCTGCATCACACTTTTGTTATTTATTTTTCGAAAGTTTGTTGAAAAAAAAAGGTGGTGCAATACGAGGACTTCCTAGGAGGTCACCCATCCTAGTTCTACTTTCTAAATGAGAGGGTGTTTTTTTTTTTTTAATTTTTTTCAGAGATGCTTTTTGGTAGATGCTGTATCACATTTTTGTTAGTTATTTTTCGAAAGCCTATGGAGAAAAAAGGGGGGTGCAAAACGAGGACTTCCCTGGAGGTCACCCATCCTAGTTCTACTCTCGCCCATGCGCGTTTAACTGCGGTGTTCTGATGGGATCTGATGCATTAGGGCTGGTATGATCGCATCAATCAAGATAGCTGCAGAGAATTCATATAATCCTGTTACGAGCCCCCTACTTCCGCCCGGTCCCCATGCGAACAGGCGATCCGATCGATACCCATTACTACGCGATGCGGTGGGGCCGTTTTGGCCAAAATACCACTCTCGAGTCGACCTTTTTTTTAAGAGAAATAATTTTTCACCCGAACCGATGCACCAAAAGCACCGAAACTTTCTCCCGAGTGATTACATGTTTGGTTTTTCTCAAATTAACGATTAGAAAAGTGTTTTTAAATGAGGGCATGTTTTTTTTTTAATTTTTTCCGGAGATGCTTTTCGGTAGATGCTGCATCACACTTTTGCTAGTTATTTCTCGAAAGTCTGTTGAAAAAAAAAAGGGGGTGCAATACGGAACTTCCCAGGAGGTCACCCATCCTAGTTCTACTCTCGCCCAGGCACGCTTAACTGCGGAGTTCTGATGGGATCCGATGCGTTAGTACTGGTATGATCGTATCCAACAAGATACGTGCAGAAAATTCTTATAATCCTATTGCGAACCACCTGCTTCCACCCGGTCCCCACGCGAACAGGCGATCCGATCGATACCATTATAACGCGATGCGGTGGGGCCGTTTTTGCCAAAATACCACTCTCGAGTCGACCTTTTTGTTAAAAGAAATAATTTTTCACCAGAACCGATGCACCAAAACCACCGAAACTATATCCCGAGTGATTACATGTATGGTTTTTTCCAAATTAATCATTTGAAAACTGTTTGTAAATGAGGGCGAGTTTTTTTTGAATTTTTTCCGGAGATGCTTTTCGGTAGATGTTGCATCACACTTTTGTTAGTTATTTTTCGAAAGTCTCTTGAAAAAAAAAGGGATGCAATACGGGAACTTCCCAGGAGGTCACCCATCCTAGTACTACTCTCGCCCAAGCACACTTACCTGCGGAGTTCTGATGGGATCCGGTGCATTAGTCCTGGTATGTTCGTATCCATCAAGATAGCTGCAGAAAATTCATATAATCCGATTGCGAACCACCCGCTTCCGCTGCTCCCCACGCGAACAGGCGATCCGATCGATCCCATTACTACGCGATGCGGTGGGACCGTTTTTGCCAAAATACCACTCTCGAGTCGACCTTTTTGTTAAGAGAAATAATTTTTCACCAGTACCGATACACCGAAAGTACCGAAACTAAGTTCCGGGTCATTACATGTTTGGTTTTTAACAAATTAATGGTTTGAAAAGTGTTTCTAAATGAGAGGGTGTTTTTTTTTTAAATCTTTTTCAGAGATGCTTTTCGGTAGATGCTGCATCACACTTTTGTTATTTATTTTTCGAAAGTCTGTTGAAAAAAAAAGGTGGTGCAATACGAGGACTTCCCAGGAGGTCACCCATCCTAGTTCTACTTTCTAAATGAGAGGGTGTTTTTTTTTTAAATTTTTTTCAGAGATGCTTTTTGGTAGATGCTGCATCACATTTTTGTTAGTTATTTTTCGAAAGTCTATGGAAAAAAAAGGGGGGTGCAAAACGAGGACTTCCCAGGTGGTCACCCATCCTAGTTCTACTCTCGCACAGGCACGCTTACCTGCGGAGTTCTGATGGGATCCGGTGCATTAGTACTGGTATGATTGTATCGATCAAGATAGCTGCAGAAAATTCATATAATCCTATTGCGTACCACCCACTTCCGCTGGTCCCCACGTGAACAGGCGATCCGATCGATCCCATTACTATGCGATGCGGTGGGGCCGTTTTTGCCAAAATACCACTCTCGAGTCGACTTTTTTGTTAGGAGAAATAATTTTTCACCAGTACCAATACACCGAAAGTACCAAAACTATCTTATGGGTGAATACATGTTTGGTTTTTATCAAATTAGTAGTTTGAAAAGTGTTTCTAAATGAGAGCGTGTTTTTTTTTAAATTTTTTTCAGAGATGCTTTTTGGTAGATGCTGCATCACACTTTTGTTAGTTATTTTTCGAAAGTCTGTTGAAAAAAAAAGGTAGTGCAATACGAGGACTTCCCAGGAGGCCACCCATCCTAGTTCTACTTTCTAAATGAGAGCGTGTTTTTTTTTTTTTTTTTTCAGCGATGCTTTTTGGTAGATGCTGCATCACACTTTTGTTAGTTATTTTTCTAAAGTCTAATGAAAAAAACGGGGGGTGCAAAACGAGGACTTCCTAGGAGGTCTCCCATCCTAGTTCTACTCTCGCACAAGCACGCTTACCTGTGGAGTTCTGATAGAATCCGATGCATTAGTACTGGTATGATCGCATCAATTAAGATAGCTGCAGAAAATTGATATAATCCTGTTGCAAACCACCTGCTTCTGCCCGGTCCCCACGCGAACAGGCGATCCGATCAATACCCCTTACTGCGTAATGCGGTGGGGCCGTTTTTGCGAAAATACCACTCTCGGGTCGACCTTTTTGTTAAGAGAAATAATTTTTCACCCGAACCGATGCACCAAAAGGCACCAAAACTATATCCCGAGTGATTACATGTATGGTTTTTTTCAAATTAATGATTTTAAAAGTGTTTTTAAATGAGGGCGAGTTTTTTTTTTAATTTTTTTCGGAGATGCTTTTCGGTAAATGCCGCATCACACTTTTGTTAGTTATTTTTCGAAAGTCTGTTGAAAAAAAAGGGGGGTGCAATGCGAGGGCTTCCCAGGAGGTCACCCATCCTAGTTCTACTCTCGCCCGAGCAAGCTTAACTGCGGAGTTTTGATGGGATCCGACGCATTAGTGCTGGTATGATCGCCTCCTTCAAGATAGTTGCAACAAATTCATATAATCCGGTTGGGAACCACCTGCTTCCGCCAGGTGGACGCGAACAGGCGGTCCGATCGATACCCATCGCTACGCGATGCGGTGGGACCATTTTTGCCAAAATTCCACTCCCGAGTCATAACTTTTGTTAAGAGAAATGATTTTTCACCAGTACCGATGCATCGAAAGTGCCGAAACTTTCTCCCGAGTGATTACATGTTTGGTTTTTCGGAAATTAATGATTAGAAAAGTGTTTTTAAATGAGGGCGAGTTTTGTTTTAATTTTTTCCGGAGATGCTTTTCGGGAGATGTTGCATCACACTTTTGTTAGTTATTTTTCGAAAGTCTGTTGAAAAAAAAAGGGGTGCAGTACGAGAACTTCCAAGGAGGTCACCCATCCTAGTACTACTCTCGACCAAGCACGCTTGGTCTAAGGAGTTATGATGGGATCCGGTGCATTAGTACTGGTATGATCGTATCCATCAAGATAGCTGCAGAAAATTCATACAATCCTATTGCGAACCACCCACTTCCGCTGGTCCCGACGCGAACAGGCGATCCGATCGATCCCATTAGTACGCGATGCGGCGGGGCCGTTTTTGGCAAAATACCACTCTCGAGTCGACTTTTTTGTTAAGAGAAATAATTTTTCACCAGTACCAATACACCGAAAGTTCCGAAACTATCTTCCGGGTGAATGCATGTTTTGTTTTTATCAAATTAATGGTTTGAAAAGTGTTTCTAAATGATAGCGTGTTTTTTTTTTTTTAATTTTTTTCAGACCTGCTTTTCGGTAGATGCTACATCAAACTTTTGTTAATTATTTTTCGAAAGTCTGTTGAAAAAAAAAGGTGGTGCAATACGAGGACTTCCCAGGAGGTCATCCATCCTAGTTCTACTTTGTAAATGAGAGCGTGTTTTTTTTTTTTAATTTTTTTCAGAGATGCTGTTTGGTAGATGCTGCATCACACTTTTGTTAGTTATTTTTCTAAAGTGTATTGAAAAAAAGGGGGGTGCAAAACGAGGACTTCCTAGGAGGTCACCCATCCTAGTTCTACTCTCGCCCAAGCACGCTTATCTGCAGAGTTCTGATGGAATCCGATGCATTAGTACTGGCATGATCGCATCAATCAAGGTAGCTGCAGAAAATTGATATAATCATGTTGCAAACCACCTGCTTCCGCCCGGTCCCCACGCGAATAGGCAATCCGATCGATACCCATTACTACGCGATGCGGTGGGGCCGTTTTTGCCAAGATACCACTCTCAAGTCGACCTTTTTGTTAAGAGAAATAATTTTTCACCAGTACCGATACACCGAAAGTACCGAAACTATCTTCCGGGTGAATACATGTTTGGTTTTTATCAAATTAATGGTTTGAAAAGTGTTTCTAAATGAGGGCGTGTTTTTTTTTTTTTAATTTTTTTCAGACTTGCTTTTCGATAGATGTTGCATCACACTTTTGTTATTTTTTTTCGAAAGTTTGTTGAAAAAAAAAAGTGGTGGAATACGAGGACTTCCCAGGAGGTCACCCATCCTAGTTCTACTTTCTAAACGAGAGCGTGTTTTTTTTTTTAATTTTTTTCAAAGATGCTTTTTGGTAGATGCTGCATCACACTTTTGTTAGTTATTTTTCTAAAGTGTATTGAAAAAAAGGGGGGGTGCAAAACAAGGACTTCCCAGGAGGTCACCCATCCTAGTTTTACTCTCGCCCAAGCACGCTTACCTGCGGTGTTCTGATGGGATCCGATGCATTAGTGCTGGTATGATCGGATCCATCAAGATAGCTGTAGAAAATTCATATAATCCTGTTGCGAACCACCTGCTTCCGCCCGGTCCCCACGCGAACATGCGATCCGATCGATACCCATTACTATGCGATGCGGTGGGGCCGTTTTTGCCAAAATCCCACTCTCGAGTTGACCTTTTTGTTAAGAGAAATAATTTTTCACCAGTACCGATACACCGAAAGTACCGAAACTTCTTCCGGGTGAATACATGTTTGGTTTTTATCAAATTAATGGTTTGAAAAGTATTTTTAAATGAGCGCGTGTTTTTTTTTTTAATTTTTTTCGGGCTTGCTTTTCGGTAGATGCTGTATCACACATTTGCTAGTTATTTTTCGAAAGTCTAGTGAAAAAAAGGGGGGTGCAAAACGAGGACTTCCCAGGAGGTCACTCATCCTAGTTCTACTTTCTAAATGAGAGCGTGCTTTTTTTTTTTAATTTCTTTCAGAGATGTTTTTTGGTAGATGCTGCATCACACTTTTGTTAGTTATTTTTCTAAAGTTTATTGAAAAAAACGGGGGGTGCAAAACGAGGACTTCCCAGGTGGTCACCCATCCTAGTTCTACTCTCGCACAAGCACGCTTACCTGCGGAGTTCTGATAGGATCCGATGCATTAGTACTGGTATGATCGTATCCATCAAGATAGCTGCAGAAAATTCATATAATCCTATTGCGTACCACCCACTTCCGCTGGTCCCCAAGCAAACAGGCGATCCGATCGATCCAATTACTCTGCGATGCGGTGGGGCCGTTTTTGCCAAAATACCACTCTCGAGTCGACCTTTTTGTTAATAGAAATAATTTTTCACCAGTACCGATATACCGAAAGTACCGAAACTATCTGCCGGGTGAATACATGTTTGGTTTTCATCAAATTAATGGTTTGAAAAGTGTTTCTAAATGAGAGCGTGTTTTTTTTTTTTTAATTTTTTTTAGACTTGCTTTTCGATAGATGCTGCATCACACTTTTGTTATTTATTTTTCGAAAGTCTGTTTAAAAAAAAAAGTGGTGCAATACGAGGACTTCCCAGGAGGTCACCCATCCTAGTTCTACTTTCTAAATGAGAGCGTATTTTTTTTTTTTTTCAAAGATGCTTTTTGGTAGATGCTGCATCACACTTTTGTTAGTTGTTTTTCTAAAGTGTATTGAAAAAAAGGGGGGTGCAAAACGAGGACTTCCCAGGAGGTCACCCATCCTAGTTTTACTCTCGCCCAAGCACGCTTACCTGCGGAGTTCTGATGGAATCCGTTGCATTAGTACTGGTATGATCGCATCAACCAAGATAGCTGCAGAAAATTCATATATTCCTATTGCGAACCACCCCCTTCCGCTGGTCCACACGCGAACAGGCAATCCGATCGATACCCATTACTACGCGATGCGGTGGGGCCGTTTTTGCCAAAATACCACTCTTGAGTCAACCTTTTTGTTAAGAGAAATAATTTTTCACCCGAAACGATGCACCAAAAGCACCGAAACTATATCCCGAGTGATTACATGTATGGTTTTTTTGCAAATTAATGATTTAAAAAGTGTTTTTAAATGAGGGCGAGTTTTTTTTAAATTTTTTCCGGAGATGCTTTTCGGTAGATGCCGCATCACACTTTTGTTAGTTGTTTTCTGAAAGTCGATTGAAAAAAAAGGGGGGTGCAAAATGAGGACTTCCCAGGAGGTCACCCCTCGTAGTTCTACTCTCGACCAAGCACGCTTAATTGTGGAGTTCTGATGGGATCCGATGCATTAGTGTTGGTATGATCGCATCCGTCAAGATAGCTGCAGAAAATTCATATAATCCTGATGCGAACCACCTGCTTCCGCCCGGTCCCCACGCGAACATGCGATCCGATCGATACCCATTAGTATGCGATGCGGTGGGGCCGTTTTTGCCAAGATCCCACTCTCGAGTCGACCTTTTTGTTAAGAGAAATAATTGTTCACCAATACCGATACACCGAAAGTACCGAAACTTCTTCCGGGTGAATACATGTTTGGTTTTTATCAAATTAATGGTTTGAAAAGTGTTTCTAAATGAGCGCGTGTTTTTTTTTTTAATTTTTTTCGGACTTGCTTTTCGGTAGATGCTATATCACAGATTTGCTAGTTATTTTTCGAAAGTCTATTGAAAAAAAAGGGGGGTGCAAAACGAGGACTTCCCAGGAGGTCACTCATCCTAGTTCTACTTTCTAAATGAGAGCGTGCTTTTTTTTTTAATTTTTTTCAGAGATGTTTTTGGGTAGATGCTGCATCACACTTTTGTTAGTTATTTTTCTAAAGTCTATTGAAAAAAACGAGGGGTGCAAAACGAGGACTTCCCAGGTGGTCACCCATTTTAGTTCTACTCTCGCACAAGCACGCTTACCTGTGGAGTTCTGATGGGAACCGGTGCATTAGTACTGGTATGATCGTATCCATCAAGATAGCTGCAGAAAATTCATATAATCCTATTGCGTACCACCCACTTCCGCTGGTCCCCAAGCAAACAGGCGATCCGATCGATCCAATTACTCCGCGATGCGGTGGGGCCGTTTTTGCCAAAATACCACTCTCGAGTCGACCTTTTTGTTAATAGAAATAATTTTTCACCAGTACCGATATACCGAAAGTACCGAAACTATCTGCCGGGTGAATACATGTTTGGTTTTTATCAAATTAATGGTTTGAAAAGTATTTCTAAATGAGAGCGTGTTTTTTTTTTTTTAATTTTTTTTAGACTTGCTTTTCGATAGATGCTGCATCACACTTTTGTTATTTATTTTTCGAAAGTCTGTTGAAAAAAAAAAGTGGTGCAATACGAGGACTTCCCAGGAGGTCACCCATCCTAGTTCTACTTTCTAAATGAGAGCGTATTTTTTTTTTTTTTCAAAGTTGCTTTTTGGTAGATGCTGTATCACACTTTTGTTAGTTATTTTTCTAAAGTGTATTGAAAAAAAGGGAGGTGCAAAACGAGGACTTCCCAGGAGGTCACCCATCCTAGTTCTACTCTCGCCCAAGCACGCTTACCTGCGGAATTCTGATGGAATCCGTTGCATTAGTACTGGTATGATCGCATCAATCAAGATAGCTGCAAAAAATTCATATAATCCTATTGCGAACCACCCCCTTCCGCTGGTCCACACGCGAACAGGCAATCCGATCGATACCCATTACGACGCAATGTGGTGGGGCCGTTTTTGCCAAAATACCACTCTTGAGTCGACCTTTTTGTTAAGAGAAATAATTTTTCACCCGAAATGATGCACCAAAAGCACCGAAACGATATCCCGAGTGATTACATGTATAGTTTTTTTCAGATTAATGATTTTAAAAGTGTTTTTAAATGAGGGCGTGTTTTTTTTTTTTTAATTTTTTTCAGACTTGCTTTTCGATAGATGCTGCATCACACTTTTGTTATTTATTTCTCGAAAGTCTGTTGAAAAAAAAAAGTGGTGCAATACGAGGACTTCCCAGGACGTCACCCATCCTAGTTCTACTTTCTAAATGAGAGCGTGTTTTTTTTTTTAATTTTTTTCAAAGATGCTTTTTGGTAGATGCTGCATCACACTTTTGTTAGTTATTTTTCTAATGTGTATTGAAAAAAAGGGGGGTGCAAAACGAGGACTTCCCAGGAGGTCACCCATCCTAGTTTTACTCTCGCCCAAGCACGCTTACCTGCGGAGTTCTGATGGAATCCGTTGCATTAGTACTGGTATGATCGCATCAATCAAGATAGCTGCAAAAAATTCATATAATCCTATTGCGAACCACCCCCTTCCGCTGGTCCACACGCGAACAGGCAATCCGATCGATACCCATTACGACGCAATGTGGTGGGGCCGTTTTTGCCAAAATACCACTCTTGAGTCGACCTTTTTGTTAAGAGAAATAATTTTTCACCCGAAATGATGCACCAAAAGCACCGAAACGATATCCCGAGTGATTACATGTATAGTTTTTTTCAGATTAATGATTTTAAAAGTGTTTTTAAATGAGGGCGTGTTTTTTTTTTTTTAATTTTTTTCAGACTTGCTTTTCGATAGATGCTGCATTACACTTTTGTTATTTATTTCTCGAAAGTCTGTTGAAAAAAAAAGTGGTGCAATACGAGGACTTCCCAGGACGTCACCCATCCTAGTTCTACTTTCTAAATGAGAGCGTGTTTTTTTTTTTAATTTTCTTCAAAGATGCTTTTTGGTAGATGCTGCATCACATTTTTGTTAGTTATTTTCCTAATGTGTATTGAAAAAAAGGGGGGTGCAAAACGAGGACTTCCCAGGAGGTCACCCATCCTAGTTTTACTCTCGCCCAAGCTCGCTTACCTGCGGAGTTCTGATGGAATCCGTTGCATTAGTACTGGTATGATCGCATCAACCAAGATAGCTGCAGAAAATTCATATAATCCTATTGCGAACCACCTGCTTCCGCCCGGTCCCCACGCGAATAGGCGATCCGATCGATACCCATTACTACGCGATGCGGTGGGGCCGTTTTTGCCAAGATACCACTCTCAAGTCGACCATTTTGTTAAGAGAAATAATTTTTCACCAGTACCGATACACCGAAAGTACCGAAACTATCTTCCGGGTGAATACATGTTTGGTTTTTATCAAACTAATGGTTTGAAAAGTGTTTGTAAATGAGGGCGTGTTTTTTTTTTTTTAATTTTTTTCAGACTTGCTTTTCGATAGATGCTGCATCACACTTTTGTTATTTATTTTTCGAAAGTCTGTTGAAAAAAAAAAGTGGTGCAATACGAGGACTTCCCAGGAGGTCACCCATCCTAGTTCTACTTTCTAAATGAGAGCGTAATTTTTTTTTAAATTTTTTTCAAAGATGCTTTTTGGTAGATGCTGCATCACACTTTTGTTAGTTATTTTTCTAAAGTGTATTGAAAAAAATGGGGGTGCAAAACGAGGACTTCCCAGGAGGTCACCCATCCTAGTTTTACTCTCGCGCAAGCACGCTTACCTGCGGAGTTCTGATGGAATCCATTGCATTAGTACTGGTATGATCGCATCAACCAAGATAGCTGCAGAAAATTCATATATTCCTATTGCGAACCACCCCCTTCCGCTGGTCCACACGCGAACAGGCAATCCGATCGATACCCATTACTACGCGATGCGGTGGGGCCGTTTTTGCCAAAATACCACTCTTGAGTCGACCTTTTTGTTAAGACAAATAATTTTTCACCCGAAACGATGCACCAAAAGGACCGAAACTATATCCCGAGTGATTACATGTATGGTTTTTTTGCAAATTAGTGATTTAAAAAGTGTTTTTAAATGAGGGCGAGTTTTTTTTAAATTTTTTCCGGAGATGCTTTTCGGTAGATGCCGCATCACACTTTTGTTAGTTGTTTTTCGAAAGTCTATTGAAAAAAAAGGGGGGTGCAAAACGAGGACTTCCCAGGAGGTCACCCCTCGTAGTTCTACTCTCGACCAAGCACGCTTCATTGTAGAGTTCTGATGGGATCCGATGCATTAGTGCTGGTATGATCGCATCCGTCAAGATAGCTGCAGAAAATTCATATAATCCTGTTGCGAACCACCTGCTTCCGCCCGGTCCCCACGCGAACATGCGATCCGATCGATACCCATTACTATGCGATGCGGTGGGGCCGTTTTTGCCAAGATCCCACTCTCGAGTCGACCTTTTTGTTAAGAGAAATAATTTTTCGCCAGTACCGATACACCGAAAGTACCGAAACTTCTTCCGGGTGAATACATGTTTGGTTTTTATCAAATTAATGGTTTGAAAAGTATTTCTAAATGAGCGCGTGTTTTTTTTTTAATTTTTTTCGGACTTGCTTTTCGGTAGATGCTGTATCACACATTTGCTAGTTATTTTTCGAAAGTCTATTGAAAAAAAAGGGGGATGCAAAACGAGGACTTCCCAGGTGGTCACTCATCCTAGTTCTACTTTCTAAATGAGAGCGTGCTTTTTTTTTTAATTTTTTTCAGAGATGTTTTTTGGTAGATGCTGCATCACACTTTTGTTAGTTATTTTTCTAAAGTCTATTGAAAAAAACGGGGGGTGCAAAACGAGGACTTCCCAGGTGGTCACCCATCCTAGTTCTACTCTCGCACAAGCACGCTTCCTGCGGAGTTCTGATGGGATCTGGTGCATTAGTACTGGTATGATCGTATCCATCAAGATAGCTGCAGAAAATTCATATAATCCTATTGCGTACCACCCACTTCCGCTGGTCCCCAAGCGAACAGGCGATCCGATCGATCCAATTACTCCGCGATGCGGTGGGGCCGTTTTTGCCAAAATACCACTCTCGAGTCGACCTTTTTGTTAATAGAAATAATTTTTCACCAGTACCGATATACCGAAAGTACCGAAACTATCTGCCGGGTGAATACATGTTTGGTTTTTATCAAATTAATGGTTTGAAAAGTGTTTCTAAATGAGAGCGTGTTTTTTTTTTTTAATTTTTTTTAGACTTGCTGTTCGATAGATGCTGCATCCCACTTTTGTAATTTATTTTTCGAAAGTCTGTTGAAAAAAAAAAGTGGTGCAATACGAGGACTTCCTAGGAGGTCACCCATCCTAGTTCTACTCTCTAAATGAGAGCATATTTTTTTTTTTTTTTTTCAAAGATGCTTTTTGATAGATGCTGCATCACACTTTTGTTAGTTATTTTTCTAAAGTGTATTGAAAAAAAGGGGGGTGCAAAACGAGGACTTCCCAGGAGGTCACCCATCCTAGTTCTACTCTCGCCCAAGCACGCTTACCTGCGGAGTTCTGATGGAATCCGTTGCATTAGTACTGGTATGATCGCATCAACCAAGATAGCTGCAAAAAATTCATATAATCCTATTGCGAACCACCCCCTTCCGCTGGTCCACACGCGAACAGGCAATCCGATTGATACCCATTACGACGCAATGCGGTGGGGCCGTTTTTGCCAAAATACCACTCTTTAGTCGACCTTTTTGTTAAGAGAAATAATTTTTCACCCGAAATGATGCACCAAAAGCACCGAAACGATATCCCGAGTGATTACATGTATGGTTTTTTTCAGATTAATGATTTTAAAAGTGTTTTTAAATGAGAGCGTGTTTTTTTTTTTAATTTTTTTCAGACTTGCTTTTCGATAGATGCTGCATCACACTTTTGTTATTTATTTCTCGAAAGTCTGTTGAAAAAAAAAAAGTGGTGCAATACGAGGACTTCCCAGGACGTCACCCATCCTAGTTCTACTTTCTAAATCGGAGCGTGTTTTTTTTTTTAATTTTTTTCAAAGATGCTTTGTGGTAGATGCTGCATCACACTTTTATTAGTTATTTTTCTAATGTGTATTGAAAAAAAGGGGGGTGCAAAACGAGGACTTCCCAGGAGGTCGCCCGTCCTAGTTTTACTCTCGCCCAAGCACGCTTACCTGCGGAGTTCTGATGGAATCCGTTGCATTAGTACTGTATGATCGCATCAACCAAGATAGCTGCAGAAAATTCATATAATCCTATTGCGAACCACCTGCTTCCGCCCGGTCCCCACGCGAATAGGCGATCCGATCGATACCCATTACTACGCGATGCGGTGGGGCCGTTTTTGCCAAGATACCACTCTCAAGTCGACCATTTTGTTAAGAGAAATAATTTTTCACCACTCTCAAGATACACCGAAAGTACCGAAACTATCTTCCGGGTGAATACATGTTTGGTTTTTATCAAACTAATGGTTTGAAAAGTGTTTGTAAATGAGGGCGTGTTTTTTTTTTTTTAATTTTTTTCAGAGTTGCTTTTCGATAGATGCTGCATCACACTTTTGTTATTTATTTTTCGAAAGTTTGTTGAAAAAAAAAAGTGGTGCAATACGAGGACTTCCCAGGAGGTCACCCATCCTAGTTCTACTTTCTAAATGAGAGCGTAATTTTTTTTTAAATTTTTTTCAAAGATGCTTTTTGGTAGATGTTGCATCACACTTTTGTTAGTTATTTTTCTAAAGTGTATTGAAAAAAATGGGGGTGCAAAACGAGGACTTCCCAGGAGGTCACCCATCCTAGTTTTACTCTCGCGCAAGCACGCTTACCTGCGGAGTTCTGATGGAATCCATTGCATTAGTACTGGTATGATCGCATCAACCAAGATAGCTGCAGAAAATTCATATATTCCTATTGCGAACCACCCCCTTCCGCTGGTCCACACGCGAACAGGCAATCCGATCGATACCCATTACTACGCGATGCGGTGGGGCCGTTTTTGCCAAAATACCACTCTTGAGTCGACCTTTTTGTTAAGAGAAATAATTTTTCACCCGAAACGATGCACCAAAAGCACCGAAACTATATCCCGAGTGATTACATGTATGGTTTTTTTGCAAATTAATGATTTAAAAAGTGTTTTTAAATGAGGGCGAGTTTTTTTTAAATTTTTTCCGGAGATGCTTTTCGGTAGATGCCGCATCACACTTTTGTTAGTTGTTTTTCGAAAGTCTGTTGAAAAAAAATGGGGGTGCAATACGAGGACTTCCCAGGAGGTCACCCATCCTAGTTCTACTCTCGAGTCGACTTTTTTGTTAAGAGAAATAATTTTTCACCAGTACCAATACACCGAAAGTACCGAAGCTATCTTCCGGGTGAATACATGTTTCGTTTTTATCAAATTAATGGTTTGAAAAGTGTTTCTAAATGAGAGCGTGTTTTTTTTTTTTTTAATTTTTTTCAGACCTGCTGTTTGGTAGATGCTACATCACACTTTTGTTAATTATTTTTCGAAAGTCTGTTGAAAAAAAGGTGGTGCAATACGAGGACTTCCCAGGAGGTCACCCATCCTAGTTCTACTTTCTAAATGAGAGTGTGTTTTTTTTTTAATTTTTTTCAGATAACCTTTTTGGTAGATGCTGCATCACACTTTTGTTAGTTGTTTTTCGAAAGTCTACTGAAAAAAAAGGGGGGTGCAAAACGAGGACTTCCCAGGAGGTCACCCCTCGTAGTTCTACTCTCGACCAAGCACGATTAATTGCGGAGTTCTGATGGGATCCGATGCATTAGTGCTGGTATGATCGCATCCGTCAAGATAGCTGCAGAAAATTCATATAATCCTGTTGCGAACCACCTGCTTCCGCCCGGTCCCCACGCGAACATGCGATTCGATCGATACCTATTACTATGCGATGCGGTGGGGCCGTTTTTGCCAAGATCCCACTCTCGAGTCGACCTTTTTGTTAAGAGAAATAATTTTTCACCAGTACCGATACACCGAAAGTACCGAAACTTCTTCCGGGTGAATACATGTTTGGTTTTTATCAAATTAATGGTTTGAAAAGTGTTTCTAAATGAGCGCGTGTTTTTTTTTTTAATTTTTTTCGGACTTGCTTTTCGGTAGATGCTGTATCACACATTTGCTAGTTATTTTTCGAAAGTCTATTGAAAAAAAAGGGGGATGCAAAACGAGGACTTCCCAGGTGGTCACTCATCCTAGTTCTACTTTCTAAATGAGAGCGTGCTTTTTTTTTTAATTTTTTTCAGAGATGTTTTTTGGTAGATGCTGCATCACACTTTTGTTAGTTATTTTTCTAAAGTCTATTGAAAAAAACGGGGGGTGCAAAACGAGGACTTCCCAGGTGGTCACCCATCCTAGTTCTACTCTCGCAGAGGCACGCTTACCTGCGGAGTTTTGATGGGATCCGGTGCATTAGTACTGGTATGATCGTATCGATCAAGATAGCTGCAGAAAATTCATATAATCCTTTTGGGTACCACCCACTTCCGCTGGTCCCCACGCGAACAGGCGATCCGATCGATCCCATTACTATGCGATGCGGTGGGGCCGTTTTTGCCAAAATACCACTCTCGAGTCGACTTTTTTGTTAGGAGAAATAATTTTTCACCAGTACCAATACACCGAAAGTACCAAAACTATCTTCCGGGTGAATACATGTTTGGTTTTTATCAAATTAGTGGCTTGAAAAGTGTTTCTAAATGAGAGCGTGTTTTTTTTTAAAATTTTTTTCAGAGATGCTTTTCGGTAGATGCTGCATCACACTTTTGTTAGTTATTTTTCGAAAGTCTGTTGAAAAAAAAGGTGGTGCAATACGAGGAATTCCCAGGAGGTCACCCATCCTAGTTCTACTTTCGAAATGAGAGCGTGTTTTTTTTTTAAATTTTTTTCAGAGATGCTTTTTGGTAGATGCTGCATCACACTTTTGTTAGTTATTTTTCGAAAGTCTATTGAAAAAAAAGGGGGTTGCAAAACGAGGACTTCCCAGGAGGTCACCCATCCTAATTCTACTCTCGCCCAAGCACATTTAACTGCGGAGTTCTAATGGGATCCGATGCATTAGTGCTGGTATGATCGCATCCATTAAAATAGCTGCAGAAAATTCATATAATCTTGTTGCGAACCACCTGCTTCCGCTCGGTACCCACGCGAACAGGCGATTCGATCGATACCCATTACTACGAGATGCGGTGGGGCCGATTTTTCCAAAATACCACTCTTGAGTCGACCTTTTTGTTAAGAGAAATAATTTTTCACCCGAACCGATGCACCAAAAGCACCGAAACTATATCCCGAGTGATTACATGTATGGTTTTTTTCAATTTAATGATTTAAAAAGTGTTTTTAAATGAGGCGAGTTTTTTTTTTTTTTTTTTTTTTCCGGAGATGCTTTTCGGTAGATGCCGCATCACACTTTTGTTAGTTGTTTTTCGAAAGTCTGTTGAAAGAAAAGGGGGGTGCAATACGAGGACTTCCCATGAGGTCACCCATCCTAGTTCTACTCTCGCCCAAGCACACTTAACTGCGGAGTTCTGATGGGATCCGACGCATTAGTGATGGTATGATCGCATCCATCAAGATAGCCGCAGAAAATTCATATAATCCTATTGGGAACCACCTGCTTCCGCCCGTTCCCCACGCGAACAAGTGATCCGATCGATACCCATCGTTACGCGATGCGGTGGGACCGTTTTTGCCAAAATTCCACACCTGAGTCAACATTATTGTTAAGAGAAATGATTTTTTACCAGTACCGATGCATCGAAAGTACCGAAACTTTCTCTCGAGTGATTACATGTTTGGTTTTTCTCACATTAACGATTGGAAAAGTGTTTTTAAATGAGGGCATTTTTTTTTTAATTTTTTCCGGAGATGCTTTTCGGTAGATGCTGCATCACACTTTTGATAGTTATTTTTCGAAAGTCTGTTTAAAAAAAAGGGGGGTGCAATACGGAACTTCCCAGGAGGTCACCCATCTTAGTTCTACTCTCGCCCAAGCATGCTTAACTGTGGAGTTCTGATGGGATCCGATGCATTAGTGCTGGTATGATCGCATCCATCAAGATAACTGCAGAAAATTCTTATAATCCTGTTGCGAACCACCTGCTTCCGCCCGATCCCCTCGCGAACAGGCGATCCGATTGATACCCATTACTATGCGATGCGGTGGGGCCGTTTTTGCCAAAATACAACTCTCGAGTCGACCTTTTTGTTAAGAGAAATAATTTTTCACCTGAACCGATGCACCAAATGCACCGAAACTATATCCCGAGTGATTACATGTATGGTTTTTTTCATATTAATGATTTTAAAAGTGTTTAAATGAGGGCGAGTTTTTTTTTAATTTTTTCCGGAGATGCTTTTCGGTAGATGCCGCATCACACTTTTATTAGTTATTATTCGAAGGTCTGTTGAAAAAAAAGGGGGGTGCAATACGAGGACTTCCCAGGAGGTCACCCATCATAGTTCTACTCTCGCCCAAGCACGCTTACCTGCGGAGTTCTGATGGGATCTGTTGCATTAGTCCTGGTATGATCGTATCCATCAGGATAGCTGCATAAAGTTCCTATAATCCTATTGCGAACAACCCGCTTCCGCTGGTCCCTACGCAAACAGGCTATCCGATCGATCCCATTACTACGGGATGTGGTGGGGCCGTTTTTGCCAAAATACCACTCTCGAGTCGACCTTTTTGTTAAGAGAAATAATTTTTCACCAGTACCGATACACCGAAAGCACTGAAACTATCTTCTGGGTGAATACATGTTTGGTTCTTATCAAATTAATGGTTTGAAAACTGTTTCTAAATGAGAGCGTGTGTTTTTTTTTTAATTTTTTTTAGGGATGCTTTTTGGTAGATGCTGCATCACACTTTTGTTAGTTATTTTTCGAAAGTCTGTTGAAAAAAAAAGGTGGTGCAAAACGAGGACTTCCCAGGAGGTCACCCAACGTAGTTCTACTTTCTAAATGAGAGCGTGTTTTTTTTTTAAATTTTTTTCGGAGATGCTTTTTGGTAAATGCTGCATCACACTTTTGTTAGTTATTTTTCGAAAGTCTATTGAAAAAAAAAGGGGGTGCAAAACGAGGACTTCCCAGGAGGTCACTCATCCTAGTTCTACTTTCTAAATGAGAGCGTGTTTTTTTTTTTAATTTTTTTCAGAGATGCTTTTGGTAGATGCTGCATCACACTTTTGTTAGTTATTTTTCTAAAGTCTATTGAAAAAAACAGGGGGTGCAAAACGAGGACTACCCAGGTGGTCACCCATCCTAGTTCTACTCTCGCACAAGCACGCTTACCTGCAGAGTTCTGATGGGATCCGGTGCATTAGTACTGCTATGATCGTATCCATCAAGATAGCTGCAGAAAATTCATATAATCCTATTGCGTACCACCCACTTCTGCTGGTCCCCACGCGAACAGGCAATCCGATCGATCCCATTACTCCGCGATGCGGTTGGGCCGTTTTTGCCAAAATACCACTCTCGAGTCGACCTTTTTGTTAAGAGAAATAATTTTTCACCAGTACCGATATACCGAAAGTGCCGAAACTATCTTCCGGGTGAATACATGTTTGGTTTTTATCAAATTAATGGTTTCAAAAGTGTTTCTAAATGAGAGCGTGTTTTTTTTTTAAAATTCTTTTCAGAGATGCTTTTCGGTAGATGCTGCATCACACTTTTGTTAGTTATTATTCGAAAGTCTGTTGGAAAAAAAAGGTGGTGCAATACGAGGACTTCCCAGGAGGTCACCCATCCTAGTTCTACTTTCTAAATGAGAGCGTGTTTTTTTTTTTAATTTTTTTCAGAGATGCTTTTTGGTAGATGCTGCATCACACTTTTGTTAGTTATTTTTCTAAAGTCTAATGAAAAAAACGGGGGGTGCAAAACGAGGACTTCCTAGGAGGTCACCCATCCTAGTTCTACTCTCGAACAAGCACGCTTACCTGCAGAGTTCTGATGGAATCCGATGCATTAGTACTGGTATGATCGCATCAACTAAGATAGCTGCAGAAAATTGATATAATCCTGTAGCAAACCACCTGCTTCTGCCTGGTCCCCACGCGAACAGGCGATCCGGTCGATACCCCTTACTACGCAATGCGGTGGGGCCTTTAAGAGAAATAATTTTTCACCCGAACCGATGCACCAAAAGCACCGAAACTATATCCCGAGTGATTACAAGTATGGTTTTTTCCAAATTATTGATTTTAAAAGTGTTTTTAAATGAGGGCGGGTTTTTCTTTATTTTTTTTCGGAGATCCTTTCCGGTAAATGCCGCATCACACTTTTGTTAGTTATTTTTCGAAAGTCTGTTGAAAAAAAAGGGGGGTGCAATACGAGGGCTTCCCAAGAGGTCACCCATCCAAGTTCTACTCTCGCCCAAGCATGCTTAACTGCGGAGTTTTGATGGAATCCGACGCATTAGTGCTGGTATGATCACATCTATCAAGATAGTTGCAACAAATTCATATAATCCTGTTGGGAACCACCTGCTTCCGCCAGGTCCCCACGCGAACAGGCGGTCCGATCGATACCCATCGCTACGCGATGCGGTGGGACCATTTTTGCCAAAATTCCACTCCCAGAGTCATAATTTTTGTTAAGAGAAATGATTTTTCACCAGTACCGATGCATCGAAAGTTCCAAACTTTCTCCCGAGTGATTACGTGTTTGGTTTTTCGCAAATTAATGATCAGAAAAGTGTTTTTAAATGAGGGCGAGTTTTGTTTTAATTTTTTCCGGAGATGCTTTTCGGTAGATGTTGCATCACACTTTTGTTAGTTATTTTTCGAAAGTCTGTTGAAAAAAAAAGGGGTGCAGTACGAGAACTTCCCAGGAGGTCACCCATCCTAGTACTACTCTCGCCCAAGCACGCTTACCTGCGGAGTTCTGATGGGATCCGGTGCATTAGTACTGGTATGATCGTATCCATCAAGATTGCTGCAGAAAATTCATACAATCCAATTGCGAACCACCCACTTCCGCTGGTCCCCACGCGAACAGGCGATCCGATCGATCCCATTACTATGCGATGCGGTGGGGCCGTTTTTGCCAAAATACCACTCTCGAATCGACTTTTTTGTTAGGAGAAATAATTTTTCACCTGTACCAATACACCGAAAGTACCAAAACTATCTTCCGGGTGAATACATGTTTGGTTTTTATCAAATTAGTGGTTTGAAAAAGTGTTTCTAAATGAGCGCGTGTTTTTTTTTTTAATTTTTTTCAGACTTGCTTTTCAGTTGATGCTGCATCACACTTTTGCTAGTTATTTTTCGAAAGTCTGTTGAAAAAAAAAGGTGGTGCAATACGAGGACTTCCTAGGAGGTCACCCATCCTAGTTCTACTTTCTAAATGAGAGAGTGTTTTTTTTTTTAATTTTTTTCAGAGATGCTTTTTGGTAGATGCTGCATCACACTTTTGTCAGTTATTTTTCGAAAGTCTATTGGAAAAAAAAGGGGTGCAAAACGAGGACTTCCCAGGAGGTCACTCATCCTAGTTCTACTTTCTAAATGAGAGAGTGTTTTTTTTTTTAATTTTTTTCAGAGATGCTTTTTGGTAGATGCTGCATCACACTTTTGTTAGTTATTTTTCTAAAGTCTATTGAAAAAAAGGGGGGGTGCAAACGAGGACTTCCCAGGTGGTCACCCATCCTCGTTCTACTCTCGCACAGGCACGCTTACCTGCGGAGTTCTGATGGGATCCGGTGCGTTAGTATTGGTATGATTGTATCGATCAAGATAGCTGCAGAAAATTCATATAATCCTATTGCGTACCACCCACTTCCGCTGGTCCCCACGCGAACAGGCGATCCGATCGATCCCATTACTATGCGATGCGGTGGGGCCGTTTTTGCCAAAATACCACTCTTGAGTCGACTTTTTTGTTAGGAGAAATAATTTTTCACCAGTACCAATACACCGAAAGTACCAAAACTATCTTCCGGGTGAATACATGTTTGGTTTTTATCAAATTAGTGGTTTGAAAAGTGTTTCTAAATGAGAGCGTGTTTTTTTTTTAAATTTTTTTCAGAGATGCTTTTTGGTAGATGTTGCATCACACTTTTGTTAGTTATTTTTCGAAAGTCTGTTGAAAAAAAAAGGTAGTGCAATACGAGGACTTCCCTGGAGGCCACCCATCCTAGTTCTACTTTCTAAATGAGAGCATGTTTTTTTTTTTTTTTTTTTTCAGCGATGCTTTTTGGTAGATGCTGCATCACACTTTTGTTAGTTATTTTTCTAAAGTCTAATGAAAAAAACGGGGGGTGCAAAACGAGGACTTCCTAGGAGGTCTCCCATCCTAATTCTACTCTCGCACAAGCACGCTTACCTGTGGAGTTCTGATAGAATCCGATGCATTAGTACTAGTATGATCGCATCAATTAAGATAGCTGCAGAAAATTGATATAATCCTGTTGCAAACCAACTGCTTCTGCCCGGTCCCCACGCGAACAGGCGATCCGATCGATAACCCTTACTACGCAATGCGGTGGGGCCGTTTTTGCGAAAATACCACTCTCGAGTCGACCTTTTTGTTAAGAGAATTAATTTTTCACCCGAACCGATGCACCAAAAGCACCGAAACTATATCCCGAGTGATTACAAGTATGGTTTTTTCCAAATTAATGATTTTAAAAGTGTTTTTAAATGAGGGCGAGTTTTTCTTTATTTTTTTTCGGAGATGCTTTCCGGTAAATGCCGCATCACACTTTTGTTAGTTATTTTTCGAAAGTCTGTTGAAAAAAAAGGGGGTGCAATACGAGGGCTTCCCAAGAGGTCACCCATCCAAGTTCTACTCTCGCCCAAGCATGCTTAACTGCGGAGTTTTGATGGAATCCGACGCATTAGTGCTGGTATGATCGCATCCATCAAGATAGTTGCAACAAATTCATAAAATCCTGTTGGGAACCACCTGCTTCCGCCAGGTCCCCACGCGAACAGGCGGGACCATTTTTGCCAAAATTCCACTCCCGAGTCATAATTTTTGTTAAGAGAAATGATTTTTCACCAGTACCGATGCATTGAAAGTACCGAAACTTTCTCCCGAGTGATTACAAGTTTGGTTTTTCGCAAATTAATGATTAGAAAAGTGTTTTTAAATGAGGGCGAGTTTTGTTTTAATTTTTTCCGGAGATGCTTTTCGGTAGATGTGGCATCACACTTTTGTTAGTTATTTTTCGAAAGTCTGTTGAAAAAAAAAGGGTGCAGTACGAGAACTTCCCAGGAGGTCACCCATCCTAATACTACTCTCGCCCAAGCATGCTTACCTGCGGAGTTCTGATGGGATCCGGTGCATTAGTACTGGTATGATCGTATCCATCAAGATAGCTGCAGAAAATTCATACAATCCTATTGCGAACCACCCACTTCCGCTGGTCCCCACGCGAACAGGCGATCCGATCGATCCCATTACTATGCGATGCGGTGGGGCCGTTTTTGCCAAAATACCACTCTCGAGTCGACTTTTTTGTTAGGAGAAATAATTTTTCACCAGTACCAATACACCGAAAGTACCAAAACTATCTTCCGGGTGAATACATGTTTGGTTTTTATCAAATTAGTGGTTTGAAAAGTGTTTCTGAATGAGCGCGTGTTTTTTTTTTTTAATTTTTTTCAGACTTGCTTTTCGGTTGATGCTGCATCACACTTTTGCAAGTTATTTTTCGAAAGTCTATTGAAAAAAAAGGGGGGTGCAAAACGAGGACTTCCCAGGAGGTCACTCATCCTAGTTCTACTTTCTAAATGAGTGCGTGCTTTTTTTTTTAATTTTTTTCAGAGATGCTTTTTGGTAGATGCTGCATCACACTTTTGTTAGTTATTTTTCTAAAGTCTATTGAAAAAAACGGGGGGTGCAAAACGAGGACTTCCCAGGTGGTCACCCATCCTTGTTTTACTCTCGCAAAAGCACGCTTACCTGCGGAGTTCTGATGGGATCCAGTGCATTAGTACTGGTATGATCGTATCCATCAAGATAGCTGCAGAAAATTCATATAATCCTATTGCGTACCACCCACTTCCGCTGGTCCCCACGCGAACAGGCGATCCGATCGATCCCATTACTCCGCGATGCGGTGGGGCCGTTTTTGCCAAAATACCACTCTCGAGTCGACCTTTTTGTTAAGAGAAATAATTTTTCACCAGTACCGATATACCGAAAGTACCGAAACTATCTTTCGGGTGAATACATGTTTGGTTTTTATCAAATTAATGGTTTGAAAAGTGTTTCTAAATGAGAGCGTGTTTTTTTTTTAAATTTTTTTCAGAGATGCTTTTCTGTAGATGCTGCATCACACTTTTGTTAGTTATTTTTCGAAAGTCTGTTGAAAAAAAAAGGTGGTGCAATACGAGGACTTCCCAGGAGGTCACCCATCCTAGTTCTACTTTCTAAATGAGAGCGTGTTTTTTTTTTTAATTTTTTTCAGAGATACTTTTTGGTAGATGCTGCATCACACTTTTGTTAGTTATTTTTCTAAAATCTGTTCAAAAAAATGGGGGGTGCAAAACGAGGACTTCCCAGGAGGTCACCCATCCTAGTTCTACTCCCGCACAAGCACGCTTCCCTGCGGAGTTCTGATGGAATCCGATGCATTAGTACTGGTATGATCGCATCAATCAAGATAGCTGCAGAAAATTGATATAATCCTGTTGCAAACCACCTGCTTCTGCCCGGTCCCCACGCGAACAGGCGATCCGATCGATACCCCTTACTGCGCAATGCGGTGGGGCCGTTTTTGCGAAAATACCACTCTCGGGTCGACCTTTTTGTTAAGTGAAATAATTTTTCACCCGAACCGATGCACCAAAAGCACCGAAACTATATCCCGAGTGATTACATGTATGGTTTTTTTCAAATTAATGATTTTAAAAGTGTTTTTAAATGAGGGCGAGTTTTTTTTTTAATTTTTTTCGGAGATGCTTTTCGGTAAATGCCGCATCACACTTTTGTTAGTTATTTTTCGAGAGTCTGTTGAAAAAAAAGGGGGGTGCAATGCGAGGGCTTCCCAGGAGGTCACCCATCCTAGTTCTACTCTCGCCCAAGCACGCTTACCTGTGGAGTTCTGATAGAATCCGATGCATTAGTACTGGTATGATCGCATCAATTAAGATAGCTGCAGAAAATTGATATAATCCTGTTGCAAACCACCTGCTTCTGCCCGGTCCCCACGCGAACAGGCGATCCGATCGATAACCCTTACGACGCAATGCGGTGGGGCCGTTTTTGCCAAAATACCACTCTTGAGTCGACCTTTTTGTTAAGAGAAATAATTTTTCACCCGAAACGATGCACCAAAAGCACCGAAACTATATCCCGAGTGATTACATGTATGGTTTTTTTTCAAATTAATGATTTTAAAAGTGTTTTTAAATGAGGGCGAGTTTTTTTTAAATTTTTTCCGGAGATGCTTTTCGGTAGATGCCGCATCACACTTTTGTTAGTTGTTTTTCGAAAGTCTGTTGAAAAAAAATGGGGGTGCAATACGAGGACTTCCCAGGAGGTCACCCATCCTAGTTCTACTCTCGCCCAAGCACGCTTAACTGCGGAGTTCTGATGGGATGCGACGCATTAGTGCTGGTATGATCGCATCCATCACGATAGCTGCAGAAAATTCATATAATCCTGTTGGGAACCACCTGCTTCCGCCCTGTCCCCACGCGAACAGGCGATCCGATCGATACCCATCGCTACGCGATGCGGTGGGACCGTTTTTGCCAAAATTCCACTCCCGAGTCAGCATTTTTGTTAAGAGAAATGATTTTTTACCAGTACCGATGCATCGAAAGTACCGAAACTTTCTCCCGAGTGATTACATGTTTGGTTTTTCGCGTATTAATGATTGGAAGAGTGTTTTTAAATGAGGGCGAGTTGTTTTTTAATTTTTTCCGGCGATACTTTTCGGTAGATGTTGCATCACACTTTTGTTAGTTATTTTTTGAAAGTCTGTTGAAAAAAAAAGGGGTGCAATACGAGAACTTCCCAGGAGGTCACCCATCCTAGTACTACTCTCGCCCAAGCACGCTTACCTGCGGAGTTCTGATGGGATCTGGTGCACTAGTACTGGTATGATCGTATCCATCAAGATAGCTGCAGAAAGCTCATATAATCCTATTGCGAACCACCCACTTTCGCTGGTCCCCACGCGAACAGGCGATCCGATCGATCCCATTACTACGCGATGCGGTGGGGCCGTTTTTACGAAAATACCACTCTCGAGTCGACCTTTTTGTTAAGAGAAATAATTTTTCACCAGTACCGATACACCGAAAGTACCGAAACTTCTTCCGGGTGAATACATGTTTGGTTTTTATCAAATTAATGGTTTGAAAAGTGTTTCTAAATGAGCGCGTGTTTTTTTTTTTAATTTTTTTCGGACTTGCTTTTCGGTAGATGCTATATCACACTTTTGCTAGTTATTTTTCGAAAGTCTATTGAAAAAAAAGGGGGGTGCAAAACGAGGACTTCCCAGGAGGTCACTCATCCTAGTTATACTTTCTAAATGAGAGCGTGCTTTTTTTTTTAATTTTTTTCAGAGATGCTTTTTGGTAGATGCTGCATCACACTTTTGTTAGTTATTTTTCTAAAGTCTATTGGAAAAAACGGGGGTGCAAAACGAGGACTTCCCAGGTGGTTACCCATCTTAGTTCTACTCTCGCACAAGCACGCTTACCTGTGGAGTTCTGATGGGATCTGGTGCATTAGTACTGGTATGATCGTATCCATCAAGATAGCTGTAGAAAATTCATATAATCCTATTGCGTACCACCCACTTCCGCTGGTCCCCACGCGAACAGGCGATCCGATCGATCCCATTACTCCGCGATGCGGTGGGGCCGTTTTTGCCAAAATATCACTCTCGAGTCGACCTTTTTGTTAATAGAAATAATTTTTCACCAGTACCGATATACCGAAAGTACCGAAACTATCTTCCGGGTGAATACATGTTTGGTTTTTATCAAATTAATGGTTTGAAAAGTGTTTCTAAATGAGAGCGTGTTTTTTTTTTAAATTTTTTTCAGAGATGCTTTTCGGTAGATGCTGCATCACACTTTTGTTAGTTATTTTTCGAAAGTCTGTTGAAAGAAAAAGGTGGTGCAATACGAGGACTTCCCAGGAGGTCACCCATCCTAGTTCTACTTTCTAAATGAGAGCGTGTTTTTTTTTTTAATTTTTTTCAGAGATACTTTTTGGTAGATGCTGCATCACACTTTTGTTAGTTATTTTTCTAAAGTCTATTGAAAAAAACGGGGGGTGCAAAACGAGGACTTCCCAGGAGGTCATCCATCCTAGTTCTACTCTCGCACAAGCACGCTTACCTACGGAGTTCTGATGGAATCCAATGCATTAGTACTGGTATGATCGCATCAATCAAGATAGCTGCAGAAAATTGATATAATCCTGTTGCAAACCACCTGCTTCCGCCCGGTCCCCACGCGAACAGGCGATCCGATCGATACCCCTTACTGCGCAATGCGGTGGGGCCGTTTTTGCGAAAATACCACTCTCGGGTCGACCTTTTTGTTAAGAGAAATAATTTTTCACCCGAACCGATCCACCAAAAGCACCGAAACTATATCCCGAGTGATTACATGTATGGTTTTTTTCAAATTAATGATTTTAAAAGTGTTTTTAAATGAGGGCGAGTTTTTTTTTTAATTTTTTTCGGAGATGCTTTTCGGTAAATGCCGCATCACACTTTTGTTAGTTATTTTTCGAAAGTCTGTTGAAAAAAAAGGGGGGGTGCAATACGAGGACTTCCCAGGAGGTCACCCATCCTAGTTCTACTTTCTAAATGAGAGCGTGTTTTTTTTTTAAATTTTTTTCAGAGATGCTTTTTGGTAGATGCTGCATCACACTTTTGTTAGTTATTTTTCTAAAGTCTAATGAAAAAAACGGGGGGTGCAAAACGAGGACTTCCTAGGAGGTCACCCATCCTAGTTCTACTCTCGCACAAGCAGGCTTACCTGCGGAGTTCTGATGGAATCCGATGCATTAGTACTGGTATGATCGCATCAATTAAGATAGCTGCAGAAAATTGATATAATCCTGTTGCAAACCACCTGCTTCTGCCCAGTCCCCACGCGAACAGGCGATCCGATCGATACCCCTTACTACGCAATGCGGTGGGGCCGTTTTTGCGAAAATACCACTCTCGAGTCGACCTTTTTGTTAAGAGAAATAATTTTTCACCCGAACCGATGCACCAAAAGCACCGAAACTATATCCCGAGTGATTACAAGTATGGTTTTTTCCAAATTAATGATTTTAAAAGTGTTTTTAAATGAGGGCGATTTTTTCTTTATTTTTTTTCGGAGATGCTTTCCGGTAAATGCCGCATCACACTTTTGTTAGTTATTTTTCGAAAGTCTGTTGAAAAAAAAGGGGGGTGCAATACGAGGGCTTCCCAAGAGGTCACCCATCCTAGTTCTACTCTCGCCCAAGCATGCTTAACTGCGGAGTTCTGATGGGATCCGACGCATTAGTGCTGGTATGATCGCATCCATCACGATAGCTGCAGAAAATTCATATAATCCTGTTGGGAACCACCTGCTTCCGCCCGGTCCCCACGCGAACAGGCGATCCGATCGATACCCATCGCTACGCGATGCGGTGGCACCGTTTTTGCCAAAATTCCACTCCCGAGTCAACATTTTTGTTAAGAGAAATGATTTTTTACCAGTACCGATGCATCGAAAGTACCGAAACTATCTCTCGAGTGATTACATGTTTGGTTTTTTTCAAATTAATGATTTTAAAAGTGTTTTTAAATGAGGGCGTGTTTTTTTTTTTTTTTTTTCCGGAGATGCTTTTCGGTAGATGCTGCATCACACTTATTTTAGTTATTTTTCGAAAGTCTGTTGAAAAAAAATGGGGGTGCAACACGAGAACTTCCCCAGAGGTCACCCGTCCTAGGGGTACTCTCACCCAAGCACGCTTAACTGCAGAGTTCTGATGGGATCCGGTACATTAGTGCTGGTATGATCGCATCCATCAAGATAGCTGCAGAAAATTCAAATAATGCTGTTGCAAACCACCTGCTTCCGCCTGGTCCCCACACGAACAGGCGATCCGATCGATACCCATCGGTACGCGAAGCGGTGGGGCCGTGTTTGCCAAAATCCCACTCCCAAGTCAACTTTTTTCTTAAGAGAAATAATTTTTCACCGGAACCGATGCACCAAAAGTACCGAAACTATCTCTCGAGTGATTACATGTATGGTTTTTTTCAAATTAATGATTTTAAAAGTGTTTTTCAATGAGGCGTGTTTTTTTTTTTTAATTTTTTTCGGAGACGCTTTTCCGTAGATGCAGCATCTCAATTTCGTTATTTCTTTCTAGAAAGTCTATTGAAAAAAAAGGGGTTGCAACAAGAGAACTTCCCAGGGGGTCAACCATCCTAGTACTACTCTCGTCCGAGCACGCTTAACTGCGGAGTTCTGATTGGATTCGGTGCATTAGTGCTGGTATGATTGCATCCATCAAGATAGCTGCAGAAAATTCATATAATCCTGTTGCGAACCACCCGCTTCCGCCTGGTCCCCACGCGAATAGGCGATCCAATCAATACTCATTGCTACGCGATGAGGTGGGGCTGTTTTTGCCAAAATCCCACTCCCGAGGCGACCTCTTTGTTAAGAGAAATAATTTTTCACCCGAACTGATGCACCGAAAGTTTCGAAACTATCTCCCGAGGGATTACATGTATGGTTTTTTTCAAATTAATGATTTTAAATGTGTTTTTAAACGAGGGCGTGTTTTCTTTTTTAATTTTTTTCCGGAGACGCTTTTCCGTAGATGCTGCATCACACTTTTGTTATTTATTTTTCGAAAGTCTGTGGAAAAAAAAGGAGGGTGCAACATGAGAACCTCTGAGGAGGTCACCCATCCTAGTACTACTCTCGCCCAAGCACGCTCAACTGCGGAGTTCTGGTGGGATCTGGTGCATTAGTGCTACTATGATCGCATCCATCAAGATAGCTGCAGAAAATTCATATAATCCTGTTGCGAACCACCTGCTTCCGTTCGGTCCCAGCGCGAACAGGCGATCCGGTCGCTCCCATTGGTACGCAATGCGATTGGGCCATTTTTGCCAAAATCCCACTCCCGATTCGACTTTTTTGTTAAGAGAAATAATTTTTCACCGGAACCGATGCACCAAAAGTACCGAAACTATCTCCCGAGGGATTACATGTATGGTTTTTTTCAAATTAATGATTTGAAAAGTGTTTTTAAATGAGGGCGTGTTTTTTTTTTTTTAATTTTTTTCGGAGATGCTTTTCAGTAGATGCTACATCACACTTTTGTTAGTTATTTTTCGAAAGTCTGTTGAAAAAAAAGGGGGGTACAACTACATTCTCTCTGAGCTTTTGTCTTAACAGCTTCCTCTTCATATCCCACCATAATCCCGCTTCCCCTTGTTGTAGGTGACTGGCATACTGTACTTTTTGCGCCTCTGTGCACCCGCTGATTTCAAAGGTGCGTTCCAGGTCCGTGATCCAATGGTCCACTTTCATGGCTCCTTCAGTCCCCATAAAGTTTGGGTACCGATAGACCAGAAATTTTTCATAGGAGCATCTTGATGTTCCTCCACTGGTGTTTGGGTGAAATTGGCTCTATTCCATCTGGTTCTTTACCAGTTCTATCATCTGGCAGATAGCCTCCGCTATCGCATGTGCGCCATCCAGTGGGGCATTGGGAATCTCTCTTCCTCCGATTCTAGGGGGAGTAATTAGTGGCGTACTTCCTGCCGTTGGTATGACAAGACTCGTAATGTTTCCTTCTGGTGGTGCCTCAGGTCTTGGGGTAGGAGCACGACGCTTTCCTCCCACCATGATTTCTTGAAAAGCACAAAATTCTCACGTGAGTTACCCTAACTCTTGCGATTTTGATTCTCATGCCTCACAATGTCATCAATTAATACGGATATCATCTCCAACCAACCTCTCTAAGAATACATGCCTATAGCTATGAATTTATAGCCTATACCATGTGATTCCTTTCCTAGGACTTGTGGTTTTTACCTAGAGACTTAACTGCTCTGATACCACCGCTGTCAAAACCCCCCGCTAATTCTTGGGATTGCACGTAACTGAGACATCGGGGATGATCATCACATGGAAGCTCACCCCTCATTAGTAATACAAACAAAGCAAGCGTGCTAAAAATAAAGATAGTGAATAGTAAACTCGCAGCGAAAAAGGTCAAGCCAAATAAAATTTTTAAGCCAAGGCGTTTACGACTTACCGCGCATCACATGGTTAACATGATTTCAAACTCAAAATAAACTTCATACATATCTAAAGTCACTATTACCAATGTATCTGGTTCCACAAAAGTCAGTTTTCCCAAAACAGTAGGAAAACTCTCAAAATATAAATGAGTAGATACAAAAGTAGCGTAGGCGATTCTCATTGCCCTCCTTTTCTAATACAAGGGCTTTTTCTTTACCTCCTTGAAATCAAGGCCATAACAAAGACGGTCCAGATTCAATCTAGTTCCTACGTCACAACTCATCCCAGAGAATGACTCAAACAGACGTCCTAAGTGGAGGGACTCGTCTACTCTTAAGACCAAGCAACACCCCGTAGGGCGTAGGTCAGCAAAAAAAAAATGTCGTTGTTGGCAGTGACTCCACCGCCCAATGGCCTAACAAATCGAGAGTCACCGGCTCAGCAATGGCGGACTTAGTCGAGCCCTTAAGGGTCTGAGGTGTTGTCCTGAGAATCATAATTGGTCGATCCATCATCACCTGCAACTACTTCTATCGTCCTCAATAAGGAATGATAGTGGGAATATAAAAAGGTGAGATTTTGAAAAATCTTAGTTAAGTACATAATTATTTCAACAAAAGCATCTCAAGCATACAGTTAAGCGAATAACAAACAATCTTATATACATCATGCATTATGCGACTCATGACTTTACTGATGCACATGCTCATGCTCATGTTAGCTTTCATTAACTTATTTTCATTATCTTCTTTCATGTACTTGCTTATCATTTCTTGAGGCAAAAATACATGAACTTCTTTCAAAATTCATCAATTTCAAATACTTTTCATCATTTCTTATCTTAGGCGCCACTTATTTATCATATATCTTAGGCTCGTAAACCGTTCTTTTCGTCATGACTTCTTCTTATTGGACATCTCATGGTTCCCCTAAGCACTGTTCCTCGCTAGTTACCATATCACCCGGCGACCACTCAAGCCTAAGTAAAAATATTTCGCGACTTTTCGCTCTTCATCGCTCGGTGATTGATCACTCACCAAGCGGCTACAAACTCTTATACGATAAGGCAAAAGCCAACACCGCCATTTGGGCACCCAATAGCTTTAGGTGCGACCATGCTCTGGACACCTTCTGGAGCCATACATAGTCTGCCGACTATTCTTCGTCGACCCAAGGGTTTTCACTCAACTTTAATCACTGCTGAGTAGACAGGGAGTTCCACTGGGACACTACCCCGTCCCAGCCTTTGGGGTTCTTATAAAACTTTAATTTCTTTTCTTTTAAAAACATGTTTGACTCAAAAACATGGTTTTCATGCTTCATGCATGAGACATGCAACTCATAACACTTAACATGTGAAACGTGAGACGAACACACGTGTACTAAGTGTCATACTCTTTCACAAGATAAGCACCATAGAATTGTACTTCTTTTCCATCTAAAAGTACACAATGGGCCTTGCACACACTTAGGGGTGCTCGGCCCTCCCCCATTAGGGTTGGGCCGAGACCCTCCTTAGTTATTTTCTAATATTTTATTTTCCTATCCTTCTCCAAATACTCCAATCTAGCCTCAATAAAATAATTGAATATTTTTAACACCAAAAAATGTCTTAGCCGAAACCTAAGGTCCTTATGTTTATTATTTTAATCACTTTTCTTTTCATCAAGATAGCTCACTTAACCATTCATGCGAAAACCGAATATCAAGCTATCAAATTCCTCTAGTTCTTATACCTCTAATCTTTTTCCAAGTATTCAAGATTTAATCATAGTGCAACATAATAGTTGAAAAGAAAGCTAAACCCAAAAGCCTTCAAAACCAAAACACCTATATGCACCAATCCAACATTTTTCGACTCCAAGTTAAATTTTAACATGCATACATATCATCATCACTCATCATAGTAATCATGCTACATTCTTCCTTTGTATCAAAGTATTAAAATCCACAATACAATATAACCTTTAATCTCAAATGATACTTAAATCAAACATGGATTTTGCCACCAAATGAACAAAACATTTTCTTCAAGTAATCTAACCCACATCATCCAATATCCTACAAGTTAACCTTAATCATGCATGCATTTCTTCAATTTACGCATCATGTTTATTTCTTTGAAATAAGTTGACTAAATCCACCCATCATTTTATATTCTCAAACTTAAAGAATCATAAATTTAAACATGGATTCATACCTAGCTAAGCATGGTATTTTCACTAAGGAATTTCATTTTAGCATAAAAATTTTCCACTCAAGAATGCTTGCCTCAGCTCCTCTACACTTAGGATATTCTTTTATTTAGAGGATAGAAAAAAATGAAGCAAAAGAAAATGGAGTGGGAGAGAGTGTTGGCCGAAAGGTGTGGGGTGGAGGGGTGTGTGTGCAAGAAAGGAAAAAAGAGCCAAGGCAATTAGGCCATTCGGCCACGGGATTCTTCCCTAGGTCTAGCCACTCATTTTCCTAAGCTTTGGTGTGACATTTGAAGGATTGAATGACTCTTTGATTAACTTTCATCACATAACCACTCCAAGACCAAATCTAGCCCATACTTAGGTTGATTTTGTTTCCCCCATTTTTAGCTATGGCCGGCGCCCTCCATATGTTTTTGGCTTCCTATTTCCTTCAAATCACTCATTCATCTCCCCCCCATTACCTCATGTGTGAATCCAATGGATTGCAAGATCAAACTTTTGGGGAAATGGGCAAGCATGGTTCGGCTATGCCACCTTTGGTTTCACCCGAAACCTTCCCTCCTTCTGCCATGGTTTTCTCTCTTCTCAATCATCTATCAATCCAGTTGTCACTTATTCTTACACTCTTACACATTGTACTTCTCACTCTTACACCAATCTCACAAGTCCCTTCACCTAGATTTGTCAAAATCCTAAGAAGAACTTCAAAGGAAGCCCATGGTTTTGGCTTCACCCGAATCTCTTTTTGTTTTCTTTTGTTCTTCTATTCCTCTCTCTCATGATACCACATCTTACTTTTCAATCACCTTGTCCACTCACTCTTACAAGATCTACTTTTGGTCATTTGTTTAGATTATTGAAGATTGTATAGGAAAACACACCAAAGAGGTTCGGCTACATGCCTCCACCGAAGCTCCCATTTCTCTTTTTTTCGATTTTCTATTTCAACCACATGTGTCACCTATCTAGATATGGTATACTCCTAGGAAAACTAAAATAGAAGATCTCCTCACACTTCCCAACTTTTCCAATGATGTAAAAAATCCTACCTTCATTCTCACACTCCATCTTCCAAAGAACCCACTAGTTAACTCCCAACTACTAACAATATTTCTACTTTTTATCTACTAGTCTTGAATGACTCACAAGGGTTTCTCTAGAGATGATATGTGTCACTTGTGTGGGCTTGATGGATCATGGGTCAATCTCATGGGCTTGTGGGCTTGTTATTCCTCTTTTGGCCCACTAACTTAAGTTATGCTTTCAAGGCTTCAATTCTAAGCCCAACTCTTAGGGGCTTGCTTTGTTTGACCACTAAGCTTATTCCTTTTTTTTTTATAGATAATAAATTAATTGATTAATGATGCCAATTTAAGAAATTCCAGGCTGTCACAGCACTCCAATACTTAATTCTTCAAATGATCAAAAGATCTCAACCTAAGAGGTCTAGGGTTCTATTTATAGACTTTACAAAGTGGAAACATCTAAAAGGTCCCTAGCAACTATTTAATTAAATAAAATAAATAAAAGCAAATGAGTTGGACTTGGGTGTCCATGAGTTGAACATGGGCGATTTTTGATGGGGTATTATCACTCCCCCTCTGTTTAAGAAAATCCCTGTCCCCAAGGATCTACATTGAAAAAGGTGTGTCCACCTTGTCTTGCTTTACCCCCTTGGGATCAGAAAGGGGCTTATGCCGACTCCCTTTCTTAAGCATTCTTTCAAGCTTCTCGAAACTTGCTTGTGTCTCTCTTCTTGTGGCTTTGGTGGCTTTTGAGGTTCTTCTCCGCTTCTTTCTGGGACTCTCACGACCTCTTTTGGTTTGGTCAAAGTGGTACTAAGCTTGTCAAGAGTGTTGTCGATCCTCTTGGCATCATTAGCACCCCTTAGCATTGTACTTGGGAAGTCCAACCTTGGGTCTTCCACCAACTTATGTGGTCGACCCCAACAAAGAAAGATGAAGGCCTCCCAACTGACCTTTTCAATGAAATGATAGTGCCTTTCGAGGGACACTCTTAATGAAAGTGTAGTGCCTCTTAGGGGAGACACTCTCAATGACAGCACCAAATTGATAGGGATCTCGGTTTGGTCCCTAAGCAAGATGGTCCTCCTCCATACATGTCTCCTCTTAGTGACCAAACAAGACTCAATGGTTTGGTTGCTTTAGGTATTTTTTCTGTTTTCTTGAGTTCCTATCACAGTGGGGTTATGGTGTTTAATGATGGTTTTGGTTTAAGTGGGAGATCTGGTGGTCTAAGTGGTAGATTAGGGTAGAAAAGGTTTAAGGGAATGTCCTATGGATAGGCCTATGTGTTGGGGTCTTTTTGGTAAGGCATATGGAATATATGGTGTAGTATGGCTAGGGTTTTAGTGGGGGCTTAAGTAAATTTTGAGATTAAGGATTAGGGTTAGGATTTTGTTCATTTGGATAAGGTAGTGGATGAATGAGACTAGGCTAGGGTTTTGGGATTGTAGAATTTGGCTAAGGTTATCTTGAAAGACAAATTCCTAATTTTTAGAAATTTTTAATTTCAAATTGAATGGGTATGGTCGGCTATGGATTGGATGGATAAGGCTTGGATTTTGAATGAGATTTAGCTGGGTTTGGATAGGATTTAATTGAGTCACTTAAAAGATAAATGATCATTTAAATCTAATCAGATAAGGTAAGGTAAATGAGGTGTCAAGTTGAGTTCAGCTACACTAGGGAAGTGGTAGCCGAGTAGGATAATGTTAGAAAGTAGGGTTTTATGGGTTATAGGGGATTAGGGTTTTATGGCTTATGGGGTATTAGGATTTTATGGCTTATGGAGAATTAGGGTTTTATGGTTTATGGGAATTAGGAATTTATGGCTCATGAGAATTAAGGTTTTGGGTTAGGGTGTGTGTGTTGGCCAATGGTATGGATAAGTTAAGTGGAAATGTGGTGGGCTAGGGTTTTATGGCTTATGGGGGATTAGGGTTTTATGGCTTATGGGAATTAGGGTTTTATGACTTATGGGAATTAAGTTTTTGGGCTTGGGTTTGTGTGTCGGCCGAATGGTATGGATAAGGTAAGTGGAAATGTGGTGGGCTAGGGTTTGATGGCTAATAGGGGGCGACTTCAGTGAAGCTAGGGTTGGCCGAATTTGAGCTTGGCTCTTGAGAAAGTTCAAGGCAATCCTATGAACTCCCAATGCAGTGGATGATCACAAGATGAATTTGAAGAACACAAAGCACCAATCCGAGAACTACAACGGAGGGTTCGGCTAGCACCCTTCAATGCACAACTCTTCACACCTTCACTTACTCACTCACACTTAATTCTCAAATCCACAAGTGGTGTGGATTCGGCAATCACACAAAACAATAACCAATCAATACTCAAACCACTCCAAGAAATAAATCAATAAACACAAGAATTCCAAATTGAAAAATACCTCAAACTTTATTGATAAGCAGAATAATAAAAAAATAAGTTGGAGCAACACTGATTCACAAATTGCACGGCATGTTTCTCTTCAAGGATATTCATGGATTGCACCCCAAAAAGCCCAACTGCTAGGCTCCGAAAATAGATCCAAGCCACATAGTGGCCGGCCTAACTCCCTCTCAAGAGCACTCCAATACTCAATTCTTCAAATGATCAAAAGATCTCAAACTAAGAGGCCTAGTGTTCTATTTATAGAGCTTACAAAGTGGAAACCTCTAAAAGGTCCCTGGAAATTATTTAATAAATAAAATAAATAAAAGCAAATGAGTTGGACGTGGGTGTCCATGTGTGTCTAGGGCAAGGGAACATGAGCAGTTTTTGATGGGTTATTATCACTCCCCCTCCGTTTAAGAAAATCCTTGCCCCCAATGATCCACTTTGAAAAAGGCGAGTCCACCTTGTCTTGCTTTACCCCCTTGGGATGAGGAAGGGGCTTATGCCAACTCCCTTTTTTAAGCATTTTTTCAAGCTTCTTGACGCTTTCTTGTGTCTCTCTTCTTGTGGTTTTGGTGGCTTCTAAGGTTCTTCTCCACTTGTTTTCGGGACTTTCACAGCCTCTTTCAATTTGGTCAGAGTGGTACCTAGCTTGTCAAGAGTGTTGTCGACCCTCTTGGCTTCATCAGTACCCCTTAGCATTGTGCTTGGAAAGTCCAACCTTGGGTCTTCCACGAACTGATGTGGTCAACCCCTACAAAGAAAGATGAAGGCCTTCCAACTGACCTTTTGAATGAAATGACAGTGCCTTTCGGGGGGCACTCTTAATGAAAGTGTAGTGCCTCTTGGGGGAGACACTCTCAATGAAAGCACCAAATTGATAGGGACCTCGGTCTGGTCCCTAAACAAGACGGTCATCCTCTACACATGTCTCCTCTTAGTGACCGAACAAGTCTCAATGGTTTGGTTGCTTTAGGTATTTTTTCTATTTTCTTGAGTTCCTATGATAGTGGGGTTGTGGTGTTTAAGGATGGTTTTGGTTTAAGTAGTGAGATCTGGTGGTCTAAATGGTAAATTATGATAGAAAAGGTTTAAGGGAATGTCCTATGGGTAGGCTTGTGTGTTGGGGTCTTTTTGACAAGGCGTATGGAACATATGGTGTAGTAGGGCTAGGGTTTTAGTGGGGGTTTAAGGGAATTTTGAGATTAAGGATTATGGTTAGGGCTTTGGTCATTTGAATAAGGTAGTGGATGAATAAGGCTAGGCTAGGGTTTTGAGCGTTGTGGAATTTGGCTAAGGTCATCTTGAAAGGCAAATTCATAATTTTTAGGAATTTTGAATTTCAAATCTGAATGGATATGGCTAGCTATGGATTGGATGGATAAGGCTTAGATTTTGAATGGGATTGTTTGGGTTTGGATAGGATTTAATTGATCATTATTTAATTGAGTCACTTAAAGGATAAATGATCAATTAGATCTAAAGAGATAAGGTAAGGTAGATGAGGTGTCAAGTGGAGTTCGGCTATCTTTAGGAAAGTGTTGTCCGAGTAGGATAATGCTAGAAAGTAGGGTTTTATGGCTTAAGGGAGATTAGGGTTTTATGGCTCATGGGGGATTAGGGTTTTATGGCTTATGAGAATTAGGCTTTTATGGCTTATGGGGGATTAGGGTTTTATGGCTTATAAGAATTATGGTTTTATGGCGTATGGGAATTAAGGTTTTGGGCTAGCGTTTGTGTGATGGCCGAATGGTATGAATAAGGTAAGTGGGATTGTGGTGGGCTAGGGCTTGATGGCTTATGTGGGGCGTCTTTGGTGAAGCTAGGGTTGGTCGAATTCAAGCTTGGCTCTTGAGAAACTTCAAGGGAATCTTATGAACTCCAATGCAATGGATGATCACAAGATGAACTTGAAGAACACAAAACACCAATCTGAGAACTACAATTGAGGGTTCGGCTAGCACCCTTCAATGCACAACTCTTCATACCTTCACTCACTCACACTCAATTCTCAAATCCACAAGTGTTGTGGATTTGGCACTCACACAAAACAATAGCCAATCAATACTCAAACCACTCCAAGAAATAAATCAAAGAACACAAGAACACCAAATTAAAAAAATACCTTAAACTTTATTGATAAGCAAAATGTTGAAAGGCTAAGTTGGAGCAACACCGATTCACGAATTGCACGGCATGTTTCTCTCAAGGAGATTTATGGATTGCACCCCAAAAATCCCAAGTGTTAGGCAATGAAAAGAAATCCAAGCCTAATAGTGGCCGACCTAACTCTTTGTCAGGAGCACTCCAATACTCAATTCTTCAACTGATCAAAAGATCTCAAACTAAGAGGCCTAGGGTTCTATTTATAGAACTTACAAAGTGGAAACATCTAAAAGGTCCCTGGTAATTATTTAATTAAATAAAATAAATAAAAGAAAATGAGTTGGACTTGGGTGTCCATGTGTGTCTAGGGCCTTGAACATAGGCAGTTTTTGATGGGGTATTATCACCCCCATTCTGTTTAAGAAAATCCTTACCCCCAAGGATCCACTTTGAAAAATGTGAATCCACCTTGTCTTGCTTTACCCCCTTGGGATGAGGAAGGGGCTTATGCCGACTCCCTTTCTTAAGAATTCTTTCAAGCTTTTCGAAGCTTGCTTACGTCTCTCTTCTTGTGGCTTTGGTGGCTTTTGAGGTTCTTCTCCACCTCTTTCTGGGACTCTCACGGCCTCTTTCGGTTTGGTCAAAGTGGTACTAAGCTTGTCAAGAGTGTTGTTGAGCCTCTTAGCATAATTAGTACCCCTTAGCATTGTACTTGGAAAGTTCAACCTTGGGTCTTCCACCAACTTATGTGAACGGCCCCTACAAAGAAAGATGAAGGCCTCCCAACTGACCCGTTCAATGAAATGATAGTGCCTTTTGGGGGACACTCTTAGTGAAAGTGTAATGCCTCTTAGGGGAGACACTCTCAATAAAAGCACCAAATTGATAGGAACCTTGGTCTGGTCCCTAAACAAGAAGGTCTACCTCCATACATGTCTCCTCTTAGTGACCAAACAAGTCTCAATGGTTTGGTTCGTTTAGGTATTTTTTTCTGTTTTCTTGAGTTCCTATGATAGTGGTGTTATGGTGTTTAAGGATGGTTTTGGTTTAAGTAGGGAGATTTGGTAGTCTAAGTGGTGAATTAGGGTAGAAATGGTTTAAGGGAATGTCAAATGGGTAGGCCTATGTGTTGGGGTCTTTTTGGTAAAGCATATGGAACATATGGTGTAGTAGGACTAGGGTGTTAGTGGGGGCTTAAGGGAATTTTGAGATTAAGGATTAGAGTTAGGGTTTTGGTCATTTGGATAAGGTAGTGGATGAATGAGGCTAGACTAGGGTTTTGGGGGTTGTGCAATTTGGCTAAGGTTATCTTGAAAGACAAATTCCATTTTTTTAGGAATTTTGAATTTCAAATTTGAATGGATATGGCCGGCTATGTATTGGATGGATAAGGCTTGGGTTTTGAATGGGATTTGGTTGGGTTTGGATAGGATTTAATTAAATCACTTAAAGGATAAATGATCAATTAAATCTAATGAGATAAGGTAAGGTAGATGAGGTGTCAAGTGGAGTTCGGCTATCACTAGGGAAGTGTTGGCCGAGTAGGATAATGTTAGTAAGTAGGGTTTTATGGCTCATGGGGGATTAGGGTTTTATGGCTTATGGGAATTAGGGTTTTATGGCTTATGGGAATTAAGGTTTTGGGCTACCGTTTATGTGTTGGCCGAATGGTATGGATAAGATAAATGGGAATGTGGTGGGTTGGGTTTTGATGGCTTATATGAGGCGACTTCGGTGAAGTTAGGGTTGGCCAAATTCGAGCTCGGCTCTATAGAAACTTCAGGGGAATCTTATGAACTCCCAATGCAATGGATGATCACAAGATGAACTTGAAGAATGCAAAATACCAATCTGAGAACTACAACGGAGGGTTCAGCTAGCATCCTTCAATGCACAACTCTTCACACCTTTACTCACTCACACTCAATTCTCAAATCCACAAGTGGTGTGAATTCGGGACTCACACAAAACAATAATCTATCAATACTCAAACCACTCCAAGAAATAAATCGAAGAACACAAGAACACCAAATTAAAAAATACCCCAAGCTTTATTGATAAGCAAAATGATAAAAGGATAAGTTGGAGCAACACCGATTCACAATTGCATGGCATGTTTCCCTTCAAATGATCAAAAGATCTCAAACTAAGAGGCCTAGGGTCCTATTTATAGAGCTTACAAAGTGGAAACTTCTGAAGGTTCCCTGGCAATTATTTAATTAAATAAAATAAATAAAAGCAAATGAGTTTGACTTGGGTGTCTGTGTGTGTCTAAGGCCTTGAACATGAGTGATTTTTGATGGGGTATTATCACAGGGGCTGGGGCACAAGTTTGGGGGGAAGGGTATTTCAGAATTCTGTGCTGAGGGAGAATTTCAGGAGTAGAATCCAAATGGAGATATTTAAAAAAAGTACACAGTGGCAACGCCATATCAAATGGGACTTAAGAAATGGTGTACGTAACATCACCCAATCTAAAATCGCCCACCACATTTTTCATTGTCCATACGAGAAATGGGAAATGCTTTGTGTACTGTTCATGGTGGACATCATGGTCCCTTTTTTTTTTTAACAAAAAACAAACTTATAATTAAATAAATATTATTTAATAATATTCTAATTTTTTTAAATGTTTAAATACATTTAAAAATGATATGAAAAAGGTGAAAAAAAAAATATTTTTGCACTAACGGTGCAAATGAAGGGGTTGCTACAGTAGTGGCTGTAGCACTGCCCTAAGAGAAATATTAGGAGCTGGATGGGTGCCAAAGTATTTTTTGCACTAACCAATTATAAACCGAAACATACACTAAATCTCCCTTCTCTCTCTCTAGAGTCCAGACTGCTGCTGTCCCTTTCTTTCCCTGCATTCACAAACCTTCCAAAAAGTGACTTTTCCTCTTGAGCTCCCACGACCCCAAATATCTCGGCTTTCTCTCTGACTTTCTCTCCCATCTACACTCGACGTCGGCATTGATAGAATCCCTATAAATTAGTCTTTAAAGTTTGGCAATTAAACAGATTTCTATATAATTCATGCTTTTTGCCTTCTCTAATCTATTTTTCGGATGAGTGATTTCCTCCATTGTCCCTGTTTGGTCTGTGAATGTTTTTTGTGGGCTTTGGTAGTGTATGTTTAATGCTTTCACAAGATCCATATAGGAGAGAATGGTCTGCGTCAATAAATTAACCAAAAAATAGAAGGAAAAATACAACCCAGAAAAGCTTTTATAACATATTAACCCAAATAGGAATTAGGGTAAAGTTGTGTTTTTTTTTTTTTTCAGTTATTTATTAGGTTAAGCTTTTGTTTTGGATTTTTAATATTTGTTAAGTAGTTTATCAACTCCCAAATGTTAATCACAAACAATTTGAAAATCAAGCAACCTTCGTTAACGTCATCACCTAAACCCCAACTTGAAGGATTCGACTCTATCCCTAAATCAAAAACTCCTATATGAATTCAAATTCTAGAGTATAAAATCATCTTCCCCTCATCTATATAAACCACTGAAACCTAAAAAGGGGGGCACAAGAAAAGAATACTCGGGTGAAGAGAGAAGGAGAACTCACTACCGTATGTCCTAGCTCATTGCCCAAGTGCCGCCGACCACTGTTGGACGTCGGACCACCACTGGTAGTGCCGACCTACCCACGTCGCAACCACCTTCCCGGTAAGCCACTGCCGTTGTGTAGACCCTCCTCCCTCTCTTTATGCTTGTCGGTTGCACCCCACCTCTCTCTAACACTTCTGCTCTTCTTTTCTCCACTGCACATCAAACCAGAGAAGCCATCCAGTGTCGTCGGACACCCACAGCACAACCGTTGTCAGTGCCTTCGCTTGTGCTTAGGATCGTACGTAAACCGAGACGTCAGGAATAAGCATCACAGGGAAGTTCACCCCTTGTCGTATCGAGTATTATTTTTTTTAAAATAAAAGCAGTGAATAAAGGTTTTCGCAACGAAAAAAGTCAAACCTTTATAAGCGTACATTACATGGCTCAAAAAAATTAATATCCCAAAATACTTCAATACTATTAATATATCACAAAGATCATTCATAATTGTCTTTTCTTCCAAAACAATGGAAGCCCAAAAATATAAACTAGTAAATACAAAAGTTGCGTAGGCGATTCCCATTGCCCTCCCTTTTTAATCCAATGGCTCTTTTTTTACCTCCTTGAAATCAAAACCATAACGAAGACGGTCCGGATCCAAGATTGGTCCTACTTTACAACTTATCCCGAAGGATGACTCATACAGGGCATCCAAAGTAGAGGGAACCATCTACGCCAAGGACGAAACAACACCCCGTAGGGCGTAGGTCCGCGAAAATATACGTCGCTAGTGGTAGTGACTCCACCGCCCATCGGCCTAGTAAGCCGAGAGTCACCTGCTCAACTGCAGTGGACTCAATCGGGCCCTTGGGGGTCTGAGGTGTCGTCCCTGGAATCATACTCGATTGGATCATCATCACCTGCAACTACTTCTATCGTCCCGAAAAGAGGGGCGGTAGTGGAGAGATAAAGAGAGGGATGAGATTTCGGGAGAAATCTAAGTAAGTACATTTATATCTCAACAAAAGCACTTCAAGCATACAGTTAAATGAATAATAAACAATCATCTGTACATCATACATTATGGGACTCATGACTTTACTTATGCACATACTCATGCTCATGCTATTTTTTTTTTTCAACTTATTTTCTTTAACTTTTTTCATGTGTTTGCTTGTAACCTCATAAAACAAAATGTTTGAATTTCTTTTCGGAACCCATCTTTTCAAAAATGCTTTACATTTTCTCTTATCTTAGGCGCCACTTATCATATCATATCATATCATATGGTCTGAAAGCCCATCTTTTTCGTCATGACCTCTTATTTGGACACCTCACAGTTCCCCTCTGTACCGTGTGTTCCTGCTAGTTACCGTATCACCCAGAGACCGTATCCAACCTAAGTGGCTACGTTTCGTGCCCTTTCGCGCTCTTCATCACTCGGTGATTGATCACTCACCGAGCGACTACAAACTTTTTTGTATCGGTAAGGCAAAAGCCCACATCGTCCTGTAAGCACCTACTAGCTTTAGGTGCGACCACGCTCCGAACACCTTTTAGAGTCATACATGGTCTCCTGACGGTTCTTTGTCGACCCAGAGGCTTTCAATCGACTTTAGACACTCCTAAGTGAACAGGGAGTTCCACTAGGGTACTACCCCGTCCCAACCTTTAGAGTTCTTATAAAACTTTAATCTCTTTTCTTTTCTTTTAAAAACATGTTTGACTCAAAAACATGATTTTTCGTACTTTATGCATGAGACATGCAACTCGTGACACCAAACATGTGAAACGTGAGACGAACACATATGTGCTAAGTGTCATATTCTTTCACAAGTCAAGCACTATAAAATTCTACTTTCTTTTCATCTATAAGCACACAATGGGCCTTGCACACTCTTAGGGGTGCTCGGCCCTCTTCGACTAAGATTGGGCCGAGACCCTCTCTAGTTATTTCCTAGCATTTTCTTTTCCTAACCTTCTCCAAATACTCAAAATCTAGTTTCAATAAAATAATTGAATATTTTTAACACCAAAAATATGTCTTGGCTGAAACCTAGGGTCCTTATGTTTGTTATTTTATTCACTTTTCTTTTCATCAAGATAGCTCACTTAACCATTCATGAAAAAAAAAATCGATAATTATGCTATAAATTTCTTCTAGTTCTTATACCTCTAATTTATCCAAATATTCAAGATTTAATTATAGTATAACATAAGAGTGAAAGAGTAAACTCAACCCAAAAATCCTTGAAAACCGAAACACTAATATGCACCACTCCAACCTTTTTCAACTCCAAGTCAAAATTTAACATGCAAACATATCATCATCGCCCATCATAGTAGTCATGCTACATTCTTTATTTGTATCAACGTATCCAAATCCATAATACAATAAAATCTTTAATCTAACAAGATACTTAGACTAAACATATATTTTGCCATCAAATAACAATACATCTTCTTCAAGAAATCTAACCCACATCATCCAATATCCTACAAGTTAACCTAAATCATGCATGCATTTCTTTCATCTATACATCATGTTGTTTCCTTTGAAATAAGTTGACTAAATCCACCCATCATTTTATATTCTCAAAGTTAAAGAATCATGAACTTAAACATGGATTCATACTTAACTAAGCATGGTATTTTCACTAAAGAGTTTCATTTTAGCATAACAAGCAAGGATTCACACAATACAACCAAATTCCCTCAAAAGTATACTAGAGTTGCTAAGGGCAAGATAAGAAAATACTTACAATACTCCTAGTTAGCTTAGATGGAATCTAAAAATATATTAAATATTTCATTAAATTAATCTAAGAACATAGTATTTTTAAAGAGAGAATTTCTACACAAGAACATGAATGTGGTGTGTGTTCTTCTCTAGGTTTCTATGCTTGAACTACTTAGAGATTTCACTTACCTCTTCAAGAACAACTTCTCTTCAAGAATATTGGTTCTAGCTCCTCTACACTTAGGACACTTTGATGTTTAGAGGATAGAAGGAAGTGAAACAAAAGAAGATAGAGTGAGAGGGAGTGTTGGCTGAGAGGTAGAGAGAGTGAGAGAGTCTGTGTGCAAATGAAACAATCAAGTGGGGGAGACCCCATCCATAGGCCATTCGGCCATGTGAGTTTCTAGGTGCCTTCGGCACTCATTTCCCTTCCTCTAGGATAGACATTTGATGGATGGAAAGACTCCTATGATTGACTCCCATCACTAGAGTGAAATCATGCCTAAGCTAGTATGTACTTGGTTTGACAACTTCTTTCTCCATTTCTCTTCTATGGCCGGTGCCTGGCATGGGCTCCAAGCCCTTCCTTGCTTTTCACACACTCAAGTCACTTTAAATGTCAATCCAAATGATAACAAGATCACATTTTTGGAGAAAGAGACAAGGCATGGTTCGACTAGCCCATAGTCTCATCCGAAACCTTCTCTTCTTCTCTCATGGTTTTCCCTCCTCTCAAGCATCTATCCATCAACTTGTCAAGTCACCACTCTTCCCTACACTCTTACACATGTGTCATTTCCCTTCTTACACCAATATCATGTGTCCCTTCAACTAGATTTGGAAATACACTAGGACGACCCCAAATGAGGCTCACGGCAAAGCTTCACCGGAACCCCTCTTGGTTTTCTTTTCCTTTTCCTTCCTATCTCTCCAATGATGCCACTCCTTACTTGTCAATCACTTTGTCAACTCATCCTTATAAGATCTATTTGTGATCATTTGCTTAGCTTTGTGAGAGATTACATAGAAAATGTTTCAAAGGGGTTTCGTCTACAAGCCTCCACCGAATCTCCTTCTTCTCTTCTCTTCCATTTCCTATTTCAACTACATGTGTCACCTATCTAAATATGGTATATCCTAGAAAGACTAAAATAGAAAATATCTTTGTTCTTCTCAAGATATCCCAATGATGGGAAAATCTCATCATGAGATTTCACATTCCATCCTACAAGGCAACCCACTAGTCAACTCCCAACTACTAGCAATTTTCTACTTTTATCTACTAATCTTGGATGATTCACTAAGGTTTCTCAAGAGGTGACATGTGTCTCTTGTGTGGGCTTGATGGATCATAGGTCAATCTCATGGGCTTGTTATTCCTTTCTGGCCCACTAACTTAAATTAGGCTTTCAAGACTTCAATCTTAAGCTCAAGCCTTCATTATCACTTCTCAATATTATTATTATTAATTAAATTAATTACTTAATCAAAATAATAGGAAATGAAAATCTCGGGTCATCACAACCGTCATCGCACCTCTCCCTCTCTATCGATGAGTCACATAACACCTCCAAGCTGGTTTCTCCCCTAGCGTATTTCCCCTACATGAGTTCTCTTCCATATGTTTAAAGTGGGCCTTTGGGCCATAAAGCCTATTCAGCCAGAAGTCTGCCAAGCCTTGGAAAGGTTGGCCTTTCATTAGGCACAAAACACGAGCTTGGGCTTTCAACCCATAATTTCACAATTAAAGGCCTTTTGGCCTATGCCTGCTAGACGTTGTCCGAGTTCACATACCACAGCATTTTTAATAGTTTATGAAATTATTTAGCCAGTTGATCCAGATATAGTTTACCAAACATATTTAATTTTACTCTTTTTACATAACCAAATTATTTATACAATATTAATTATGTATACTACAAGATTTTATTGAACCGCTTAATTATCACATGTTGAAGTCTATGTTTATATTTAATTACGTAGAAACCAGGAAACTGCAATAAGAGGTAAATAGTATGATCACATAATTTCATGGGTATTGTTAATATTATAATTGTTTATGAAAATGCGATATGTGTATGCTATGCTACGAGCCAAGTCCAGGTCAGATCCTTCTCCCAATATTGGATGAACTATGTTATATGTATGATCTTGACGTTCGTTGGATGGAATGATTTGTCTAGTGAGGATCACGTAGATTCAAGCCAAATATGCCATGAGATAAAATAGCAAGAATCATGCATGCCATGTCTATAAAATAGTTGATCTTGAATCATGTATGCCATATCAATAAGATAATTAGCCCACGTTTACCATGTTCATGAAAATAAGTTATCCGCATACGACATGTTCACACAGTAAATTGCCCACGTATACCATGGTCATATGAAAGATAACCCATGTATGCCATGATCACGTAATATTTAGTCCACACTTGTCATTATCAGGTGATATCAAGTCACGTACACCACATTCATGCATTACTCAAAGCATGTATGATATGAAAAGTTATACAATATTTGATTAAGATATGTTATGCCATGTCATGCAAATCATGTACAAGAATGATCATACTATGCTTTGTTATGCATACAATATGCCATGTCATGCCATGAACAAAGATACCACATCATGTACATGAATGAGCCATGCCATGTTATATCATGGTACATGAATGAGCCATGTCATGTTATATCATGTAAAAGAATATTTCATGTCATGTTAGTAAGGCTCACGAAGTTCAGTAAGTTTTGATGCATTAAGAAAGACAAGAAACCTTAAGGTGACATGGACCCAAGCGTGTTCACCACAAGTCAGGTGAACCATGGACTCAAGCATGTTTCATCGTGAAACATGGACCCACGCATGTTTCATTTCAAGTACAAGCAAGTAAGTCAGATGAAACATGGACTCAAACGTGTTTCACGGTGAAACATGGACCCAAGCATGTTTCACTCCGTGTACAAGCAAGCAACTTGGGTGAAACACATACCTAAGCGTGTTTCACTCCATGAGATAACAAGATAAAAACATGCCATTACACACTTACATTGCATGTCGTTATGGTTTTATAGATTTTTTCATGCTCATGATGATCAAATGAGTTATGTGAAACCATTACGATATTTGTATGCATGTCGAGTCTTCAATTCTAGTCTAAGCCTTGCCATGTTTTATAATGTCATGTGCTATCTACTGAGTCTTCAACTCATTTTTGTTATTTTGTTGTTTCTCTTTGCTTGTTGGTTATAGATGAAAAAGTATGAGGATGCCGAGCTAGATGGCCAGGAGTAGTTCTATATCAAGGACTTAGTTAGGAATAAGTGTTTTTCACAAAGAGTAAATAAGTAAATTATTTCATAAGTATTAGTTTTTCTTTTATGTTGCGTTTGTAACAACTTCTCTAAGACTAGGTTATGTTAGTCATTGTCAAGTTTATTTTTCAATTCAAAGACATTTATGTTCAAACTTTTATTTATCAAATAAACGAGATATTTTCAGAATGTGAATTTCTTTAACTGGATATGGCTATGCATGCTAGTGATATCTCAGTTTTACGGGAATGGGGTGTTATAGCTTTTCATTATTGCATTAGTTTGTAGCTGATTTCGATCATTTCCGAACAAAGTCCCCACTGTGTTTTCGGTTTTATGTTTTAACTTTATTCATGAAGTTCTTTACAAAGAGCACTGCTGGGCTGCAGCCCCTATTTGTTGCATTCTGCATTTTTATTTTTAAATGATGTGAGTGTATGCTGCTGGATTGCAACAAACAGGGCTACAACTCAAATTTTTTACTTTACAAATGGTCGTTGATATGAGGGGCTGTGTTGTCCAGTTAGATAGGTTTTGATCGAGAAGGACAATCTCTAGGTTTTGACCAAATTTTAAACAAGTGGCCAGGTTTTGACTGATTTTCGTTGACAAGAAGGGCCATGGTTTTGACTAATTGTTTATAAATAGGATTAATTAAATAATTTGGAATGATCTCAATGGTCAAATATAGCCTTAAGCATCCAGTTCAACAAGTGAATGTCTTGTACCCGTGAATGTCCATGGCCTATTCACACTTTGATAAACCCATAATAACACCTACACAAGTGCCTCATGTAAAGCACCATCAAATTATCATGTCTATATTGTAAAGCCTTAAAGGGAAAGAGAGAGATTTATCTTTTTCCAAATGAGAACATAGCGAATGCATTTAATTTTAAGGCATGCTTGAAGCCTTGTATCCAGTTTTTATGCATCCAGAAATTAATGTATCCAGTTTTATGAAGCAGGGGATATTTGTCTAAATCGCAGGTCTGATGGTAGTTTGCTGATTGGCCCTTTAATGGCCATCATTCTCAATCAGTCCAAACAGATTTTTAATGGCCCTTTAAATATATATATATATATATATATATATATAATGGCCCTTGAGATTTAATAATCTTCAAACACATCTTTGACACCAAAACAATTTAGTAGATCATCAATATGGTAAAAGAATCACAAAATGAAGAGTGTGGAGTAATCTAGATTCCACCTGTTGAAATTCAGGATCTCTTTCACACAGTTCATACAGAGGCCTAAAAAAAAAAACTCAAACACGACAACTTACTTACAATGACATTCATACAATTATTTCACCATCCATTTTGCACTAACAACGTGATAGTGCACACTGCACTTCATCAAATATAGTTTTTTTGTTTTTTATTTTTTTTCCAAATTGTACACAACCACCAACCAACTAAAATAAAGTTGCAACCAAAAAAAAAGTGTATCATACTCGGACAAACATTATACATTTTTTTTTTTGTCCAAACCCATGTTCCTTGCAGGATCTAGTGTTCCTCCAAGCAGTATTCTGTACCGGAATTTTCTCCAGCATCTCAAGACAGGACGCAAGGATGACACCTTTGGCAAATATCAATCCATGAAGCATAATGCATCATAATATCATTACATCTGTCATTAAAGATCAAATATTAGCAAGTGACTATTATGTTAAAAACTACTTTCCAAACAGAATGGTAAATAGGCAAAGGGTAAATGGCAATGCATTTCAGAATGAGTTTTTATATAAGAGCAAAAAAAAGGGTATAACCCAAAATTTAAAAGCTGCCTTTCCAGTTTTAGCTCACCAAAACAAAGTTGGTGTAGCAAGACTACGAATCCTACACATTCAGAAATAAAAGTATAGCTAAAATCCAACTTTAAACCTCATCATTCATCAACAAAGCCGGGAACAAAAATATAAATTTAATTCAACAAAGACTACAAATCCTACAAACATATTATTCCCTCTATTTTTTGGTTAATTTATTGAGATCCTGTGAAAGCAATGAACATACACTGCCAAAGCCCACGAAAAAAACAATGACAAACACCCAGGAAGACTTTGCATTGTCAACAACATCATGAGTCCTCAACGGGTACAAGACATTCACAGACCAAACAGGAACAATAGAGGAAATCACCCATCTGAGAAACAAACCAAGAGAAGACAATAAGCATGAGTTATGCAGAAATTTTTTTACCTTTCAAATTTGAAGACGATTTCATGGGGATTCCATTGGTGTCAGCATTGAGTGTAGGTGGGATAGAAAGCCAAAGAGAAAGCCGAGATATTTGGGACCATGGGAGCTCGAGACGGAAACTCACTTTTTGGAAGTCTGAATGCAGGGAAAGAAAGGGACAGCAGCAGTCTGGAGTGAAAGAAGGGAGATTTGATGGAAACAACAGTTTTATTCTCGCTTTCGCTTTGAGCGTCCTGGGCCTGTATATTCAGAAGAACATTAGATTAAAAAAAAAAAACAATAAAAGAGTAACTCCTAGCAATTAAAAAGAAAATTTTAGACAAATAACCTATAATAATTAAAGGCATAATATTGCTTGCATACCTGCTTGATAAAGAATGCAGCAGGCCATTAAATCTGTTTCCTTGACTTTGAGTTCTTCCATCATCCACCCATCACTATAACTATCATCCGTATTCACCCAAATAAATTTTTCCATTGTTCCAACTATGCTTCCATTCTCATCTTTCACCATTTCTGATGGTATGAATGATTTCAAGGAACCAGCTTCGCCTTCCCTGTTTAGTCCATTGGCTATTCTCCGTTGTGGAGTTATTATGTATAACCTCCCATCAAAATGACTTTGGAGCATATCTAGATATTTCAAAAATGATAAAAATCAATTACTAGTTGTACCAAAAAAAAAATCATAAAGTATTGGATACATACCTTTAAGCTGATTTGGGTAGTAAGAGTATATGTCTATTTCGTTTACATATCCACGCCATATGTCTTGTTTCCCAGCCATTGTGGGTACCAATTGTTCTTGTATCAAATAATGATATGTGGATGATGGAAATATCACATGGTCATTATTTGGTATGATAGGATCTTCGGTATTCAGTTCACATCTAAGAAACTCATCCTGAGAAGCCTCCCCAACTTCTTCAGTATTCATTATATGACCTGAATAATAAAGAAAAAAAAAATTGTATATCAGAAGTGAAGCAAAAACATATACTTTTTTGGATGAAATTTTCCCTTTTGCGGCAAGAATAAGTCGCAAATAATTGTATACAAAAATAAATAAATAAATACTAGTGAAACTGTTCTCACTGGCAGATGTACAGTCAATAAAAGTTGATATATGCAGGATATACCTGCAGCTTGCTTCAAATCACACGTATATGTTACTGTCGATAAAAGTTGATAAGAACTAAGACTCACTTGATAGCTAGTTTTGCCCTTGATTTTCAGTAGTTCATCACTAAATTTGTAACTTTAGTTTAGAGGAAAGATCGAATGAAAGATAGAAATGAAATGACCTGATTTGAACTAAAACAGCATACATATAACTAAATCCCTACACGAGTAGTTACAGTCAATAATATTCTAATGTATACTTAGGTTATTATGTTGAGAAAAAGGTTAACCATACACACTAACCAATAAAAAGTTTAAGTCATACTTGAAGCTGCAGATTTAAAAGTATATCTGCCTTTTTTGTAGAAAGTGTACAATGTGTAACAAAACAGGATTTTGTACACAGGACAGAAAGTGTACAAAATGTTAAAAAACAGGACACAGACATGTTTCAAAATGTAACCATTGGAACCGTTATACATGTAGACCCATAAATGTTTATTACAGAAAAGAACCAAGAATGTGTAACCACTAAAGCACAGCAGTGGAATTCATTAGGTATTTTAATTAAACTCTCAATTGAAATCAGAGAATGCTATATGAATGGAAATAAATTAACATCTTTGACTTTTAATAACAAATAAGGTTTTAAAAATAACTATATTATAAACTTTGAAAAGCACATAAAGTTTAAAAAATGAAGATTCAAGTTTTTTCCTCCAATTTTAAGTTTTTTTATTTTAAGTTTATTGTTATATGCAATCTGAGTTTTAATGATTAAGGGTTATTAAGTTTGTTTAGTTACTAATCTTTTAAAAAGCTTGCATATACTTAACATGTGGTTGCCCATGTTCATTATGCTGTGGCAGGGACCCACAGCATAATGAACAAACTATTGATAAGGTTAGGTTAAAATGCATAATCAATACTCAGATTTTTTTTTTTTTTGGCTTCTGTTTTACAATTGGTCTACCCCATTCTGCAGGTTTTTATCTTGTTCTCTGTAATAGCATGTGCAGGTTTTTATCATGGCACAAATACTTTGATGTTTATAAGGAATGTTTTCATACACTAGCTTCAATTTTCAGACATCAATGGCACAAATATTTTCTGACATCAATGGCACAATTTTCCAACATCAATGGCACAGAACAGAGATCCACTATCTATTGCAAAATAAAAGAAACCAAATCTATTGTACAGAGACCCCAAAAATAACACCAACGAAAATAACTCAAAGCAACATCAACCCATAGTTTATTCATCCATTGCAATTGCAACACTATTCGTCGTTTTTAGGTAACAAAGCTACCACCAGACTGGTCAAGCGTTTAAAAAGCATAGATGTACATCCGCTTCAACAAACTCCAAAAAAATTACACAAAAGCATGACTTGGCTTATAATTATTTAAGCTTTACTTCAAATCCAACCCAGTTACCATCCAACTCAAACAACAAAAATATATGAAATCCAAAGATCCAAAATTGGTTTCTCTTAGTTAAAAAGCCAAATGATAGCTTAAGAGTAAAGGACAGAAGACACAAATAAATTCAGAAGATGGATTAAGTATGCACCCTTTTATTCAAATTCAACACCTTGGTGGTTTTTGAAACACCCTCAAGCTTCAAAATCAACACAAACCGAGTGTTTGAATTACGAAATGAGAACTTCCCCGCTGATAAAATTACTAAAATTTTCCAACACGAGAGAGAGAATTCAAAATTGAAACAGGGATGGTACGAATTTCCCATATAAAATATCCTAAAGATGAATGACCCATCATAGCACAAAACACCCAACTAAGTTTTCCCAAGACGCAATAAATAATAGCAAATCAATAATTTTATATATTGTAAAAAAATCAAAAAGAACTAATTAGAAGAGCAAGATCTGGATAAAATACCTTTGACTGGGAGACCAAAGCAACCTGGAGATTAGACTGGAGAATGAAAACAAAAGAAGCTTAATGAGTTCAGTTCAGACTTGATACCCAAGATTCCAGAAATGCGATTCTTTTAATGTATAATACCAACAAAATAACTCTGTAAAAATCCGTGGAATTTTTAAATACAAAAAGGACCAATTAGAAGAGCAAGATCCGGATCGAATACCTTAGTCTGGGAGACCAAAGCAACCTGGAGATTAGACTGGAGAATGAAAACAAAAGAAGTTTAATGGGTTCAGTTCAGACTTGATACTCAAGATTGCAGAAATACGATTCTTTTAATATATCATACCAACAAAATAACTATGTAAAAATCTGTGGAACGTCAGAGATTAATCAGAATATATAAACAAAGAACGAACAAACAAACAGAGTAGAGATTTCTTTTTTTTTTTCACTTTACCTTTTTATTAATTTTTTGTCCAAAAACGGGAAGAGGAGCTGGTTTGTGGAGGCGAAATTCAAATGTGAGAGGAAGAGAGTGAACTCAAAGGCCGGCCTGGGAGAAGACGGTTAAGAACATGAGCGGGAGTTTCGCGCGTTTCTGAAGGGGAGAGGAAATGTCGAGGGAACGAGAAGAGAGTGAACTCAAAGGCGCGTTTCTTCAAGAAGTCAGCTAGAGAATGAAACGATATGTATTAATGCTCCCCGCGTGATTTCGAATTTTTGAATTACCGTTAATAAAACGGTGCGTTTAGCAACTGGGTGGAAAACGAAACCCTACCTCTTCCCGCACCCTTCCCCTTCCCCTTCCCCTTCTGCTACGCGGTCTCCCACCTCCTCCTCTTCCACACCTGCAGCCTCTCCGTCCGCTCCCCTGACAGTGAGGTCTCGTCTCCTCCCGCCCCAGGAGGCAAGTTCACCCATGCAGACGAACCTACCTCTGGACATTCTGCTGAAGATGTTTCTGCCCTCGCACCCTCGACAAACAGCGCCACTGTCGCCCTCAAGATCTCTGCTGCTGTCATGAATCCGCCGGCAAGAAACCCTAGAAGATGAAGAGGTGACCGCTGGAGGTGAAGGTTTCTGTCGAACTCAGTCACAGTGAAGGTGTGTAGAAGTGAAGTGTTCGTGAGGTGAAGTGAAGTGTTCGTGAGGTGAAGTGAAGTGATTAAGTGAAGAGTGGACGACGTCGTGTGATACCAGTGTGTGTGAAGTGAAGACTGCTGCAAGAAACGGTGTCGTATGTGTGAGTTGTGTGCGTGAGTCGCTTTAATAGGGGTGTAATCAATCCAGTTCGGTCCGATTTTGGATAAAATCTAGAACTGAACCGGTACTACCGATTTTCTATTTTTTAAAATCAATTACGCACCGGTTATCCTCCAAAATCGATAGCACTGGTTTTACTGATTCCAATTCGGTTCGATTCGATTTTTCGATTTTAAATAATTCTATATTAGTTTATTAGACTATTGATTAAAATAATTATATATTAGTATTTGTTATAATAAGTTTAATTTTTTATACTTATATCATTGATATTTATAACTAATATTATTAGTATTAACTTAAAAAAAAATTGTATTAGTATTATTATATCATTATTTTATGTGTAATTATTTAGTATAATAATTTATATATAGACTTAAAGTATATTACTAATAATAATATAATATTATAATATTAGTATTAGGCCATAAAATATAAATTGTAACTAATTTATATTATATACTAATGTATAACATATTATATATAATTAAAAAAAATATTTTATATTTTGTATCATATTAAAATAATTAAATTAAAATATATATATTATATTAAACTAGTCCAGTTTTAAAAAGTTTAGAACCGAAACCGAACCGGTACCTATCGATTTTAATATTATGAAAACCGATTTCGAACTGGTACTTATCCAAACTAGACCGATTCCACCGGTTCAGTTCGGTTCGGTCTGGTCCGATTTATCGGTTTACCGATTTTTTCTTACACTCCTAGTCGCTTAAGTGAAATGGGCGTGTGGTTTTCTGGACGTATACGCAACGTTTCATACTTGGTAAGGGGTTATTAAGTTGTAATGCACCGTTTGGGAATTAAAGACTCTAAACAGTGCGCTTTGAGGTTATTTGGGTGGTTTAATATTCCTGCACCAAAAACGCAGTGTTTGGGTTATGAAACCCAAACTGTGTGTTTCATATTTGCTTCCTGTTGTTAGCATTTCAATTGTCTGTTATTCTACTTATTATAGCTGGTCAATTTATAAAAATAGCTGGTTACTATCATAATTTAGAAAATCGTACCGTAACGGCCAATATGTCATAAACGTGTCATACCGGCTGCCTGGCCAGTACAAATAAAAAAAAAATTGTTTTATTTCTCCTAATTTTTTGGCCATTTCGGCTTGATTCAGCTGGTACCGGCCAAAATATCGAATTTCAGCCGGTATAGGCTTTCGGATTTCAGTAGCCACCTCTTTTTTTTTTTAAATAATTTTTTATATCAATTTGTATTTTTTCCTTTTTATATATATAAAAGGTATATTTGATTTGTATGAATCACAAAATAATTAGTAATTTTATCTTTTTGTAATTTATGTGTGTATATATATATATATAATTTATTTTTATATAAACTACCTTAAACGATACCGGTATCGAAATATTTCGTTCCAGTGTCTTGATGGATACGCACATCAATACGGTATTCAAAATATTGGTTACAACTACAAGGAATTTGTAGTGTTTCTTCTATGGAGGTTAAGGGTATTCCCTCCAAGAACCCTAATGAATAGAGGTATGTTAAGCCTTTGAGCCATTTCATCAAACAATTTGTGCGCCTCTGTTCATATTTCTTGCTGCGTGTAGTTCCTTTTCCCCCATAGTCAACCTGCAACATTACAACCAGATACCAATTAATGCATTATATCCGTGAGTTTATCCCTTCCAAACAATTAAGTCCTTAACAGCTACCGCTGGTGTAGCCCTTGTTGCCAGCATTTGGGTATTGCAGCAATGTTCCTTCATGGCTAAAGGTAATTAATTTTTCATAAAATGGTTCCGTACTTGCAGCAATGTTTCGGCAATTCATTTTATCATTTTTAAAGTGACAAAAGCTTGATTTATTTAGATTCTTTTATTAGTTCCCATTTTCTTTATCTTTTCCCTAATTTATACATCAATGGTTTCAGAATGGAGCAGATCCTCTCCAATGGTTTCTGTAAAAATAAGACAATCAGATCAGCACTTATTTTCCCATATTTTTTCTTTCTTTTATTTCTCGTGTGCCTGCCAGATGGCTAGGTTGATCGATGGCTTGATGTTTGTCATATGTCTTTATTGAAATTACTAAATGTTTCTCTTACTTATTTCCATAATTGGGATGGCATTTTCCAGAAAGCAACCTCACTGGTCTAATACTATTTGAGCATATTTGCATTGTACAGGAATATGACTTCTTTGCCAAGGATGGACTTCCAAAAAATCCATTTGCAAATGGGTGGAAAGGCAAAGTGGGCTCTATGCAGTTGGTTTCACAAGGAGAGGTCTCTCTAGTGCATCTTTGGATGTCATTAGTGTGGAAAATGATATTGCCAGGAGCTGGAAAGAAGAAACAAAGCAGAGAGATATCTATTGCATTTCCCATTTCTGAAGCCTCGGCCTTACTACTGATAAAGGTGATTAAGCCTTTAATTTCATTGTACTTCGTGCGATCACAGTGAACAGCTTTGTATCCACATATATGTAGTCACCATAGTGACCTTAGTATGTTGTAACCCTGTGTATGTAGCTGGGAACTCAATGTATAGTAGAAATACGTATTAGTCTATAATTGAACCATTAAATGTGGATTTGGAAGTTGTAATTTAATCCGGTTATTATTCAAAATTCTGCAATGGTTGTAGCTTGTTAGTTTTATGTTGGCCACAGTGAATACCAACATTTTGGTTTTCTGTCATTGTTGTAGCTTGTTTATAATTTACATATCTATTTGTTGCTACAATGATATGAAAACAGTTGATAATTTGAGTTCCTTTTGTAATAATTATGTTTACTAATTTATAATTAATAAAACTCAAGATCAATTACCAAAATGACAAACTCATAATGCATATGGAGCAATAGGGAGTGAGACACTGAGAGCCTTTTTATTTTATTGCCTGTAATCATATATATTGTAGGCATTTGGACATTTAACGAGCCTTTTTACACATCCACGCCGCACATTTAACATCCCTTGTGAAACACCATCTTTGACTTGAACTAAAGTCCTAACTTTTTACACATCCAGTACAATGACTTCACAACAAACCCCTGAACATCAAACACAAAACACATCAAAATGGCAAGGTGCTTGTAGCTAAATTAATCCAAAGTTGTAAACCACTGCATAGAAGTCCTCTACTTGTTGTCATACACTACACAAAAATCTTGTGAAGCAAGTAAAAACAGAGTCACAAATATTGTGAATGATAAAACTAAAGTTGTTAAATAGCTCACTCATATGACAAAGATTACAAAACTAGAAACAGTCATTATTCATGAATACTTGTGCTTTCATAAACAAACAATGAATTAATTGTGTTGAATGCCACACCTTGATGTCCTAGAATCAGGAAATCCCGCAAAAGGAGTTACTGCAAGATCAAACAACCCACATTGTTAATAACTAGCCAAAGGACTTATTCCGTGATGATGCAAAGGCTTGTGATGCTAACTTAAAAAATGTTAATAATACAAAATCAGATAAGCTAACTTAAAAAATGTTAACACTACAAAATCTACAAAATCAGATAAGCTAACATAAAAAATGTTAACACTACAAAATGTTTTTGTTGCAAGTAAGTAATTGTCCCTTTATTGCTCGTCTTTTGCTTAGCTATGTGATAATGGTGGTCCTAAAAAGTTAATACTAGTGCCACCTAATCTTCCCTTGGTAATTAGCCTAGGATCCAGCTGAGTTTGACCTTGCTTGTTAAGCTCTTATTATTATTTCTCGTTCAATGATTTTCTGAAGTGATTGGCTATGTTCTTCTTTTCATTTCGAGGGCACATTAAAATCCTAGTTTTTTGGAACGCAACCCTCTATTGTCCGACCTGAAAATTCATGATTGTTGGCCTTATTCGTAGGATGCTCCAAACCATAGTCAAACACAAAGAAAAACTTCTTGTGCAAATCCTTACCATGAGAAAATCAAGGCTCCAAAAGAGACACCTAAGAACCCTGTCCACAAGCAAACACTGCATTTGTTTCCTTCTAACTGTGGACACCATGAGCATATACGAACTCGCTAGCTGTGAGCTCTAGGTACTCATCACCTGTGGGCTCTAATGCCAAATGCCATGCCAAAGCAGCAAGAGAGCAAGATCCTCCAAGCATTAGGAAGAAGTTGGTACCGAACTGGCCCATGAGATCTAGAACCTTGCAAACGAGATGACAAAAGGGGATTCATAACGCCATTGAAAACATGATGATCAAGGCCAAGTGCCGAGTGAATCCTTCCGAATTAGTCATGCCTGGAGGACTCAAGTCAACCAAGTCTAGGATCCCATATAGATCCCTCACCATATACAGATTCGTTTGGCTAGTAGTTGTAAACCAATGACTCCTTCAAACTTGTCAACTTAGGAGATCTCACATTTCCAGACCGATGAAGAGTCTTACCAGAAGGAACGTGCCAAGAGCCAGGTTGCGGCACATAAAGCATTACGAGGAGCCATGGGAATGAGGGATGAAAAGGGGACCAAGGAGAAGGAGACGTAGTTTGTACAAAAGAGACACAAAGATTTGAAGGGAGAACAAAGGTTGACAGATGACAGTCTGACAGAAGGAGGGAAGCTCCATGTGTCGCTAGCAGTTGGGAAGGGTAGCACAAATTCTATTAAACACTCAACATGATGGAACGTGAGGACTGCAAATCTGCAGGCATCATTCTCACCACAGGGAAAATTGATCCTAACTTTAAAATTTGAAACAACCACCAAAAGTGAAAAACTATGGAAAGAAATGGGATGAAATCCTCATCTTACTAATACGAGAAGTTTTTGCGGGGTAATTATTACGTCCAAGTCCTATGCTAGTGAAACGTCCTAGTTCTGCAGAGTCGGCTGACCCGCACGTTCGTTTAGATTAGATACCCTATACCCGCACAGGTATTCTCCTTGATCTTCGCCTTTCTCCACTCCTTTCTACAGTGCATATAAATAATAATTATATAAAGTTTGTATTAATTTTTTAAATTTTATATTTTATTTTAAAGTTTGTAAAAGTTTTATTGATTAAATGAAAATTTTCAAAATTTAAAGTTGAAGAATGTTTTATGTTCTAATAATGTTTGGAAAGCAAATTACTAAGAAGTTTGAAAATTTATCATATTATCTCACTACGTAGAGGTATCTAATTTTCTCCCCCAACATTATAGGTTTAATAAGAAAGATATTGTAAAAAATGTGTTTCACACTACCTACTACACAGAGGACTGTAATGAACAAATGTGCTGCACTGGTTGTCCTAGGGACACTCCGATGCAAAAATAATAAATATAGCACAAGTACAAGTGGATGAAGTAGTGAAGTGAATCATGTGTTACCTTTAGGTCATTTATCGAAAGATGTGGACATGGCATGATAATAATTGTCACTGGTTGCCATACCCATGTACATATCCTTTATAATCCATTGAAAATTTGAGAGAATGTAATCACATGCCCCTTCTTTATAGGAAAAGTTGACTCAAATCAGAAAACTAAAAAACAAAATCAGAATTGACAGATGATCAAGTCGAGAATCATGGACTAATCTCCTGTCATCAATAGCTGCTATAAATCTCGAGAATTATTGTTTGTAACAGTTACCATTTTTTGTAATTTGTAACTAATGCATTTAAGTTCCTTGAGTATGTCTATTTTGAAAAGTGTCGTGTCCTGTATATAGACACTATATAGAATGAATACTAGTGTGCCTGAATTTTCCATTGATCCATTCCTCTATTAATTTCTTTATATGGCATCAGTAGTCTAAGCCTCCAATGAGAACCTAATCCCAAATTCCAATGTGCCTTCCACAAGCCGCCCAAACACTCAGCCATCCTCATCCACTGATACACCACATGTTGTCTTCAACATCATTACCCAAATCACTGAGAAACTCACACCCTCAACCTTCCCATTGTGGCATGCCCAATTTGAAGCTCTTCTAATTAGGTATGATTTAATGGACTACGTCAATGGTGACTCTGTATACCCAACTTCCAATAGTACCCCATCCTCTAACTCCCACAAAAATTATTGGATCAGATAAGACAAACTTATCCTAAGTGCAACTCTTGCCTCTACATCTCCCACAATCACCCCTCTAATCGCCACTGCCAAGACCTCTCTTAAGGCATGGAAGAACTTAAACAACTTGTATGCAAGTAAATAGAATATAAGAGTTATGCAACTCAAGGAAGAACTAACCCTAATACAGGGTGGGAAACGATCGATTCAAGAGTGTCTCCACATTATCAAAGCACTAACTAATGAAATCGCACAGATAGACCATCCGATTTCCAACAATGACACTATACTATATGTAATGCCCCATTCCCGTAGGTTAAGGAATGCCACGTAAATTTTCTAAAATTTTAATTTAGCACAAGATCCTTGGTTTAATAATAAAAATAAGATAACACTTAGTTCACAGAGTAAAATGTTTTTCACAAAAAGCATTAACTAAAATAATTGAAAATAAACTTGTGTCATAAAGACACTCATTTCTAAAAAAAAAGAACTTAAAATTTAAATAGCTGCTCAATCTACTCCTGGCCTCCCTGTCTCACACTAGTCCTCTTCCTCGCCTGGATGGTTTTATAAACAAGAAATAAACTAAAATGAGTCAATGAATTAGTAAGAAATTTACCACAACGTGTAAATAATAGTTGAGGAAATTTTCATAAAATTTATGCAGAGATCTGAAAACATGAGTGTACATGCTGATACTCATGTTATGCATGATTGAACTATCTATATTAACTAACTAACTTAAACTATCTAGTCTAAATTAACTAACTGATCTGACTGATTTGAACTATCTTATTGATTTAACTGAACTATTTGGCCAACACACTTAATCCTGTGTATAAGGTTGTGCACCGGCCCCACGTTCCACTATAGTAAAGGGAGCCGCTGATAGTACTCTATCGTACTATGGTGGACCACATTTAGGGCCGTGGCTTGCACATCCACCCTGATTTGATATGCATTGGTACCATACATCTAAACGACAATTTTAATTAACTAATTTATTGAACTAATCAACTGACTAACTAATTAATTGGTTTCTGATCTGATCTAATCTTAAACATGAACTTAACTATGCTCATTGAATTTGGACATAATGCTAAATAACATGATCGTGTATTATGCTGTGCTAAATGACATGCTTACATGACATGAGAGGTATATGAAAATGGCTATTAAAGAACTGACTCTACAAATAATATAAGCTAAATATGAGGATTCTAATTTTTTGATCAAATTCACTTATATCGTAGCGTTGTTTCCTAAATTTTCCTTCATAGCTTGACATTACCTATACGAAGTATTAATCGTCACTAACATTTCTAAAAATAGCGTGCCCTAACATTCAAATGAATTAATACATATTGTAGAGGGCAATTAGTTAATACATATTATGCTACATACCAAAAAAATTAAATATTCATATCACGAAACTCGTAAAAATAATTTTTTTTGCTTTAAAAATATATATTAGTAAAATAATCAAAGTTATATTCAACAAGTCATAAAAAACCCAAAATCTTAAAATAGGATTACTTTCTAATAATTAACATAATTATTCAGTTTCAAAAGAAATATAATAAATACTGACACCATTTGAACATTCCTAACATATTTATTTATTTAAATATGATACCTTAATAACCTAGATATACCAAAAAGTTATTATGATAAATAGTAAAACTTATCTTCATACGATAAACTTAAAAGTGTTTAAAAAAAAAATAAAGATTAACAACTTACTAAATACTACTAATATAATATCTAATCTTTCAAATATTATCTAATATATATATATATACATATATGTATCTCAAAACACAACTGTGAAAACACTCGACTCATAAAGATAAATTTAATAATATTCAATATAAATACTATGCCAGGCTATTACTATACTCAAATCTTAAATTAATATATAATTTTGTAATCAATAATACTTAAAAGTCCATTTAAAAGCTCACACGCGTAAAACTTATTTCAAAAACATCTGATATGGCACAATAGTGATTTCACAAGTCTAAAAGCATGAAATTAAAAGACCAAACTATTGGAGCATAGTACATCACATTTAAATCAAGGGAACGTCTCCATTTTTGAAGAAGGATGATTTTTGTCTGTTGTTTTTCTGGTATTTATTTCGCTAAGTTGTGCATTCTGTTATTAGTATTTCCGTTTTGCTGATTTGTATAGAGGGACAATTATGTAATTTTCCTTTTACAGGTTACTAGAAGATTCCTTTATATTTGCATATAAACGATAGTGTACAGTATTCATGAATACAAGATCAGAGAACAATTTTCTCCTCATTTTACTGGGCAATTTCTTCTTTGGCATTCCTCTGTTTTTCATCTTGTTACATGGTATCAGAACTCCCCTCGATCCAAAACCCTCACCATGTCTAGCTCTGAAAATACCGATCCTAAATCACCTTCTCTCAAAAACACCAACAAAAGGTTTCTCAAATTTTCAGATCCTTTCAACCCTTTTCGCATCGACACTGGTGATAATCCCTCTAATGCACTAGTTTTCGACTGACAACTATGTCAGTTGGTCTCGACCTGTCAATCGTTCCATTCGAGCCAAGAACAAGCTTGGTTTCATCACCGGAACTCTTCCTAAACCATGCGATGCCGCTGATCCCCTTTTTGAAGCTTGGGAACGTTGCAACGATTTAGTCGTCTCCTGGCATCAAAATTCTGTAAGTTCTTCTGTTAAATCAACTCTTGCCATGGTTGATGATTCTCGCACTCTCTAGCTTGAACTTTAGGACCGTTTTACTCAACAAAATGGTTCTCGTATCTTTCAACTCAAACGGGATCTTGCTAGCCTTTCTCAAGGTCAGGATTCCATTAGCACTTATTTTGGCCAATTAAAAATTTAATGGGATGAATTGGCTATATATGACCCTATATCTATTTGTGATTGTGGCAAGCTGAAAATCTTAAATGATAGATATGATTGTGATTGTGTCATTCAATTTCTAATCGGTTTATCTAATTCTTATTCCCCTTCAAGAGATCAGATTATGCTTCTTGAACCCTTACCCCTTCTTAATCGAGTTTTTTCCATGATCCAACAACAAGAACGACAACATCTTATGCTTACCCAACCCTCTAATCTTGATCTCATGGCCATGATGGCTAAAACCAACCCCACTTCTCCCAAACCTGCCCAGAAATCTAATAACTATGCAGCCCAGAAATCAAATCGTCCATATTGCACTCATGACTCATTGCAAAATCCAAGGTCACACTCTTGAAAATTGTTTTAAAATTGGAAATGCCACCCCACCTTTGTGTACCCATTGCAATATGCCTGGCCATTTTGTTGAGAGATGTTACAAGTTAAATGATTACCCACCTGGCCATAAGCTTCATGGTAAGACTAAGACATTTTCTATTGCTGCTATTGCTCCTTCTCGAGCAAGTTCTCTTGATGATAATGATGACGAGTCTTCTGAGACTATGGTTCTCACCAAGGGTCAATACAATCAACTCCTGGCTCTGTTGCATTCTAAGGATACCAATTCAGCCATGGCTACCATGTCTGTCAGCCAACCTTCTTCATCCTCTAAGCATGTCTCCAATTCTAATATCTCTAGTATGGTTACTTGTTTATCCACTCAAATACACACCACTCCTTGGATAATAGACACTGGAGCAATAGATCACATGATCTATTGCCCCTCTCTCTATTCATCCATTATAGCCACTATATCTTCTTTAGTTAAATTACCTAATGGTGTCGCTGTCCCTGTTACTCACATTGGTGTTGTCCACTTATCTGAGACTTTAGTTCTTCAAAATGTACTTTGTGTCCCTTCTTTTACCTTTAATTTGATTTTTGCCAAAAAGCTTGCTCTCCATTCCTCTTGCTGTCTCATTTTCTTTTCCAATTCATGTTTTGTACAAGACTTAGCATTTTGGACAACGATTGGGATAGGTGAAGTGAGGGATGGTCTATATCAGCTCCTGCGATTTGGTGTGTCTCCCTCAGTTTTGGTTGATGTTTTACCAGTTTTTTTTCATAAAGACCAGCTTCTTAGTGCTTCTGTTACACATAAGGATTCCTCTTCAGATTTATGGCATTGTAGACTTGGACACATTTCTTTTTCTAGGCTTTTTTTAATTGATGATCCTCTTGTAAAACAGAACCTGAGTTCTTCTAATACATCTCCCTGTTGTGTTTGCCCTCTGGCCAAACAGCAACATCTTTCTTTTCCAAATTCAACAAATAAATCTTTTAATTCTTTTGATCTTGTTCACTGTGACATCTGGGGTCCAAACCCCACAATTGCTACTAATGGTTCTCGATATTTCCTTACTCTTGTTGATGATTTCTCAAGGACTACATGGGTTTATATGCTCAAACACAAATCTGATGTGAGATCTTGTATTGAAAGTTTTTACCAGTTAATTGAAACACAATTTCAGGCTAAAATTAAAATGTTCAGAAGTGATAATGGCAAGGAATTCCTTATGACATATTTTTTTTAAATCTAAGGGTATTATCCACCAAACTAGTTGTGTCGAAACGCCCCAACAAAATGCGATAGTTGAGAGAAAACACCAACATATCATGAATGTGGCTCGGGCCTTAAGATTTCAATCCAATATTCCCTTAAATACTGGAGTGATTGCATTCTAACTATTGTTTATATTATCAACAGAACACCCACACCATTACTTCATAATAAAACTCCTTTTGAAAGCCTTTTTCATGCCACCCATTTACAATCATATGAGAGTTTTTGGTTGTCTTACTTTTGCCTCAATCTTATCACATGGAAGAAAGAAGTTTGATCCGCAAGGTAGGGAGAGTGTTTTTTTGGGTTACCCTTTTGTAGTCAAAGGTTACAAATTGCTAGACTTACAAATTGAACAGATTTTTATTTCTAAGGATGTTATGTTTCATGAAAGAGTTTTTCCATTCAATACAAGCATCTCACTTCCTGCTCCATCTCCTATATCTTCCATTCCCCTCATTACACCAACACCTTTTAATTTTTCTCCACAAAATTCAGATATCAATCCTCCTGATTATCAACATTCCATTAATTTTCCTGAAATAACCCCTCATTCTCCTAAGATACCTCAGCCTATTTCTTTTGCTCCTTTCCCATCTTCCTCACCGCCTCACCAATCTTCCTCACCATCTCACCGCTCTCCCATTCCTTCCCATCCACCCCCACCTCCTCCTCTCCCTCACAGGTTAACCATGCTAAGGCATGCACCCAAATTTCTGTAGGATTTTCATTGTTAACAAAAGGCTCTCACTTCTTCCAACCAGCTGTTTCTAAGCAGCTAAGTCCTATACAAGGTACTCCTTTATCTCTTACTAATTGCTTATCTTATCATGTTTTTCCCCTTCTTACCAAGCTTTTTCTACTACCCTTTCCACCCATTTTGAACCAAAAATCTACCGCCAAGCTCTCAAACATCCAGGCTGGTGTCAAGCCATGGATGTTGAACTGGCTACCTTAGAAGCCAACAACACTTGACAAATCACAGATTTGCCTGCAGGAAAAGTGCCTATTGATTGTAAATATGTTTACAAATTAAAATATCATTTTAATGGGTCTATTGAGAGGTTGAAGACCCGCTTAGTAGCCAAGGGCTACACACAACTTGAAGGGGTGGATTATCATGAGACATTCTCTCATGTTGCCTAGTTGGTAACTGTGAGATGTCTCTTAGCATTTGCTTCAGTGCATTTACATCAATTTGATGTCAATAATGTCTTTTTACATGGGGATTTACATGAGGATATTTACATGAAATAGCCCCCCGGTTATACCAAAGGGACACCCACTCAAGTTTGCAAATTGTTAAAGAGTTTATATGGCCTCAAGCAAGCATTGAGGCAATGGTACTCTAAGTTTTCTCAGTCACTACTTCAATCTGGTTTTTCTCAGTCAAAGGCTGATTATAGCCTCTTCACAAAGGAATATAATGGTTCTTTCACAGCTTTACTAGTGAATGTCGATGACATACTTGTGGCCAGCAATGACATTGATTCCATTACACAGTTGAAAGGTTTTCTTGACAGCAAATTTAAGATTAAGGATCTCGGCCCCTCGAGATATTTTCTTGGCATTGAGATTGCCCGCTCTTCTAAGGGTATCTATTTATGTCAACGAAAGTACACTGGATATTTTAGCTGACTCCAGAAATTTGGGCAGTAAACCCACTAAGGTTCCCATGGAACAAAATCTCAAGATCACTCAATCTTCTGGCCAACCTCTGTTAGACCCGAGTGTTTTTAGAATATTGATTAGTCATCTTCTCTATCTTACAATTACTCGACCTAACATATGTTACAGTGTGCAGACTTTGAGTCAATTCATGGCTGCCCCCACTGAAATTCATCTCTGTGCTGCTCTAAAAATTCTCAAATATCTTAAAGCTGCACCAGGTCAGGGCTTACTTCTACCCAGCTCATCCTCACTTCAGCTCACTACCTTTTGTGACTCGGATTGGGCCTCCTGTCCCGACACCAGATGCTCAGTAGCTGCGTATTGCACCTTCCTTGGTTCATCATTGATTTCCTGGAAATCAAATAAGCAACCCATGGTTTCTCGATCCTCAGTTGAGGCTAAGTATCGCTCGATGGCAGCTACATGTTGTGAGCTCACCTGGCTACGTTTTATACTCTCTGCTCTCCAGGTTCCTCACCCCCAAGCCGCTGCCTTGCATTGTGACAACCAGGCTGCCATCCATATGGCTGCCAATCCCGTCTTCCACGAGAGAACGAAACACATCGAGATTGATTGTTACTTAATTCGTGACAAGATTCAAGAGGGTAGCATCAAGACTCTTTATTTTCCAACCTCCCAACAGTTGGCTGATCTTTTAACTAAAGCCTTGCCATCTGCTGTCCTCCATTCTCATTTATCCAAGATGGGAGTTCTCAACCTCCACTCTCCATCTTACAGGGGGCTATTAGAGCATAATACATCACATTTAAATCAAGGGAACATCTCCATTGTTGAAGAAGAACGATTTTTATCTTCTGTTATTTTTCTAGTATTTATTTTGTTGAGTTGTGCATTCTGTTATTAGTATTTCCGTTTTGCTGAGTTGTATAAAGGGACAATTATGTAATTTTCCTTTTATAGGTTGTTAGAAGATTCCTTTATATTTGCATATAAACGATAGTGTACAGTATTCATGAATACAAGATCAGAGAACAATTTTCTCCTCATTTTACTGGGCATTTTCTTCTTTGGCATTCCTATGTTTTTCATCTTGTTACACAAACCTAAAGCGTAACTTCACTAGCAAACAAGAGAGGAGCGGCGGATCCTTACCGAGAGGAGGGCTACGCGATGGTGCTGGGCTGAGGTCAATGGTGGAGGAAGCTTCCATATGTGATGGTCTCGGTGCCATTAGGAGAAGAGAAAACTGGAGAAAAGGAAATAGAAGGAGATCAGCGTGCGACTTCAGCTTCGGCCTTCACATTTGTGGGTGCAGTGGTGTGCCCTGGTGGCAAAGGGGCTGCTTCGATGCTCTTACATGGAGGAGATGTGGTGGCTTGCTAATGTGCGTGAAGGCTTGTTAGTGTTTGCACGGTATGGTGAAGACATGGGTTCACATATTTGCTCTGTTTTCATGTAGTAAAACAGAGGGGTTGCTGAATGATTGGGCCACGGTGGTTTTTCTGAGGGGGAAAGTTGCGACGTGGTTGGCTTAACTTTGGGGTGCGCTAGGTAGCAGTGCTGTGACATGAGGTGGTTGTTTCCATCGTGCATGAGGGATTGAACAATGCTACTTCGACGTGCGGCTGGTTTAGTGTAGTGAGCCTTGAGGGAGGAAGACAGTTTTGGCAAGGTGGGTCTGAGGGTGGAGTTGGTTCACATGGTGGTTTTCGTGAGGACTAGAAGGGTGATGTGGTGGGGTGCTTTGTCCATTTCTCTATGCATATTGTGGTGAAATGCAGATGTGTATATATAGCTATACAAGGGACTACAGGAAACCCTAAAGATGAGAGAGGGAGAGACGTGCAACAGTGTAGTTCTAATCTGCATGGGAGACTAGACGTGGTTTAAATCTATGGAACTCAATCCGGTGGTTAGGAGTTTATAAATAATTAAATGAATAGGTAAATAGAGTTCAACTATAAGTTCAAAATATAAAAATATAGATATAATGTATCCGACGGGGCCTATTAACTAAAAAATAAGTCTTACTACTTTTATAAAAAATATTAACTATATATTTAAAATGATAGTTATAATAATCAGTATTTAAAAAATATGAACTTATAAATGCCATAACATCGGGTAAAATTGATAACACTAATAATAATAATAATAAGGAAATTATATAATAATATTAAAATTCAAAAGATCAATTTATTCGCATTTAAACTCTAATTATCTGGGTCAGAAAGTTATACTATATGTCCTCAATGGCTTGGGTCTCAAAATTAGGGAAATTGTAGCCCCTTTTGTGCAAGGAAAAAATCACTTGCATTCGAAGAACTGCATGATTTGCTAGTGAGGCATAAGAGTTATCTTTGGAGATTGAAATCTACAACTTAAAATCTTGTTGCTATGGCCAGCTACAAGACATGAAGAAATGGCTCTTCTAGAGGGCAACAACCAATAGGAGCTCATCAATCCAACGGGTCTTCAAAGAACCATCTCTCAAACCAAGTTCATGGGCTCATCAAAAGACCAAACAAAGCCCAATTGCAATCAATGTAGATACTAGCCCAAATGCCAACTCTATGACCAAGTGGGCCACCTAGCAAAACGTTGCCCAAAATTGCAACGATCTGAAGTCACCGTCAACTGGCCACTTCATCAAGTGGGAATGAAAATAAGTGGCTAATCGACTCGACAGCATCTCACAACATTATTGATGACCTCCAAAATTTATCTATCCATTCGGAATATTATGGAATTGATGAAGTTGTCCTTGATAATGGTATAGGTTTGTCCATTACACACATTGGTTCTTTGGCCTTAGACTCACCAAAGAAAACCTTTTTACCTACTTGACACACTTTGTGTTTCAAATATTCACAAAATTTTTTTTATGTTGATTATTTCACTAAACAAAATATTGGTTTCATTGAATTTCACCCATATTTTTTTGTGTGAAGGAATAGAACACAGGGGAGTGACGATAACTGTCACTAGTTGCCATACCCATGTAGACATCCTTTATAATCCCTTGATAATTAGAGAGAATGTAACCACCCGCCTCTTTTTCTCTCTAATGCTGACCAAATTTCGAGAACCAAATTTATTATGAGGGGAGGATTAATAGTCCGCTTCTTTCTTCTGTTGGATCGTCGCGAGTTTTGTTGTACGTGTCGAACCCTAATGACGTGTTTTAAAGATAATAGTTGATTTTAAAGTATGCCTAGCGTTTCACCCCAGAGTGACCTCCTGGAAGTTTCACCGATCTTCACTTCCCTTTCTTTTCCACTAACAAAGATATTGTCACACTAGGTTTCATTTATTTGTAAAACTCCTCGTAATCTATTTTATCATATCTCATTTAATTATTGTAATCTTTTTAAATTTTATATAAAATAAAATAAATAATTTAACTTTTTTAAAATTAAAAAATATATATTTTAACAATATTTTATTTAACTTTTAACTTTAATATCAACTAAACTTAATTTATCTCATCTCATCCGGAAAAATAAACCTGATATAAAGATCTGTGTGGATCATAGGAGAATCATGGCTATGAAGATAGAGAAGCCTTCTCAAGATTGGCCTACACCAATGCTTTACTGCTCGAAGGTTATGTTGTATTTCTTTTTAATTTTTTCAATATTTAAAAAATTAAAAAATTATATAAAATAATCTTTTTTAAAAAGACTGCACTAGCAAAATTCTAGATAGAATCCCTTGTGTGGCTAGAGCCACTCTTTGAAAAATTGTGGAGGTTATCGGCAAAAAAAAAGCAGAAGATAAAAATAAAAATCACTGTTTTTACAATTTGTTGTATTTTATCTCATTCAATCATTACAATTTTCTAAATCTTTATACAAAAATAAAACAAACAATTTAAATTTTTTAATTTTAATAAAAAGAATACTAAAAAAATATAGTCTAATAATTTTTTATTTAATTTTTAATTTTAAACTCAAATCTTCTAATCCGCAAAAATAAAGAGATGCTTTTTATTAAACAGTGTCGTATCAACTTGTTCTTTCTGGTGGAGTGGGGGCTTGTTAAAATGAAAAAAGATCTTTTATTCAAGAGAGGCACTGCATATATATGAGAAAGATAATAGACTTTTCTTTCTACACTCTCAAGAAAGATAATAGACTTTTCTTATTGTGCCATGCCATCCCGTTTGTTGCTCCAGCCTGCATCCATCCCATTTTACAAAATTTATTCTTGCGTAACATCCCTACAAATTTCTTCAGCAAGCCAATATCGGTTGCAGGTATCTCTCTCTCTCTCTCTCTCTGGCATTTTTTTCCAACCTTTCCACTTCCATTCTGGTTTCCCGTTTCTTAAGGCTTTTTTTTTATATTTAAAGGGATCATCGGTGTCATCCCTAACGTTGTCCTCGAAAGTTACAGCCCTAACATTGTGAAATATTGGCAACAAAGGCGAGAAACTTTAGGAAATTAGATAAAACAAAGAATGTGTATTATATATTCTTGCTTTGAACTTCTTTCATGGAAACAAAAGAACCAATTGGTGAAAAGGGAGCGAGAGAGAGATACCTAGCATCAATAGTTCATCGGTAACTGTGATAGTTGTCAATGATGGTGAATTGGTCTTCACGTGGGTTGGTCTGGGAAAAGATATGGTGGGGCAGAGAGAGAGAGAGAGAGAGAGAGGGATGGACAGTGGTTTGTTGGCGATAGGTTGTGGGCAATGGCAACAGAGACGAATTGCGCTTTGCAATCCAAGAAGGAAAAGGAAGAGGGAGATGAGAAGGGAGAGTATGGGGAAGAGAGGAGTAGGGGATTCAGACATCAGAGGAAAAAGAAATAAAGTGATGTGGAAAGAGGGATTCAGGAATCAGAGAGAAAATGGCGGAAAAGGGCCAAGTGACTAGCTTTCACACCGTTGATGCTTGGAAACTGCACACTCAGAATGGGAACGAGTCTAAGAAAATGATGGGGAAAGAGGGAGAGGAAGGGGGAGGGGGGATTTTAGAGAAAAAAGAAAAAACAAATTGACTTGGCACGTTTGTGTGTGGGGATCCCATAAAAAACCGCCCATGTTTATGTGTGAAAACCTCTAAAAGATCCATGGAAATTATTTAATAAAATAAAATAAAATAAAATAAAGCGAATGAGTTGGACTTGGGTGTCCATGTGCGTCTAGGGCCTTGAACATGGGCGATTTTTGATGGGCTATTATCACTCTCCCTCCATTTAAGAAAATCCTTGCTCCCAAGGGTCCACTTTGAAAAAGGTGAGTCCACCTTATCTTGCTTTACCCCCTTGGGATGAGGAAGGGGCTTATGCCGACTCCCTTTCTTAAGCATTCTTTCAAGCTTCTCGAAGCTTGATTGCGTCTCTTCTTGTGGCTTTGGTGGATTTTGAGGTTCTTCTCCTCTTCTTTCCAGGACTCTCATGGCCTCTTTCAATTTGGTCAAAGTGTACTAAGCTTGTCAAGAGTGCTGTCGAGCCTCTTGGCATCATTAGTACCCCTTAGCATTGTGCTTGGAAAGTCCAACCTTGGATCTTCCACCAACTTATGTGGTCGACCCCTTCAAAGAAAGATAAAGGCCTTCCAACTGACCCTTTCAATGAAATGATAGTGCCTTTCGGGAGACACTCTTAATGAAAGTGTAGTGCCTCTTAGGAGAGACACTCTCAATGAAAGCACTAAATTGATAGGGACCTCGGTTTGTTCCCTAAAAAAGACGGTCCTCCTCCGCACACGTCTTCTCTTAGTGACCGAACAAGTCTCAATGGTTTGGTTGGTTTAGGCATTTTTTTCGCTTTCTTGAGTTCCTATGATAGTGGGGTTATGGTGTTTAAGGGTGATTTTGGTTTAAGTAGGGAAATGTGGTGGTTTAAGTGATAGATTAGGGTAGAAAAGGTTTAAGGGAATGTCCTATGGGCAGGCCTATGTGTTGGGGTCTTTTTGGTAAGGCATATGGAACATATAGTTGATTACGCCCAAAGAATAACGCAATCGTTTGTAGTATAGCTTTGGAGTGTCGATTCAATGGGGAGATGGATTGAGAAATAAAAGATAAAGATGAAACTAACGAAAAAGTGTAAAAGAGTGCAAAAAGTGATTTTTGAAGTGTGACGTAAAGTAAAACTAAATGAGTAATTTGAAAAGTATAAAAATAAAGTAGAGCATAGAGAATTCCTTGCGTATTTCTGATATTCAAATTTATTCTTAATTCATTGATAACTCAATTGAGAATTCTAAGTCCAAATTTTCAATTGGAAGATATAACATTAATAACCGGATTTAAATCAAATGTAATCTTTTGAAAAATCATTCGTCGCGATTTAAGAACAAAAATTATTATCACTATTGAGAAAATCCAACATCGACAATATATCCAGGAGGTGATACTGCGGCAGAGAATTAAATCAATATAGACTATCAATTGCTCTAAACATAATCATAAAACTAATCCTTTCAATGGAAAAAGCATGACTGAACCCATAAACGAAATAGATTCTATAATTATTTGAAGACGAAAAAGCATCACAAATAAATTGAGAATAATAGAACAAAAGAGTCTTAATATTTAAAGACCAAATATATGAATAAAAAATAAAGTACAAATACCATCACACACACAAGTTCATCTCTAGCCCTTATTTAGTTGTTCATCCACATGATAAACAACCAAATTCTTCAAGAGAGAAATAAAATAACAACATTTGATATGCTCCTTCCTTTTCTCAAGGGCTCTCCCCCCATCCAAGCATGCTTTGATACATGTCCCACCTCCATCTATTTATAGGGTTTCTTCATGCAAGTTGGCATGCCCAAAATCATGACAAATTAAAGTGGTCATCCATTGGATTCCAAGTGAGTTTGAGTTGGCATTTTGTTGTCTCCTTAATGCCTTGGTCGAAATTTGCAAGTTGGTGGAGTGGAATTGCTTTGCCATGTATCACTTCTTCTTCCTCCAACATGACGTGTATTGATTTTGTAGATAAGTCAAATAAAGTGTCTTGAAGCATGATTTGATCACCTCCATATGTCATAGCCGAAATATGCATAGTTAAGTAAACCACTTTGCTTCCTCCACTTGTCTTCTTCTAAACTTGGTCAAATATTGTGGCTTGAAGCTTTTGTCTTGTTTTAAAAAAAAAATTGTCGTGTGTTTCCATTTGCTTCAAAAATAAAATCAAGAGTGCATTAATAAATTGAAGTCTAGGTGGGAGACAAGATTAAATGTCATGGGGCCCTCCATGATCTAAAATCATGTAAGTGGGAGTCATGATTATTAAGGTACAAGTGTGAATACGCATGAAGCCATCCAAATTAATTGTTGACTTGTGCTTGCTTGAGCTTTGCATTAATGAACAATATCCAATTGATGGATTTAAAGCTTTACCCAACATGTGGCTGCCATCAAATACAATTAAATGTAAAAGTCAAATAATAAAAGTAGGGTCCATGAATTTAGAAGGAAATTGACTTATTTAATTGAAGATTTCATGTGGGACTTAATGGGATATGTGGGGCCTCGCATGAGGTGCCATTTTGTGATGTCAAATGTGAATGCATGTAGCATATTTGAAGTGTAAGACAAAATGAATTACTATGAGACTTATTTAATAGATTTAACTCATGTGTTTACTTTTGTATTTATTTAAGACTTAAATATATATATCTATCTCAAGATAAATAGCTATTAAATTAAATAAAATGAGTTATATCATTATTTTCTCTTTTCTTTTAGCATTTAAATAGGGTATTTATTTTGTACACTCATCAATGGTATTGTGGGAGCTTAAGAGAATTTCGAGATTAAGGATTAGGGTTAGGGTTTTGGTCATTTGGATAAGGTAGTGGATGAATGAGGCTAGGCTAGGGTTTTGGGGGTTGTGAAATTTGGCTAAGGTTATCTTGAAGACAAACTCCTAATTTTTTAAAATTTTGAATTTCAAATTTGAATGGATATGACCGACTATGGATTGGATGGATAAGGCTTAGATTTTGAATGAGATTTGGTTGGGTTTGGATAGGATTTAATTGAGTCACTTAAAAGATAAATGATCAATTAAATCTAATGAGATAAGGTAAAGTAGATGAGGTGTCAAGTGGAGTTCGGCTATCACTAGGGAAGTGTTGGCCGAGTAGGATAATGTTAGAAAGTAGGGTTTTATGGCTTATGGGGGATTAGAGTTTTATGACTTATGGAAATTAGGGTTTTATGGCTTATGGGAATTAAGGTTTTGGGCTAGCATTTGTGTGTTGGCTGAATGGTATGGATAAGGTAAGTGGGAATGTGGTGGGCTAAGGTTTGATGGCTTATGTGGGGCAACTTTGGTGAAGCTAGGGTTGGCCAAATATGAGCTTGGTCTTGAGAAACTTCAAGGGAATCCTATGAACTTCCAATGCAATGGACGATCACAAGAGGAACTTGAGGAACACAAAACACCAATCCGAGAACTACAATGGAGGGTTCAGCTAGCACCCTTCAATGCACAACTCTTCACACCGTCACTCACTCACTCACTCACACTCAATTCTCTAATTCATAAGTGGTGTGGATTCAGCACTCACACAAAACAATAACCAATCAATACTCAAACCACTCCAAGAAATAAATCAAAGAACACAAGAACACCAAATTAAAAAATACCTCAAACTTTATTGATAAGCAAAATAATAAAAGGATAAGTTGGAGCAACACTGATTCACGAATTGTACGACATGTTTCCCTTCAAGGAGATTCACGGATTGCACCCTAAAAAGTCCAAGTGCTAGGCACTGAAAATAAATTCAAGCCACATAGTGGCCGACCTAACTCTCTCTCAAGAGCACTCTAATACTCAATTCTTCAAATGATCAAAAGATCTCAAACTAAGAGGTCTAGGATCCTATTTATAGAGCTTATAAAGTGGAAATCTCTGAAAAGTCCCTGGCAATTATTTAATTAAATAAAATAAATAAAAGTAAATGAGTTGGACTTGGGTGTCTATGTGTGTCTAAGGCCTTGAACATGAGCGATTTTTGATGGGGTATTATCACAGGGGCAGGGGCACAGGTTCGAGCGGAAGGGTATTTCAGAATTCAGTGTTAAGGGAGAACATCGGGGGCAAAGTCCAAATGGAGAAATTTAAAAAAAAAAAGTACACAATGGCAACGCCATATCAAATGGGACTTAAAAAATGGTGTACGTAACGTCACCTAGTCTGAAATCGCCCACCACATTTTTCATTGTCCATAAGAGAAATGGGAAATGCTTTGTGCACTGTCCATGGTGGACATCATTGTCCATTTCTTTTAAAGAAAAAACAAACTTATGATTAAATAAATATTATTTAATAATATTCTAATTTTTTTTAAATGTTTAAATATATTTAAAAAATGATATAAAAAAGTGAAAAAACAAAAAATTATTTTTGCACAAACGGTACAAATGAAGGGGGTGCTATAGCAGTGACTTTAGTACAACCCTAAGAGAAATGCTAGGAGCCGGATGGGTGCCAAAGTATTTTTCGCCCTAACCAATTATAAATTGAAACATAGGCACTCCAAGAATGTTGAGAATGAGCCTGCATACACTAAATCTCCCTTTTCTCTATCTAGAGCCCAGACTATTGCTGTCCCTTTCTTTCCCTGCAATCACAAACCTTCCAAAAAGTAACTTTTCCTCTCGAGCTCTCACAACCCCAAATATCTCGGCTTTCTCTTTGACTTTCTCTTTCATCTACACTCGACGTCGGCATTGATAGAATCCCGGTAAATTAGTCTTTAAAGTTTGACAGTTAAACAGATTTCTGTATAATTCATGCTTTTTGCCTTCTTTTAATCTGTTTTTCGGATGAGTTATTTCCCCCATTGTCCCTGTTTGGTCTGTGAATGTTTTTTGTGGGCTTTGGCAGTGTATGTTTATTGCTTTCACAAGATCCATACAGGAGAGAATGGTCTATGTCAATAAATTAACCAAAAAATAGAAGGAAAAATACAACCCAGAAAAGATTTTGTAACATATTAACCCAAATAGGAATTAAGGTAAAGTTGTGTTTTTTTTTTTTTCCAGTTATTTATTAGGTAAAGCTTTTGTTTTGGAATTTTAATATTTTTTAAGTAGTTTATCAACTCCCAAATGTTAATCACAAACAATTTCAAAATCAAGCAACCTCCGTTAACGTCATCACCTAAACCCCAACTTGAAGGATTCGACTCTATCCCTAAATCAAAAACTCCTATATGAATTCAAACTCTTGAGTATAAAATCCTCTTCCCCTCATCTATATAAGCCACTGAAACCTAAAAAGGGGGGCACAAGAAAAGAATACTCGGGTGAAGAGAGAAGGAAAACTCACTACCGTACGTCCTAGCTCACTACCCAAGCGCTGTCGACCACCGTTGGACATTGGACCACCACTGGCAGTGCCGACCTACCCACGTCGCAACCACCTTCCCGATAACCCACTACCGTTGTGTAGACCTTCCTCCCTCTCTTTATGCTTGTCGGTTGCACCCCACCTCTCTCTAACACTTTCGTTCTTCTTCTCTCCACCGCACCACAGACCAGAGAAGCCATCTAGTGTCGTTGGACACCCACAGCACAACTGTCATCGTACCTCCCCCTCTCTCTCGGTGAGTCACACAACACCTCCTAGCTGGTTTCTCCCCTACTGTATTTCCCCTACATGAGGTCTCTTCCCATATGTTTAAAGTGGGCCTTTGGGCCATAAAGCCCATTCGGCCAGAAGCCTGCCAAACCTTGGAAAGGTTGGCCTTTCATTAGGCACAAAACACGAGCTTGGGCTTTCAACCCATAATTTCACAATTAAAGGCCTCTTGGCCTATGCCTGGTAGACGTTGTCCGAGTTCACATACCACAACATTTTTAATAGTTTATGAAATTATTTAGCCAGTTGATTCAGATATAGTTTACCAAACATATTTAATTTTACTCTTTTTACATCACCAAATTATTTGTACAATATTAATTATGTATACTACAAGATTTTATTGAACCGCTTAATTATCAATAATTCCATGGGTATTGTTAATATTATAACTGTTTATGAAAATGCGATATGTGTATGCTATGCTACGAGCCAAGTCCAGGTCAGATCCCTCTCCCAATATTGGATGAACCATGTTATATCTATGATCTTGACGTTCGTTGGATGGAATGATTTGTCTAGTGAGGATCACGTAGATTCAAGCCAAATATGCCATGAGATAAAATAGCAAGAATCATGCATGCCATGTCTATAAAATATTTAGTTTATGTATGCCATGAGCATGTGATAATTAATTCAAGTATACCATGTTAGTTGATCTTGAATCATGTATGCCATATCAATAAGATAATTTGCCCACGTATGCCATGTTCATGAAAATAAGTTATCCACATATGACATGTTCACACAGTAAATTGCCCACATATACCATGTTCATATGAAAGTTAACCCATGTATGCCATGATCACGTAATATTTAGTCCACACTTGTCATTATTAGGTGATATCAAGCCATGTACGCCACGTTCATGCATCACTCAAAGCATGTATGATATGAAAAGTTATACAATATTTGATTAAGATATGTTATTCCATGTCATGCAAATCATGTACAAGGATGATCATACTATGCTTTGTTATGCATACAATATGCCATGTCATGCCATGAACAAAGATACCACATCATGTACATGAATGAGCCATGGCATGTTATATCATGTAAAAGAATATGCCATGTCATGTTAGTAAGGCTCACGAAGTTTAGTAAGTTTTGATGCATTAAGAAAGATGAGAAACCTTAAGGTGACACGGACCCAAGCGTGTTCACCACAAGTCAGGTGAAACATGGACTCAAGCGCGTTTCACGGTGAAACATGGACCCACGCATGTTTCACTCCAGGTACAAGCAAGTCAGATGAAACATGGACTCAAGCATGTTTCACTCCATGTACAAGCAAGCAATTTGGGTGAAACATAGACCTAAATGTGTTTCACTCCATGAGATAATAAGATAAAAACAAGCCATTACGCACTAACATTGCATGTCATTATGGTTTTAATGATTTTTCCATGTTCATGATGATCAAATGAGTTATGTGAAACCATTACGATATTTGTATGCATGTCGAGTCTTCAATTCTAGTCTAAACCATGCCATGTTTTACAATATGATGTGCTATCTACTGAGTCTTCAACTCATTTTTGTTATTTTGTTGTTTCTCTTTGCTTGTTGGTTATAGATGAAGGGTATAAGGATGCCGAGCTGGATGGCCAGGAGTGGTTCTATATCAAGGACCTAGTTAGGAATAAGTGTTATTTTCCCAAAGAGTAAATAAGTAAATTATTTCGTAAGTACTAGTTTTTCTTTTATGTTGCGCCAGTAACAACTTTTCTAGGACTAGGTTATGTTAGTCATTGTCAAGTTTATTTTTCAGTCCAAAGACATTTATGTTCAAACTTTTATTTATCAAATAAATGAGATATTTTCAGAATGTGAATCTCTTTAACTGGATATGGCTATGCATGCTAGTGATATCTCAGTCCTATGGGAATGGGGTGTTATAGCTTCTCATTAATGCATTAATTTGTAGCGGATTTCGATCATTTCTGAATAAAGTCCCCACTGTGTTTTCGGTTTTATGTTTAACTTTATTCATGGAGTTCTTTACAAGGAGCACTGTTGGGCTGCAGCCCCTATTTGCTGCATTCTGCATTTTTATTTTTATTTTATTTTTAAATGATGTGAGTGTATGCTGCTGGACTGCAACAAACAGGGGCTACAACCCAAATTTTTTGCTTTACAAATGGTCGTTGATAGGAGGGGTTGTATTGTCCAGTTGTATAGGTTTTGATCGAGAAGGACAATCTCAAGGTTTTGACCAAATTTTAAACAAGTGGCCAGGTTTTGACTAATTGTCGTTGACAGGAAGGGCCATGGTTTTCACTAATTGTTTATAAATAGGATTAATGAAATAATTTGGAATGATCTCAATAGTCAAATACAACCTTAAGCATCCAGTTCAACAAGTGAATGTCTTGTACCCGTGAATGTCCATGGCCTATTCACACTTTGATAAACCCATAATAACACCTACACAAGTGCCTCATGTAAAGCACCATCAAATTATCATGTCTACATTGTAAAGCCATAAAGGGAAAGAGATAGATTTATCTTTTTCCAAATGAGAACCTAGCGAATGCATTTAATTTTAAGGCATGCTTGAAGCCTTGTATCCAGTTTTTATGCATCCGGAAATTAATGTAGCCAGTTTTATGAAGCAGGGGATATTTGTCTAAATCGCAGGTCTGATGGTAGTTTGCCAATTGGTCCATTAATGGCCTTCATTCGCAATCAGTCCAAACAGATTTTTAATGGCCCTTTATATATATATATATATATATAAGGTATATTTTATTTGTATGAATCACAAAATAATTAGTAATTTTATATTTTTGTAATTTATGTGTGTATATATATATATATAATTTATTTTTATATAGACTACCTTAAACGAAACCGGTATCGAAATATTTCGTTCCAGTATCTTGATAGATACGATCATCGATATGGTATTCAAAACATTGGTTATAGCTACAAGGAATTTGTAGGGAAACACAGTAGGGTTCTAGTATCGAAAAATTAGCCAAGGAATTTGTAGTGTTTCTTCTATGGAGGTTAAAGGTATTCCCTTGAAGAACCCTAATGAATAGAGGTACGTCAAGCCTTTGAGCCATTTCATCAAACAGCTTGTATGCCTCTGTTCTTATTTCTTGCTGCGTGTAGTTCCTTTTCCCCTATAGTCAACCTACAACATTACAACCAGATACCAATTAATGCATTATATCCATCAGTTTATCCCTTCCAAACAATCTAACAGCTGCCGCTGGTGTAGCCTTTTTTGCCAGCAATTGGGTATTGCAGCAATGTTCCTTCATGGCTAAAGGTAATTAATTTTTCATAAGATGGTTCCGTACCTGCAGCAATGTTTTGGCAACTGTTTTTATCATTTATAAAGTGACAAAAGCTTGATTTATTTAGATTCTCTTATTAGTTCCCATTTTCTTTATCTTTTCCCTAATTTATACATCAATGGTTTCATAATGGAGCAGACCCTCTCCAATGGTTTCTATAAAAATAAGACAATCAGATCAGCACTTATTTTCCCATATTTTTTCTTTCTTTTATTGCTCGTGTGCCTGCCAGATTGCTAGGTTGTTCGATGGCTTGATGTTTGTCATATGTATTTATTGAAATTTCTGAATGTTTCTCTTACTTATTTCCATAATTGGGATGGCATTTTCCAGAAACCAACCCACTGGTCTAATACTGTTTGAGCATATTTGCATTGAATAGGAATATGACTTCTTTTCCAAGGATGGACTTCCAAGAAATCCATTTGCAAATGGGTGGAAAGGCAAAGTGGGCTCTATGCAGTTGGTTTCACAAGGAGAGGTCTCTCTGGTGCATCTTTGGATGCCATTAGCGTGGCAAATGATACTGCCAGGAGCTGGAAAGAAGAAACAAAGCAGAGAGATATCTATTGCATTTCCCATTTCTGAAGCCTCGGCCTTACTACTGATAAAGGTGATTAAGCCTTTAATTTCATTGTACTTCGTGCGATCACAGTGAATAGCTTTGTATCCACATAAATGTAGTCACCATAGTGACCTTAGTATGTTGTAACCCTGTGTATGTAGCTGGGAACTCTATGTATAGTAGAAATATGTACTAGTCTGTAATTGAACCATTCAATTTGGATTTGGAAGTTGTAATTTAATCCGGTTATTATTCAAAATTCTGCCATGGTTGTAGCTGGTTAGTTTTATGTTGGCCACAATGAATACCAACTTTTTGGTTTTCTGTCATAGTTGTAGCTTGTTTATAATTTATATATCTGTTTGTTGCTACAATGATATGAAAACAGTTGATAATTTGAGTTCTTTTTGTAATAATTGTGTGCATATACTAATTTATAATTAATAAAACTCAAGATCAATTACCAAAATGACAAACTCATAATGCATATGGAGCAATAGGGAGTCATAGAGACAGTGAGAGCCTTTTTATTTTATTGCCTGTAATCATATAACGAGCCTTTTTACACATCCACACCACACATTTAACATCCCTTGTGAAACACCATCTTTGACTTGAACTAAAGTCCCAACTTTTTACACATCCAGTACAATAACTTCACAACACACCCCTGAACATCAAACACAAAACACATCAAAATGGCAAGGTGCTTGTAGCTAAATTGATCCAAAGTTGTAAACCACTGCATAGAAGTCCTCTACTTATTGTTATACACTACACAAAAATCATGTGAAGCACATAAAAACAGAGTCACAAACATTGTGAATGATGAAACTAAAGTTGTTAAATAGCTCACTCATATGACAAAGATTACAAAACCAGAAACAGTCATTATTCATGATACTTGTGCTTTCATAAACAAACAATGAAATTAATCATGTTGAATGCCCCACCTTGATGTCCTAGAATCAGGAAATCCCGCAGGAGGAGGTACTGCAAGATCAAACAACCCACATTGTTAATAACTAATGCATCAAACAAAGGGAAAGTTACACTTGAACAACATCAAATTTGAAACAAATGTACCTGAAAAATGATCCAACATCAAAAAGGGATCCACAAACTTCTATTCATTCCTGAGAACTAAATGCCTCAACGAAGAATCAATACCAAGAGTAGAACAACCACTAACTAGCAACCATACTAAAAATATTTAATCGAAATTATTAATAACTAGAGGCCAAAAACTCAAGAACCCAATGAATCAAAACTTACTAATTCCACCTGGTACTTAAAAAAAAAGAAATTGAAGGGCTACAAAAATGCAAGAAGTAATATGACTTAAAGAAAGCTAAAATAAGCTAACCTAATGAAAGTTAAAATTTCGGTTTTAGTAGACTTACTCCAGCCAAACGACTTATTCCATGCAACTTTTGATGGAGAATTTCTATTATAATGGACTTATTCCAGCCAAAGGACTTATTTTGTGATGATACAAAGGCTTGTGATGCTAACTTAAAAAATGTTAACACTACAAAATCAAATAAACTAACATAAAAAATGTTAACACTACAAAATGTTTCTGTTGCAAGTAAGTAATTGTCCCTTTATTGCTCGCCTTTGCCTTAGCTATGTGATAATGGTGGTCCTAAAAAGTTAATACTTGTGCCACCTAATCTTCCCCTGGTAATTGGCCCAAGATCCAGCTGGGTTTGACCTTGCTTGTTAAGCTCTTATTATTTCTTGTTCGATGATTTTCTGAAGTGATTGGCTGTGTTCTTCTTTCCATTTAGAGGGTACATTAAAATCCTAGTTTTCTGGAACGCAACCCTCTATGGCCCGAACTGGAAATTCACGATTGTTGGCGTTATTCATAGGATGCTCCAAACCATAGCCAGACACAAAGAAAAACTTCTTGTGCCAATCCTTAGCATGAGAAAATCAAGGCTCCAAAAGAGACACCTAAGAACCTCGTAAACACGCAAAAACTGTATTGGTTCCCTTCTAAATGCGGACACCATGAGCATATACGAACTTGCTAGCTATGAGCTCTAGGTACTCATCACCTGTGGGCTCTAATGCCAGATGCCATGCCAAAGCAACAAGAGAGCAAGATCCTCCAAGTGTTAGGAAGAAGTTGGAACCGAACCAGCCCATGAGATCTAGAACCTTGTAAACGAGATAACAAAAACGGATTCGTAACGCCATTGAAAACATGAAGATCAAGGCCAAGCGCCGAGCAAATCCTTCCGAATTAGTCATGCTAGGAGGACTCAAGTCAACCAAGTATAGGATCCCCTCACCAAATATAGGTTCGTTTGGCTAGTAGTTGTAGACCAATGACTCCTTCAAACTTGTCAACTTAGGAGATCTCACACTGCCAGACCGATGAAGAGTCTTACCGGAAGGAACGTGCCAAGAGCCGGGTTGCGGCAAATGAAGCATTACGAGGAGCCATGGGAATGAGGGATGAAAAGGGGACCAAGGATAAGGAGACGTAGTTTGTACAAAAGAGACACAAAGGATTGAAGGGATAACAACAGCGGTTGACAGATGACAGTCTGACAGAAGGAGGGAAGCTCCATGTGTCGCCAGTAGCAGGGAAGTGCAGCACAAATTCCATTAAACACTCAACATGATGGAACATGAGGAATGCAAATCTGCAGGCAACATTCTCACCACATGGAAAATTGATCCTAACTTTAAAATTTGAAACCACCACCAAAAGTGAAAAACTATGGAAAGAAATGGGATGAAATCCTCATCGTACTAATATGAGAAGTTTTTGTGGGGTAACTATTACGTCCAAGTCCTATGCTAGTGAAACGTCCTAGTTCTGCAGAGTCGACTGACTCGCACGAGGTTCGTTTAGATTACATACCCTATTCCCGCATAGGTATTCTCCTTCATCTTCACCTTTCTCCACTCCTTTCTACAGTGCATATAAATAATAATTATATAAAGTTTGTATTAATTTTTAAAATTTTATGTTTTATTTTAAAGTTTGTAAAAGTTTTATTGATTAAATTAAAATTTTCAAAATTTAAAGTTGAAGAATGTTTTATGTTCTAATAATGTTTGGAAAGCAAATTACTAAGAAGTTTGAAAATTTATCATATTATCTCACTATGAAAAGGTATCTAATTTTCTCCCCCAACATTATAGGTTTAATAAGAAAGATATTGTAAAGAATGTGTTTGACACTACCTACCACACGGAAGACTGTAATGAACAAATGTGCTGCACTGGTTGTCCTAAGGACACTGCAATGCAAAAATAAAAAATATAGCACAAGTACAAGTGGATGAAGTAGTGAAGTGAATCATGTGTTACCTCTCATAGGTCATTTATCGAAGGATGTGGACATGGCATGATAGTAACTGTCACTAGTTGCCATATCCATGTAAGTATCCTTTATAATCCCTTGAAAAATTGAGAGAATATAATAACCTGCCCCTTTTTTATAAGAAAAGTTGACTCAAATCAAAAAACTAAAAAGTAAAATCAGAATTGAAAGATGATCAAGTCGAGAGTCATGGACTAATCTCCTGTCATCAATAGCTGCTGTAAATCCTGAGAATTATTGTTTGTAACAGTTACCATTTTTTGTAATTTATAACTAATGCATTTAAGTTCCTTGAGTATGTATATTTTGAACAGTGTCGTGTCCTGTATATATACACTATACATAATGAATACTAGTGTGCCTGAATTTTCCATTGATCCATTCCTCTATTAATTTCTTTATATGGCTTCAGTAGTCTAAGCCTCCAATGAGAACCTAATCCCAAATTCCAATGTGCCTTCCTCAAGCAACCCAAACACTCAGTCATCCTCATCCACTGAGACACCACATGTTGTCTTCAACATCATTACCCAAATCAGTGAGAAACTCACACCCTCAACCTTTCCATAGTGGCATGCCCAATTTGAAGCTCTTCTAATTAGGTATGATTTAATGGACTACGTCAATGGTGACTCTGTATGCCCAACTTCCAATAGTCCCCATCCTCCAACTCCCACAAAAATTATTGGATCAGATAAGACAAACTTATCCTAAGTGCAATTCTTGCCTCTACATCTCCCACAATCACCGCTCTAATCGCCACTGCCAAGAACTCTCATGAGGCATGGAAGAAATTAAACAACTTGTATGCAAGTAAATAGAATATAAGAGTTATGCAACTCAAGGAAGAACTAACCTTAATACAGGGTGGGAAACGATTGATTCAATAGTGTCTCCACACTATCAACACACTAGCTAATGAAATTGCACTGATAGACCATCCGATTTCCAACAATGACATTATACTATATGTAACGCCCCATTCCCGTAGGTTAAGGGATGCCACGTAAATTTTCTAAAATTTTAATTTGGCACAAGATTTATGAGGACACCAGATTTTCGTTCCTATTATTTTAATTAAGTAATTGATTTGATTAATAATAATAATATTGAGAAGTGAGGATGAAGGCTCGAGCTTAAGATTGAAGCCTTGAGAGCCCAACTTAAGTTAGTGGGCCAAGAGAGGAACCACAAGCCCACAAGCCCATGAGATTGGGCCATGATCCATCAAACCCACACAAGAGACACATGTCACCTCTAGAGAAACCCTAGTGAGTCATCCAAGACTAGTAGATAAAAGTGAAAAATTGCTAGTAGTTAGGAGTTTACTAGTGGGTTGCCTTGTAGGATAGATTGTGAAATCTCATAATGAGATTTTCCCATCATTGGGATATCTTGGGAAGAACAAAGCTATTTTATATTTTAGTCTTTCTAGGATACACCATATCTAGATAGGTGACACTTGTAGTTGAAATAGGAAGTGGAAAAGAAGAGAAGAAATGATTCGGTAGAGGCTTGTAGTTGAAACCCTTTAGGGCATTTTCTATGTAATCTTTCACAATCCAAGCCAATGATCAAAAGTAGATCATGTAAGAATGAGTTGACAAGATGATTGACAAGTGAGGAGTAGTATCATGAGAGAGAGGAAAGGAAAAAGGAAAAGCAAAACCAAGAAGGGTTCGGGTGAAGCATGCCGTGAGCCTCATTTGGAGACTTTCTAGAGCATTTCCAAATCTAGTTGAGCGGATACTTGAGATTGGTTTGAGAAGAGATAGGACACATGTGTAAGAGTTTAGGGAAGAGTAGTGACTTGACAAGTTGATGGATAGATGCATGAGAAGAGAGAAAACCATGGGAAGGGGAAAGGAGGTTTCGGTTGAAACCAAAGTGGGACTAGCCGAACCATACTTGCCCTTTTCCCCAAAAGGACGATCTTCCAATCCCTTGGATTGACACATGAGGTGATGGTGAGTAGATGGATGAGTGATGTGAGGGAAAATGGAAGCCAAAAACCCCCATAGAGGGCTGATTATGCCCAAAGAATAACGCGATCGTTTGTAGTATAGCTTTGGGGTGTCGATTCCACAGGGAGATGGATTGAGAAATGAAAGATAATGACAAAACTAACAAAAAGGTATAGAAGAGTGCAAAAAGTGATTTTTGAAGTGTGACGTAAATTAAAACTAAATGAGTAAATTGAAAAGTATAAAAATGAGACAAAAAGTAGAGCGTAAGGAATTCCTTGCGTATTTTCGGTGTTCAAATTTATTCTTAATTCATTGATAACTCAATTGATAATTCTATTTCCAAATTCTCAATCGAAAGATATAAAATTAATAACCATATTTAAATCAAATGTAATATTTTGATTAATCATTGATCGCGATTCAAGAACAAAAGTTGTTATCACTATTGAGAAAATCCAGCGTTGACAATATACTAAGGGAGCGATATTGCAGTAGAGAACTAAATCAATATAGACAATCAATTGCTTCAAATACAATCATAGAACTAATCCTTTCAATGGAAAAAGCATGACTGAATCCATAAACGAAATAGATTCTATAATTATTTGAAGACGAAAAATATCACAAATAAATTGAGAATAATAAAACAAAAGAGTTTTAATATTTAAAGATCAAATACATGAATTAAAAATAAATTAAAAATACCATCATACACATAAGTTCATCCTTAACCCTACTAGAGAATTTAGTTACACATATTGAAAATATGCAACAAAAATTCTCTAAGAAAAAATATGGAAGATCCGGCCATTGTTTTATCTCTTCTTTGGTTATTCTTTTCTTTTCTCAAGCTCTCAAAAATGGCTCTTCCAAGGCATCCAAGTATGTCCTGAATACATGCCCCACTCATCTATTTATAGAATTTTTATTGCAAGTTGTTAAGCCCAAAATCATCACAATTGAATCAAGTTGTCGTGTATCTCTTGGGTTCCAGCTTTGCATATGGTATTGAAATGATGATTGGGAAGTGCAGTTGTGTTTTGATTGACAGCCATCATATTTGTTTAGTCAACAATTTTGGCTTGAGCTTAACTTGATGTAAAAGTGAGTGAGTTGCCGTGTATTTCTCTTGGATTCCAGCTATGCCCCAATGAATGTATTGTCCGGCGCTGCTTGAAGTTTCTTTTATCAACTTGTGTTAACTTCCAACTTTGGTCAAAGATTTCGGTTTGAGAGGTGCTTATTACTACTGAGACTTCTCTTGTATATTTGATAACATGTAGCCAAAATTGTAAGAGGATTTTATCAATTCTTTAGTCAAATATTTTGGCCTGACTAAAGGCAGCTTGCATGTGTTTTAATTCGAGTGCTAGTGGTGCCGGTTCTTGATGCCTTGTGTTTGTTCAACATGCTAGTCGACATGATTGCAAGTGGAGCCCATTTGTGACTTTGTTTTGCAGCCAAAATAAGGAAATGCCGTGTGTGTCCATCTAAGTCAAATATGGTGGCTGCTTGAGTCGGTTTCCCCAAGTGGCTGCCATCAAATATAATTTAAAAATAAAGTCCATGAAGAAAATAAGGAAATTGACTTATTATTTGACAATTGCATGTGAAAGTTAATGGGATATGTGAGGCTTAGCATGAGGTGCCATTTTGTGATGACATACGTGAATGCATATGGCATATTTGAGTGTAAGACAAAATGAATTGTTATGGGACCATCTCATCAAATTATACTCATGTGTTGCTTTTTGTATTTATTTGAGACTTTAAATATATTAAATCATGCTCATATCCATCTCAAGATAAATGTACAATAATTTTATTAATATGAGTTATATCATTATTTTCTCTTTTCTTTTAGTATTTAAATAGGTATTTAAAGTGCATTTTTGTGCACTTATCACACCCCCCTACTTGCTCATTGCTAGTCCCTATCAATTTTCATGTAAAATAATGAGAAAACAAAGAAAATCACATATAGGGGTCATCAAGACACATTTTCCAAATTTACATATCAAAACAATCTTAGGAATTCAATAACCCTTTTACAAGTAATTAAAATATAGCAATTCACAGAGTGTGTGTGTGCTCCAAACTATATCCATTTATCAAATTAGAGGTTTTGACACATGCAACATCAGGAATATCTTAATCAAAAGGTTTAACTCTATAACTCACGGGTATATAAGTGTTTTTGTGCGAGAATTCTCTCAATGGAGTTGACAAAAGGTATACACACACTCTCAAGAAAATTCTGCAATTATATATAAGCAACAAGTAAACATTGATCTTATGATAGGAATACTAACAGTTGAGAATTCCGTCATTCTTTCCACAAGCATATTTAGGATCAGAATAATCAACACAAAAGGTTGTAATTTGGCTTAGGTTTAGGGCTATAAGAAAAAAAAGGTGAAGATATTTCAAAAACTTCCAAGTATACACAAAAGGGAATCTATTAAATATCTCAGTGGACCATATTTTCCTTTTGATGTACTTTTAAACTTTTCAGATTTTTTTTTTTGACTAAGAATGGTTTTCTTTCTTCTTTGTCTCTTTGGTATTTTTGTCATTTGATGAACACTTTCATTGTGACAACCCGAAAGTTTTATTTCATATTATTTAACTAAGTAATTATTTTGATTAATTGATTAATTAATTTAATTAATTATATTAAGAGGTGATGGTAAAAGGCATGGGCTTAAGATTGGAGCTTTGAAAGTTTATAATGAGTCATTGGGCCTAGGAAGGAGTAACAAGCCCACAAGCCCATGAAATTGACCCATGACCCACCAAGCCCACACATGGGACACTTGTCACCCATAGAGAAATCCTAGTGAGTTACTTAAGACTAGTGGGTGAAAATAGAAAATTACTAGTAGGTAGGAGTTTAACCAGTGGATGGATGGTAGGATAGAGTGTGAAATCTTGTGATAAGATTTTCTCATCATTGGGATATCTTTGGAAAATACCAAGATATTATCCATTTTAGTCTATCTAGTACATGCCATGTTTAGAGGAGTGACACTTGTAGATTGAAATAGGAAGTGGAAGAGAAGAGAAGGAAGGGAATTTGGTTGGCATGTAGCCGAAACCCCTTAAGGGTTTTTCCTATGCAATCTTCCACAATCCAAGCCAATGATCACACATAGGATCATGTAAGAAAGAGATGACAAGGTGATTGACAAGTGAGGAGAGGTGTCATGAGGAAGAGGAAAGGGAAAAGAAGAAAAATAAAAGCTAGAAGGGTTCGGATGGAGATGCCATGTGCATCCTTGGAGGTTTTCCTAGATGTAGTTGCAAATCTAATTGAGGGGACATGGTAGACATGTGTAAGAGGATAAAGTACATGGTGTAATATGTGTAAGAGGTATGATGGTGTAAGGAAATGATTGATGATTGCTTGTAAGGGAAGGAAACTAGGAATGGAGGAGGTGGAGTTTCGGATGACACCAAGACAAAGGCATGGCCGAACCATGCATGCTCTCTTTCCCAAAAGCATGGTCTTAGGATCTTGTGGATTGACATGAGAGTGGTTAGATGAGTGTGTAATAAAATTGAAATGACAAGAGAATGAGCAAAAGGGGAAGGAATTTCGGTGGAGACCCTAGGAAGGCAAAGAAACCGAATGCCTTAGGTCATATTGCTCCTTGGGGATTTCATCCTAAAATGAGAAGATCTTCTAGAGGAATGGCCTTGATGTGATGTCAAACCTTAGGGATATCCTTGGGATGGGATGGAACCTTGCTATTTTAGTCCAACTTCCATGAGGAATTCGACTACCCTAAGGAAACACTAACCAGATTCTCACTTCCTCACATTTTCATCATTTGCTTTCTTTTCCCATGTAACCACTATTGTCTAATCATGTATCTTTCAACCCAAGGTATGGTGGAGTATCCTTGAGCCCTAGCAAAAGGGGCATGGCCGAATGACTTTGAGAGGACTCACACCTCACTTGGCTATCTCACATTCTCACAAGCTTTCTCTTTCTCTCTACCTCTCGACCAACTCCACTTCTCTCTCAATTCTCTTTTGTTTTACTTTCTTCTAACCTCTAAACACCACCTTATCCTAAGTAGAAAAGAGCTAGAACAAATATTTTGAGGAGGATTTGCTCTTGAAGAGGTAAGTATATTCTTATCTTACCCTTAGCAATTTTAGTATACTTTTGGATGAATTTGGTTGTTTTGTTTGAATCTTTGTATATGAATGTTAAAATGAAACCCTTTATAGAGAAAAATTGCCATGCTTAGTTAAGTAGAAATTCATGCTTAAGTTATGATATTTTCTAAGTTGAGGATCTAAAATGGTATGTGGTTTCAGTTAGTTACTCAACATGAGGTGGAATGAAGGAAATGCATGCATGATGGTAGGTTTGCTAGTATGATATTGGATGATGCCTCTAGTGTTGTTTATTTGGTGGTAAAAATCCATGTCTAAGTTTAAATATCTTACTAAGAGTAAAGATTATTTCATGTTGTGAATTTGAATATTTCATATAATGGAAGAATATGGTGTGATCTAGTTGATGAGTAAAGATGAAAATATACTTGTTAGATTTTGACATGGAGATGAAAATGTTGGGTTTGTACATGTATGTATTTCGGATTTAAGGGTTTTTGGATTGAATTATTGATTCGATTATTGTGTTATGTTATGATTATATACTTACATATTTGGAAAAATTAGAAGTATAAGAACTAAAAGATCACACTAGCAGGATTGGTGGTTTTCACCTAAATCATTGGGTGAGCTATCTTGGAAGAAAAAAAAAGGGGGGGTGAATAAAATAATAACTTGGAGGACATAGGGTTTCGGCCAAGCTATATTTTTGGGGTTAGAAAAATGTATTTAAGTGGATGAAGTTAAATTGGAGTAATTGGAGAAGAATAAGAGACGAAAAGCTAGGAATCATTAATGGAGGGTCTCGGCCCAACCTTAGGAGGAAGGGGCCGAGCACCCACAGGTGTGTAAGAGGCCCATTAAGTGTTTTTGCGAAGGAAAGAAGTTGAATTATGGGGTGCGAAAATTGTGGAAGTGCTTGATGTAGAATACGCGTTAAGTTCGTTGCACATTTCATATGTTCTATGGTATGAGTCCATGTCTCATGCATACAACACGAAAACCATGTTTTGAGCATATTTTTAAAAGAAAAGAAATTAATTAAAGTTTTATAAGAACCCCAAAGGCTGGGACGGGGTAGTGTCCTAGTGGAATTCTCTATTAACTCAGGAGTGTCTAAAGTTGAGTGAAAACCCCTAGGTCGACAAAGAACTGTCGGCAGACCATGTATGGCTCCAGAAGGTGTTCGGAGCATGGTCGCACCTAAAGCTAGTGGGTGCATACAGAACTGTGTTGGCTTTTGCCTTCCCACTACAGAAAAGTTTGTAGTCGCTCGGTGAGTGATCAATCGCCGAGTGATGAAGAGTGCGAAAGGGCGCGAAACGTAGCTACTTAGGTTTGATACGGTCGCCGTATGGTATCTAGCAAGAACACACGGTGCATAGGGGAACCGTGAGGTGTCCAACAGAGGTCATGACAAAAAGATGGGCTTTTGGGCCATATATGATATGATAAGTGGCACCTAAGATAAGAAAAATGAAAAGCAATTGCGAAAAGATGAATTTTTAAAGGAAGCTCTAATGTTTGGTTTTTTGAAATTATGAGCAAGCATATGAAGAGAATAAGAAAAGAAAAAGGGAATTTATAAGACACGACATGAGCATGAGCATGTGCATATCATAAAGTCATGAGTCTCATAGTGCATAAAGTATGACTGATTGTTTGCTATTCATTTATTAGTATGCTTGAAATGCTTCTGTTAAGATATAAATGTACTTACTGAGATTTTCCCTGAAATCTCACCCCTTTTTATCTCTCCACTATCGCCTTTTTGGGACGATAGAAGTAGTTTCAGGTAATGACAACTCTGAAGAATATAGTCCCAGGGACGGTGCCTTGGACCCCCATGGGCCTGACTGAGTCCGTCACCTCCGAGCTAGTGACTCTCGACTACTTGAGTCGATGGGCGGCGGAGTCACTACCCCTAGCTGCTTACGTTTTGGGAAACATACGCCCTACCGGGTGTTGTCTAGTTCTTGGCATAGACGATTCCCTCCACATGGGTCGCCTATATGAGTCATCATTTGGGATGAGTTGTGAGGTGGGACCGACCTTAGATTTGGACCATCTCCATTACAACCCAAACTTCAAGGAGATCAAGAAGGAACCGATGGGTTAGAACTGATGGCTGGGAATCCTCTACGTAGCTTTTGTATTTATTGTTTATATTTTGGTCTTCCGTTGTTTTGGAAGAATGAACACTTATGAAGGATCCTTATGTTTATATTAATGGAAATGTAATGTGAGACCCCGCATTTTTACATACCTTTAATTTACTCATATTTTGTTATTGGATATTTTACTTTATTTTAATAAATTAAATTGTTATCTCACAAATTTTATTTTGGGTACATTTTATTCATAATTAGAGTTAGTTATTTGTGAGATCTATGATTTTAATATTTATAATTATTTAAAGATTATTATTGGTTTTATCATTTGGATTGTTATCGATATTATTTTGATTAGTGGTTTTGATTTTATTATAGTTATAAGCTTTTGTGAGATTCTTGAATAATAGTGCTTTTAATTATTTTAATTAATTGTTGCTACTAGTCTTTCCATCTGAAATGATATATTCAGTATTTTTAGTTTTAATTATTATAAAATATGGTTTGAATTGCTGAACTTTTATTAATAAATATTAATTCTATTTTATTTGACATTATCTGATTTATTGATCTTAAATTTATTAAATTCTTAAGTCTTATTATGTTTATTCTATTTTGGTTGGGAAGCTTTTGAATAGCTCTAAAAATACTATGTTATGCAGGATTATTTTATTAACTTGATTTTAGTTATTTGAAATAGTACGAGATTTTAAACGTGCTTTAAATATCTGATTTAAATGTATGGATCTATTCCTTTTAAATAATTAAATAAAGTTCATCATTTTAAGTATTGATGAAAAGTATTATGTTGAAAAATAAAATAAGTTGAGATAATATTTTATTTAATTAGTTTGAGAATTTTGAGTTAAGTTGATGTCATATGCTTTCAAGTCAGTGTTTTAAATTCATTTGTTGTCCGTTTGAAGACCCAAAAGCGTCGGGCCTATAAATAGCGCGAAAATGGTCAAACCCTATCATTTTCCCCTCTCCCTTTTCCTTTTCTCTCTCTCCTCTCTCTTTTCTCTCCCACGTGCTACAGTAACCGTGGGAGAGCAGTTCGGTTTTTGTCTCGTGGCGGCGCCACCCCCAGCCGCCTAGCCTCACCTCTGGCCCCACTTGAACCGCCACTCTCCGGCGAGTCCAACCCCACCGGTGGTGTCGACCACCACAGCCCCACGTCCCGCCGGCAGCCCCAAACCCAAGAGGCGTTTAATCCTCTACATCGCACCTTTCACTGCCCCTATCTCCGCCACTAGCCACCGTACCATGACACCACCCCCGCCATTTGATCCGCCACCCATAGATGACCTACCACCAGAAATCTTAGCCCCAACAGAGCAGACACTTTCTCTCTCCTCCCTTGGAACCGAAATGGGTCTCCAAATGAGCTTTCCGTCGCCGCGCCGCCGTCCGGCCACCGTGGCTCTCACCACCACCGCCAAAAGCTTCCCCTACCTCAGTTTATCATAACCCTAAAACAGTTTTCCCATCCATGGCCGCACCTCCCTTGTACGGGGGAAAATCCGAAAATGAGCCTCCACCATTTCGAGCTAGATCCGCCACCTTCCGGTGGTTGCACCGCCTCACCGCCACCGCCACGAGATTCCCCATCCTCCAAGGAGCATTCTCCTGAATTTTGGTGTCAAATGGAGTACCCAAACCCAACCCGTCACTTCGCCGTGCCTGGAGATAAATAGTGCACAATTTACCCGCTTGGGATCAGGGATCACCGCGATGTTCGATTGGCATCCGTTTATGCACTGTAAGTAACAGATACTTATTTGACTGTTTGTTTGACTGTTTGATTGACTGTTAATCTCTATTCTGTTTGCTTGATGTGTTAGTTAGTGATGATGAGTA